>OX333073.1:8584479-8964113 GCA_946863875.1 Alloplasta piceator | reverse complement strand
ATGTCAAATCAACCGATAGTTGGAATCGACCCCTTTCAATTTGGATGAAATTCGGTCAGAAGTTTTATTTTATCATAAAACAAAGTTCTACCAAAGGAAAAAAATTAAAAGTTTTTTTTTCGAAAGCTATGCAAAATTCAAAATTTCACCAATTTTTCAAGTTTATTTTTGAAATATCTCGAAAATTATTATAGTTACGAAAAAATCGTTTTGAGATCGTCTTAAAGAGTATACGGCGGCTGTTTGAACGAAAAAAAAGCGTTTTTTGACACTTTTTTCATAGTTTTTAAAAGTAGTTTTGTGCAAAACTTCTATAGGCGTAGTTGCTGCGTCACTAAAATAACTATAACTCCGTAAATTATCCGTAAAAGAGTATATGGCGGCTGTTTGAACGAAAAAAAAAGCGTTTTTTGACACTTTTTTCATAGTTTTTAAAAGTAGTTTTGTGCAAAACTTCTATAGGCGTAGTTGCTGCGTCACTAAAATAACTATAACTCCGTAAATTATTGGAATTTAAAAATGTCCTTTCGAGGATATATTCTTACAGGTCTAAACTCCAACAATATATGCAAAAAAAATAGTTTGTGCAAAATTCTCGACCAGGGACCCTCTTAAAGTTACGCTTTAACGTGACGGGCATAGTTGCTGCGGCACTAAAATAGCTATAACTTCGTAAACTATTAGAATTTAAAAATGTTCTTTTAAAGATACATTTTTAAAGGTCTAAACTTCAAGAAAATGCAAAAAAAATTGATTTTTTTCAAAATTCTGCACCAGAACCCCCCTTAAAGTTACACTTTAGGGTAACGGGCATAGTTGCTGCGTTAAATAGCTATAACTTTGTAAACTATTAGAATTTAAAAATTTCCTTTCAAGGAGATATCCTTAAAGGTCAAAACTTAAAAAATATGCAAAAAAAACATTTTTCAAAATTCTAGACCAGAATACCGCCTCAAAGTCTTCGGTTTCATTCCATCCAGGATAATCCAGACTCCCAAAACTTCGTTATTATCAGCAAAGTTTCGCATTTTGCGATCATTCGTTATCACCGCAGACGCTGATCCATCTTTCAGGAGCAGCCCTCGCTCCTTCCCATCTAATTATAATTCCGTCGTTTATGGTTTTAGCCGATGAAGCCAACTCAGCGAGCTGAAAATTTCGGCCCAACGACCAGGACAAATTAGAGGAAGAAGACATGGGAAGGCAGAAAAAAGCACCAGGATCACGTGGCTTATATTGGGAGAACGTAGAAGATGTTCGAAGAGCTTGTTCGAGTTGGTTTTTCAGATTGGTGGGACAAAGAGCCAGAGGAGATGGGAGAGAGAACTCAAATGGTATTAGGATTCTCCTGTCGTAGGTCCTCGTCCTGATCCGTCGGTTTCCCTTTACCCAGGACCTCCGCGGTCTTTCGTGCCTTCCCCGCAGGAACAGCATCAGGTCGATCCTGAAGATTTCAGTCGTCCCTTACAATTTCGTGGCTTTCCTACGTTCGCCATCGTCTGGCACGTAGTAACAAACCCTCCGGAGCGAAACCGTACACCAAAATTCTCTATCTACCTTCACATACATATATGTACCTTTCTTCACCCCTAACTCAGTCTCATCTTCTTCCTCCGGTAAACATATATGTATATATATATAAGATGGGGACGTAGACTCTGGGAATTCCCTGAGGAAGTTGTACGTGTCTCTCGAGAAACGGCAAGATTCTCGATGATGGGTGCTCACGACGAAAGAGGGACGCTATAGCGAGGGGATGAAGAGGAAGAGGGGATGAACTTGTGTGTTCTCTCGCACGTACGGTCTTCGCTGCGACCCTCTTCTGGAAAAATCTCGAAGGAATCCCTGTCCAAAGAGCTCTGTCATGCTGAATATACTTGTTGATAAGTTTTTTTTTCTCTCTCGAAAATCTTCAAATGCCTTGTTAAAGGGTTGCATGAATTGCAAAGGTTAAAAAAGCATATTTTGTCTTTTTTTTGTACAATAAATGTAAATTGTTTAGTTCAAAGTTTTTAGCATGTAAAGGGTTTAAACGATATTTTATAAAATTTTCATTGCAGGAACCAATCGAGTCTAGTTTCCGGAGACACCTCAAAAATACAGCCCTCGTCATGGTCAGAATTCATAATAGCTTTATCTCAAACTAGAAAACCAAATTTTATCTCTTAATGTAAATTGCGATTGAACGAAGGATTTAGCACAAAATTAAAATTTGCATTTTTGACATGGTTGGCAAAAAAGTACAATTTTTGGTACAATTTACTGTACGTATGAACTTGTAAAGTTTACAATTTATTATAAGATTGATCTTCCAATATTGCAACAATAATCTTACAATAAGATCATTATTACTATAAGTATTAGTTTTTGGAGAATCGTGTTCATCGACTCCAAAAATAGTGTTTTTGATGTACCCTAATGAGATGAATTTCCCACAACTTTTATTGCGATTGATTAGAATTTTTGGGAAAATATTCTAGACTATTATTGTACTATTACTATTTGTGCTATTATTGTATTATTGTTATTATTGTTATTATTATTATTATTATTATTATTATTATTATTATTATTATAAATATTGTGCTATTAGATTTTAAAAAACTAATATAAGGTATAATCTAGTATCTAATCAAAGAAATAAGCAAAATATCTATTTTAAACAAAATGGCGGCTTCTCAAAAAAAATCGATTTTCGATGAAAATGTTTGCCTTAAATTGTTTATAAAATGGAAAATACTTATCGGTAAAAAAAAAACTTCGATTTCTTACAGAAAAATTTATTTTTATTACTCATGCGGGAAAAGCGGTATCTTTACGCCCGCTGTTACGGTTGAAAAGTAGCTTTTTGCCCATTGCGTGCGCAAAGTTTACTTTGTGCACGCAAATTATTATTATTAGCAAATAAATTATTAGCAAATTCAGTGCCGAAATTAAATAAAAGAATAACGTTGGTAAAATTCAACAAAAACAAAAACGCAACCGAAATATTAAAACTGAATTGAGGTTGACGTGACAGATCGCATACTATTTTATTACTCATGCGGTTTTTGTTCTTGTTCAAAATAAAGTTGTTTTCATTGTTCCTTAACTAAGTTTCCTGTATATTTCTTAACTTTCTAGTTCTTTTTTTCTGTGGGGGGGCTTCGCCCCCCCAACCCCCCACCGGGGCTTCGCCCCTGGACCCCACCGGGGCTTCACCCCTGGACCCCACCGGGGCTTCGCCCCTGGGCCCCCACTGGGGCTTCGCCCCCCCCCCCCCACCGGGGCAATTTTATATTGGGATTTATTCCACATTCGCAATAAAAAATAGTATGTACAACTCGTGCAACTCAAGCGAATGAGCAACTTCGCTCTCGTGGGCAATCGACAACTTGCCGCACTAGTTGCACAATATACTATTATAAAACTCATGTAGAAATTTGAGACTGATCAGTTTTGGCGTTTCTGAGAAATCTTGCTCACTAACTTTAAAAACACAGTTTTGAGAAAAACGCGTTCAATAAGTTTCAAAAGCACTTTGCACACAGTAATTAGGGGCTTACAAATATGCCAGTAACTTCAAAAATATTTGTCGGATTGGCATGAACTATTCTTTGTAAATACTTAAATGTATGTACACTACGAAAATGGAGAAAAATCGTTTTTTTGAAAATCCCGACTGCACACAACCCCCTTAACGACGAATGATACTGGAAATCATGATTTTCATCGATGCCCGCAAAAGTTAATTGTCATAATCGAGGATTTCGCCGATCATCAATCGCACCTATGCTCCAAGGGTTTCCCGAACCGAGTTTACGGACGAATCCCCATATACCAATCAATTATGGACAGCAAGAGGGATAGAGATAGAAATGCGACTATTCGTAATTGGTGCTAAACTGGAAATTTCAATTTGGGTCAGATCCACACGAGGGATATGGGCTGAATTTCGCGGCTATGCTCAGCGATGGAGGGAATCATCCGACTGACCGGTTGACCCCGATTATCGATCGGGCTCTATCTATCGGTTTTCGACGCTCATTTTGTCGCGCGTCGTTACATCGACGCCTCTTCTAACACACACATATATATATATATATGTATATATACATTAGGGTGATTCGTTTCAGGGCAACTTTTTTTTACCCATCGTGCCCGAAAACCTTTAATTGATGCCCAAAAACGAAGTTTCGTGAAAGAGGGGTGTTGTCAAAAAATATTTTGAGGTCGCGAATCAAAATTGACGGTTTCCTATCTGATTAACATTGAAAAAAAAAAATTTCTCATTATTAGTGTTACCATTCCGCGAATTTTGATATCGCGATATTTTCCGAGTGACCTGAGAAAGAGTTGAATTTACAGGCTCGGCTTATGAGACTTTTTTGTAGCAAATTACTTTCTCTACAAAGTATTCCCTTGAATTTTTTCGATATATCTAATAGCTTAGGCGTTACAGCTGTTTGAATAGATATTTTCATACAATATTCAATTGAAATAATGATACCGTTGAAACGGTTGAATTTACGGACATGGCTCAATGAACTTTATTGTAGAGTATCATGTTTCCTATAAGAACCCACTTGGAAAATATCGCGATATCAAAATTCGCGAAATGGTAACACTAATAATGAGAAATTTTTTTTTCCAATGTTAATCAAATGGGAAACCTTCAATTTTGATTCGCGACCTCTAAATATTTTTCGACAACACCCCCCTTTCACGAAACTTCGTTTTTGGGTACCAACTAAAGGTTTTCGGGTACGATGGGTAAAAAAAAAGTTGCCCTGAAACGAATCACCCTAATATATATATATATATATATATATATATATATATATATATATATATATATTAGGGTGATTCGTTTCAGGGCAACTTTTTTTTTATATATATATATATATATATATATAATGAACCCTCGAAAGCTCATGGTGTGTCTTGATATGTAACGAGAAAATGGAGGGCTTTGAGGGACGCCAGAGAAGCGCCATCAGCAGCGAACTTCGCTTCGCGACGAGTGTTCGGCATTCCAAGAGTATACATCGTATATAAGCAATATATATGTATATATCATAGTAGCTGTATCCATGTATAAATGAGGTTGGGACAATTCTAGGATTGGTACAGCGCGAAAACTATACAGAGGGATAACCGAAACGGCTATAACATAGCCGATCCGTTTTCAACCAACGATACAACGAAGCGGCAAACCCAAATATCTACAGATACAGATATGTATGTATATGGGGCATTCCGCGTGAAATCACGAAATTTTTATTTCATTTTTTAGGGGTTGCCCGAGCTAAAACATCACTAGATTGAGGGAAAACATAAAGAGAAGCCTTTTTCAAATTCATTAAAATTTGTTCACTGAAACTAGGGCCCAAAACAGATTTTTTCGCCATAGTTCGATAATGGGCCAAAAATAATTGCTATTTTCTTTTAATTTTTTTATTGTGTTTGAATCATGGGTTTTATTTCAGGTCGTCGAGGCTAATAAATTTTCGAAAAATGTTGTCGTTTCACTCTTAAGCCAAGAAAAAAAAATCAAGTTTCACTAGAAAAATATTTTTGTTGTTATTCTCACTACAAGAAACAATCAAAATAAGAAATTATAAAAAAAAAATTAAAATACAAAAAAATAGTATTTATTTTTGGCCCATTATCGAACTATGACGAAAATATCTATCTGTTTTGGACCCTAGTTGCTGCGAAAAAATTTCATTAATTTAAAAAGGCCCCTCTTTATGTTTTCCCTCAATTTAATGATTTTTAGTTCGGGCAACCCCTAAAAAATGAAATAAAAATTTCTAAAAATTTGAGGTCATATTTTGGGCCAAACGAAACCCACAATTCATTGGACACCAAAAACCGAGGGGGTCAGGCCGCTGACCGCGGGATTTGACGTGGAATGCCCCATATGTATGTATCACTTCTGTACAATCCATAGGATTGGCTCGCTTCTCTATGGTCGCTGGCGAGGTAGAAACGTTGCCCTGTTTCCGGTGACGGGACGGGGATCGTGTGCCACAGAGCAGATAGATAGATAGATAGATAGATAGATAGATAGAAATAGGAGGGGGGGATGGAGCTGACGTTGTAATTTCACACCACGTGCGCCCTACAAGACCCATTATATTATACGTCACTGGTATATGAACTTTTACATGGATATGAAACATTCCCAAGCAATTTGCCCACTTTTTTTGCTGAGTCCCCTAAAATCGGTCGAAAAAGTAGAATGCATGAAAATTATATATTTGGATTAATTTTTTTTACAGAATATTTTTCTTATACATACACTGTAAAAAATTTTTGTATTAAATTTAATAAAAAAAATATGAAGTTTTTATGCATATACAATATATTAATTTTAATATCCGTTCGTATATTAAAATTCCAATACATAGTATGATTTTTAAAGCAGATATCATGAAAAAAGATATGAAAATTAATATTCTTCTGTATATTAAAATTAAAAGAAATTATTTGATATTTCATGTACTTATATTGGAATATTACTGTATACATTGTATATGAAATTTAGTATCCTGTATATGCATAAAAAAACTTCATATTTTTTTATTAAATTTAATACAAAAATTTCTTACAGTGCAACTAAAATTGTACGCCCGAGATATCCACATTAGGGATTATATTGGGCACGCTGGCCGTCCGGTATATAACACCGTCATACGCCTATTTCACTTGGGCACAGAGGTCCGAGTGCATGCGACGCATAGTGGTGGATGCGTCAACTAGCACGGCCGCTGACATTGATTGTAATTTTGGAAAATAAGTGTATTAATTTCCAATAACGTATCTTAAAAATGCGAAAAAGCATATAGAAACCATTTTAATATACGGGGATTTGAATTTTCAACGTTCATCTCTTAATGTTAATATCCAAATATTAAATTTAAGATGAAATTGTTAATTTTCCAATACCATGTATATTAATTTCGAGTTCGTATACTTGTTATTGAAATTCCCTATACTGTATATTAAATTTCATTACAACATTGAAAAAAAATTTCAATGGTTGATTACAATTTTAAGAAATAAGTGTTTTAATTTTCAATAATGTATTCGAAAATTGCGAAAAAGTATACAAAAACTACATATTTGGAATAATTTTTTATCTTTCTTGCAAACATTTTGTCAATTCCGAGACTTCCCAAAGATCAAATCAATAAAAAAAAATTGTAACATTGAAAAATAACAGATTTATTTTCAATTTTCGATATAAGAACAAATAATTCTATTGAATTGAATATCGTGCTTACATTTTTAATAGCGATATTACATTATTATTATTATTATTATTATTATTATTATTATTATTATTATTATTATTATTATTATTATTATTATTATTATTATTATTATTATTATTAATATTATTATTATTATTATTATATATTAATATTATATTGAGAAATAACTGACTTCAAAATTATTTTATTCAACAAATTTAATTATTTAAACAGATTATTTTTTTCAACATTTAAAAATTTATTAATAATATTTATTAATAAAATTCTCGACCAAACTTTGATTGGACTTGGATAAATATCGGAAATAACGTCACACTTTTCATCAAGTTTTTTATTTACAGCTCGTCATATTCTTCGCTTTCAATTTTTTTTTCACTCCGAGGAATCATTTGTATCGTTCTGCAAAAATTATGGAACCTTTCAAATTACATGAGGAATAGATTTTTTTTTTAATTTGCACAACGATAGAATTCCGATTGCGAAGTGTAAAAATAATTTAGACAAGGCGGGGCATGAAATCAATTTATATTTAACATTTTTTATCAGGGATGAGAAATAATAAGGCATATGGGGCATTCCATCCCAAATCGGACAGTTTGAAAAACTTTTTTTTAAATTTCCTCAATTTTTTTATATTTTTGAGTGCCCATCAAAAGACCCTTCCTGTTAAATTTAGAGATTTTTTTAATTACCCGTTCAAAAGATATTGAAATAACAAAAAAAACCGCTCTTTTTTTGGTATTTTGGTCATAACTTCTTTAATAATGGTCCAAATTAAAAGTAAAATACTGCGAAGTCAATCACAGGGGGACACAAAAATTTCATTCTATTATTCCAATGAGCAACGGAAACGTATTGGCAAAGGAATATTCTAATTCAGGAAATAATCGTATATGTAAGGTTTTCAAAAAAATACGTGAATAAATGAAAACTGTTCTTATTATTGTTCATAAACAGACTTAATGATTGATTATTAATTTTAAAAACCTGTTAACAATAAAAAAGTGTCAAAATAAATTCTAAATATTGAAAAAAATACTATACAGTAAAAAAAAGTGGTATTTATAGGAATTTATTTAAAAAAAAAAATGTAATTTTCATAAATCGAAAAAAATAGTAGTTATTAAGATCGTACGATCCGACTAGTCTTAAAAAATAGATAGATGTTTGAAACAAAAAATGTTAAAAAAATCAAAAATGACATTCACTTTTTAAAACGCGATTTAACGTTCAAAACTCAAAAAACTTATTCAAAAACACGTCGAATATTTTTGGTGTATTTTTTTCTAAAAAGGCCATAAAAAAAGAAAAATTTTGAAAAAAAAACTTTTAATTTGGACCATTATTAAAGAAGTTATGACCAAAATACCAAAAAAAGAGCGGTTTTTTTGTTAATTTAATATCTTTTGAACGGATAATCAAAAAAATCGCCAAATTTAACAGGAAGGGTCTTTTGATGGGTACTCAAAAATGTAAAAAAATTGAGGAAATTTAAAAAAAAGTTTTTCAAACTGTCCGATTTGGTATGGAATGCCCCATACATATATTTTGAGTAAAGACCGAAAGCTTCATATAAGATTTATGCATCATTGAGCATATCACCATGCAAATTTTCATCTCTTCTCTTTCCCTCTGTCATCGTTTTAGTGAGGCGGAAATGACACTTCAATGTATAATTATCCGCGAAAACGTGTAAAACGATAAGAATTCGACCGAATAATGGAGAAGCAATAAAAGATTTAACGAGCATGGAGAAATTTCAATAATTAAATTCGAACGTTCAGCGGAGAATGTGTAAATTGTGGAAGGAGAGACGCGAAGGGTGCGAGAAAGTCGATATTATTCGATGGCAAAGTGAGGATCCTTTTGGAATTTTCGTTTATGGGCTTTCGAATAATCGTAGCGGGATATTGGGGCTTTTTAACGAAGAATTTGATGAAAAATTTCACGAAAAATGGCTTCTACGATAAATTCATAAAGTTTTTTTTTTTGCCGGAATTATTGTGGCGTCTAGTCCTAGTGGAGGGTCGTTTTTAGCCGCGTTAAACGATATTAAGCTGTCCCGCCAGTGTAACCTCTTTTTTCCCTCTTTCTCTCCTCTTTTCCCTATGTTCCTCTTTATTATGGGAATGAGAAAGTTTGCCGGTTAACGACCGCGCAGCGAGTCGCTTGGGTTTCTGTTAATCAAGAGGAAGTACAGAGGCGAGAATGGAAACAGAACGAGAGACAATGAAGCGTGAAAATGTGGGAATTTTCCAATTTGGAAGCAATTTGGAAAAAACAAAAAATTCGCCTAAAATAACGAGATGAAATCGGAAATAGTCAGCATCGAAGGGAAATAATCCAAGTAATTAAATTTTAAGCGTTTGATTCCATTCTGTGGGTTCTAAAATGTTGATATCTTATTAGTTATTAAATATGAAAAACGATATTTTGAATTTGATAAATCGAGTAATGTACCAGTGAAATTAAATTTTTTTTTTAAATTAAAAATTTTGAATTAAATTAAAAATTAACATTTTTTTAAATTTTCAAATCTTAAATTCAGGTATTGCAAAATTTTTCACGAATTCGTTATCATGTTCTCTAATTTGAGAACTTTTTGTCTACGCTGAAAAATTTTGAGCCAAACGCAGCAACAAAATCTCTCCGGTAAAAAAAAAAAAAAAAAACAAAAATCAAATGAAATTACTAATTCAAATATCTTGTGTACTTTTAAACTGCAAAATCGCGCACAAAAATTACCTCAATATTTATATGGTTTCGAGATCAATCACTGCACATTGATTCCTCTTCCTTTCTATGGTTATTTGATTTCTCGACGTTTCACGAAAATTGAGATTCTCTTGATGGAAATTTCGTGAGCTTAACTCTCGAAAACATCAGAAATAATTGAATTAATTGAGAGCACAAAACCATACATACATATCCTTACGAGAGGGATGAATGTTAAATTGAAAACCGAAGCTATATCCCGATTACAAAAGCCTTCGTGATAAAGGAAATTGAGGGGCAAAATGGCCCCCATAAAAAAATAAAGCATGCGCATAGTGCAGTAGACTCGTTGATTTTCATCTAAAAAAAAAATACCTTTTTTATCGATGAGATTGCACGTCGACAAAAAAAAATTCTTGGGGCAAAATGAACACCACCCTAAATTTTTTTTTCGAAAATTCAAATGAACGAGTAAAAAAGCTGCATGACGTATTTGTGCAATTAAATTTTTGGCAAACTTAAAAATCATTTTTATTATTGTTATTCTCACTACAAGAAACAATCAAAATAAGAAATTAAAAAAAAAATTAAAATACAAAAAAATAGGAATTATTTTTAGCCCATTATCGAACTATGACGAAAATATCTGTTTTGGGCCCTGGTTTCTGTGAAAAAAATTGCATTCATTTGAAAAAGGCCCATCTTTATGTTTTCCCTCAATTTAATGATTTTTTAGCTCGGGCAACCCCTAAAAAATGAAATAAAAATTTCTAAAAATTTGAGGTCATATTTTGGGCCAAACGAAACCCACGATTCATTGGACATCAAAATCCGAGGGGGTCAGGCCGATGACCGCGTGATTTGACGTAGAATGCTCCATATATTATAATTGCGTATTACGTAAATGCATTGGCTTGCAGAAATACAGGCCTAACTATGAGCAAACTTAAGAGTTAAATCATAAAAGTTAGGCCCTTTTCCGATAACAGAAGTTACATAAATATTCAAATACTTATGTATCATTCGAGGTATGTTGAGGTTTTTTTTTTATGGGATAAAAATGACAATTAAAAAAAATATTCCAACTCTTGCTAAGCAATTGTCATGAAAATTTCAAAATCTAGATCTGATTTTGCGTTGGTGTCTTTGTTTATGTTTATTCACTCCAATTATAAAGATGATTCCTTTAAATTTATCTAATTTTCTAAAATTAAAAAAATATAATTTAAAAAAAAATTAATTTTTTAAATTTTACTTTTAAAATTTTTTAAACATTTTTAAAATTCTAATTTTATTTCTCAAATTCAACGAATATCGTCGACAAATCCAACTCCACCATTTTGATCCTTACAATTCCTGTGTATTCCATTATCCTTGATATTTATTCATCGAATATTCGCGAAAAGTATTGTGGATCAGAGTTGTAAATAATGCATTAGTTTGAAAATAAATTGGATGGATAAGAAATGGATAAATGTACCATTACAAATAATGGATGTGTGTTCCATTACAATTTAAAAAAGTAATGTGTAATGGATGCGTGTTCCATTACAATTAAAAAAAAGTAATGTGTAATGTATGCATGTTCCATTACAAATAAAAAAAATAATGTGTAATGGATGCATGCCCCATTACAAATAAAAAAGTAATGTGCAATGGATGCATGTCCCATTACAAATATAAAAAAGTAATGTATAATAGATGCACGTTCCATTACAAATTACAATTTTTAAAAAAAGTAATTTGCAGTGGAGAATATTCTATTACAAATAGAAAAATTGCCGTGTTCGTATTAGAAACTTGCACATTGCTGTCTCATTATTTTATTTCGCTCACTAAAAGTTCATCCGCAATTATCACAAATGATCCATAAAGTTAAAAAATAGAAACAAAAAAAAACAGACAGTTCATCGTTAAATATGAAGTACGCAAATGTACTCAACCCCAACAATTATCCAACTTTATATTGAACTTGCTTTTACACGCTGTTACCTATAATTATAAGCAATCTAATAACAATTACAAGTTACTGATGCAAAATTTGTCGCTTTATTGAATCCCTATTTAAGTTGCATATTCTTTTTTTTAACTTTATGGATCATTTGTGATAATTGTGGATGAACTTTTAGTGAGCGAAATAAAATAATGAGACAACAATGTGCAAGTTTCTAATACGAGCAGGGCAATTTTTCTATTTGTAATGAAATATTCTCCACTGCGCATTCCTTTATTTTAAATTTTAATTTGTGATGGAACGTGCATAAATTACACATGACTTCTTCATTTGTAATGGAACACGCATCCATTACACATTACTTCTTTTATTTGTAATGGCACATGCATCCATTACACATTACTTTTTTTATTTGTAATGGGACATGCATCCATTACGCATTACTTTTTTTATTTGTAATGGAACACGCACCCATTGTACATTACTTTTTTTATTTGTAATTGCACATGCATCCATTACGCATTACTTTTTTTTGTAATGGGACATGCATCCATTACACATTACTTTTTTTAATTGTAATGGATCACGCATCCATTACACATTATTATTTTCGTTTGTAATGGAACATGCATACATTACACATTACTTTTTTATTTGTAATGGAACACCCATCCATTACACATTATTTTTTTTATTTGTAATGGGGCATGCATCCATTACACATTACTTTTTTTTAATTGTAATGGAACAGGCATCCATTACACATTATTATTTTCATTTGTAATGGAACATGCATACATTACACATTACTTTTTTTTATTGGTAATGGAAAACTTGTCCAATACACATTGTTTAAAGTAATGGGTAATGCATTACTTTTACATTACTATTTTCAGAACTCTGTTGTGGGACATTCATTAGGGAAACTAATGAATTTCCATGTCTCATTAACGGAGTCATCATCAAAGATAGGATTTGCGTGTTCTACTTTATTTTTTCTTGTTTTTTTTTTTTTTTTTTTTTTACTGAACGCACTCTGTCAGCTTTTCCCGTCTCGTTTCTTCGTGTTCAAAGAGTCAGAAAGTAAAATCGCGATAACGAACAACGGTTGATTAACGATCGGAGTATGTTTTCTGTATCTTCACAGCAGCGAAAAGCCCCGGAGGCTCGTCCTCGTTTCGCGAATAAAGAAATAACGAAAAATCAGCGGATAAGAGTAAACAAGAGAGAACAGCGGCTGAGGCACGAGTTGAATTGTCGATATACTCGGGAATCACGATACAAACATTCGTTTTGCGGTTTCGTGGTCTACGGTTTTCCGTGAAACAGTGCATATTGAGAGTGGATGTACATTCAGTCTGATATGTGCGGCTTCAGCATCTAATTAATGCCACTAATTGGAGGATTACGAATGGGGCATTTGTTGATTGAGAATAATGTTAAAACCACCTCGTAATATACAGACGATCCTCGGATTATCGGGAAACATACTGAAGGAAAATTCAGGCCACGGATCAGGCGGCGTCAATTCGAAAAAAAACACCCCTACGTTGGGCAAAAATAAATTTTGCCCTATTTTGACTTATTTTGAAATTTTAAGTACCAAATCCATGGAAAGTCGTCCTGGTCACGAATATGCAATCAGAAAATATGAATTTTCACGAGAAAATGGCGAAACAGCGGAAAAAGACGATTTTCATGTGCTTGTTAACCCTTACATGAAACGATGGGGTACAAAAGACCCCCAGGCCTAAATTTCCGTAATTTTAAGTACCTAAATTTAAAAAACTGGGTCCTATAGCGACATCTGTCGTGTGCCAATATTTGGTTCAAATAAAAATATTACAACATATCTTTACTCAAAAAAAAGGTTTTTTTACGTAAATTCTCTCCCTTAATTTTCCAGAATAAATACCTTTTTTTTTAAAGCCCACCAGGCTACTGTTTTTTTTTATTGTAGTACTGTATGTTAAGCAAACTCAGATAAATTTTTAGCCATTTTTGTCGAAAAATAAAAAAGTTATGATTTTTTTCGTAAAAGTTGTCATTTTTTCAATTTTTTTGATATTCAAATTTTTTTATCATATTTAACTTTGATATTTTACTATAGATTCTGTATAACTTTGGAAAGTAACCTCTTAAAAAGTTCCAAAAATATTTGCAAGTTGAAATATTGAATGGTATATTTTTTATAAGAATTTTTGTCGCTGGGGTACAAACGACCCCAGTGCAAACGACTCAATTTCTTCTTGTTTTTCATTCATCCCCTCTTTTGCGTGGATATGGGATTTTTTAGAAATTTTCCAGAGCCTACGCATTCCGCTCCAGATACGAGAAGGTTCGTGAAACTAATAAAGACGGGACGAGGGGAGGAAAAAGCTCTTGTCTAAGTGAAATTTCTTCATGTAGCGGAAAGTGGAACACTCGCTGCGGGATGGCTGAAACGTTTTGCTAATATCCTACTTGATACAAAAGTTTTCGTATCCTCGCTGCATGGATTTTCTTATGTATATATATTTATAGTGACTAAATATGGGGCGTTCCACGCCAAATCGAACACCATTTTGCATCCCCGATTGTTTAAAAAAATTTCATGTCTCAGTATTGATTGATAGAGACCTCCATGATTTTTTTCAATTTTTATTGTCGAACCGTTTTCAAGATATCGACTTTTCAAAAATTACGTTGCTTTTTTTTTAAACGTCCATAACATTGCAAGAAATGAGAGAAATGGGACGTTTTTTTTCAAACTTTTTGTTTTGAAACGTACTTTTGATAAAGAATATTGAAAAAAAAATTCAAACTGTATTTCTACAAGTTTTTCAAGTGTTAAATATAAATTGCTGATTTACAAAAAACACTGATCGATTTTCTTCATTTTTTTTTTTGTAAAAAACAGTCATCCACTCCCCAACTTGTAAGCCTGAATAGATAATGGGATGGGATCTATTTTTTTCCGCAAAGTTATGGACGTTTAAAAAAAAAGTAACGTAATTTTTGAAAAATCGATATGTTGAAAAGGGTTCGTCGAAAAAAATTGAAAAAAATCATGGAGGCCTCTTTCAACCGATACTGAAGCACAAAAAATTTTCAAAAAAATCGGAGATGCATAAGCTAAATGGTGTCCGATTTGGCGTGGCACGTCCCATGTATAAATTGTAAGAAGCTGCGAGGGCCGGCCAAGCATGTAGAAGGCTTCTCTCGTTAGAGGAAAAAGCGTCTTCGCGGGCAAACTTTTCCGGCGCGCTTCTCGCGAGCTTTCGTACGTACAAAATGGAACGCACACCCACAGAATGTTGCATTGTTGTGTGTACTTTGGTTAACTGTTCCGGTTTTGGTGTACGATGAGAAAGCTCGGCAAAGAAAGCCAAAGGAAGCCAACAAGGGGTAGCTCTCACTACAGGGGAGGATTTTAACTGTGTGGTCCGCCGGAGTAATATCCAAACCTTTCCTCCCCTTTTTCGCCTCTTTTACTGACTTCTGTACCTTTTCTTCAACTCCTTTAGCCACAGAATCTTCCCGTACAACGCAATTTTTGTTTCATCCCTTCATCTCTATTGCCTCACCCTCTCTTCCTCTCTCTCCTCCTCCCTCTCTTTCTTCCTCCCTTCCTCCCTCTCCTCCTCCCTCTCTTCCTCCCTCTCCTCCTCCCTCTCTTCCTCCCTCTCTTCTTCCCTCTTTCTCCCTCTCTTCCTCCCTCCCTTCCTCCCGCCCTTCTTCTCTCTCTTCCTCCCTCTTTTCCTCCTTTTCCTCCCTCTCTTCCTCACTCTCTCTCTCTCTGTTTCAACTTCTTATTTCACTATCCTCGTACTTTTACCCCCTCACGACCTTCTCCTTTCTCTATTTTTCTCGTTTTTTTTTCTCCAAGGATTACATGTATACATCTAGTTTTCTCTTTTCGCGCAAGAGACAAGAAGATCTCTCGCCAGACTGCCCTCGGCCACGACGTTCATTTAAAGTTTAACGAGGTCCTTTTCGTGTGGTAATATAGGGAGGATTTTCTTTCCTTTCCGCCCTTTTGCTCCCTTCCTCTCTCTTCCTTTTTCATAGATCCCGTGGATATACGCCGAGACGAGGAATTAATTGGAAGCCAAAGCCTTTTGAAAATACCCGGCTCGATTATATCACCGTTTCACCATTATGTGTACTTTACCCTGCCTCTGGCATCCCTACCTCTCTCTCTCTCTCTCTTGCTCTTCTTTTCTCTCTCTCGATTTCGGGATTTTATACATTAGACTGATTCAAAAGAAGCGACTATTTTTTTGTTTTTCGAAATCTTTTTTAAATATTTTCGGGGAGGTGAAAAAAGATGCCTGTTAAAAGCAGAGCTCTCAATATAAATATTTAGATACGGCTCATCGCGAATTTCTATTTCCCATTTAAATAACGGAAAAGAAAATTTCAAATACAAATTTTATACCTCGGCTTCAAGTCAATGTAGAAAAATGAACGATACGTATTATTATAGGGAATTGAACGCTCTACAAAAAAGGTCTCTTATGATTTTTCGATAAACTTACTCCTTCAAAAGTTATTCACGGTCTGATATATATGTATTAGGGTGGTCCTTATTTAGAGCTCGGACGAATTTTTTTCAGACGCCCCCCAATCGACTCCAAATAATTCAAAAACAATACCCCCATATTTTCAGATTTTTATCTAAACTCTAAATCGGGCAGAAAAAGGGTAAACGGAACAAGAGTTGCATGGATGTAGATTTGGTGAAGAAAAAAATTAGTTATTTATGGACCTTTAGTGCATTTCGAGTGAAAATGGAAAATCCTTCCGCCAGTAATTCTCACGTGCCGAGAGTGAATTCATGTATTTATGTATACATATATATATATATATATATATATATATGTATATATAGTATGTATATAGACATATATTTGTATACAAGCGAAAGAGGAAGAGTGGATCTACGCCAACGACGAGAGAGGTGACGCACCCTTGATTCGTGAATAATCCACGTTATTCGAAAAGCCTTCCCCTTAAGCCTCTTACACGACGAGTTAAGAGCTGCACAATACATTACATAAAACAGCAGGACATCATAGTTAAATTGAAAAAATGTGTTAACTTTTTTATAATATATATTATGTATTATATCGACAATCGTCCTAAAAAATTCAACACAAAAATTTGTAGTACAATCAATAATATTTTTTAGAGTCAATCACAATCAACGATATAAAAAGATTTTACGATAGAATTATATTTCCAGAAATTAAAAAGAAATTAAAAATTTCTGGAAATTATATTTCCATTACAAAAAAAAATTATTTTAAAAAAATGTGTGAGGCAAAGATAAAGTGTAAAAAGGAATGAAATAAAGCACTAAATTACAAAATGTCAATGTACTCTAAAATACAATCATTTTTTTACTGTAAATATGCACAACATTTATGATGAAATTATCTTCGAATATTCTATTTCCGTTGCCCAAAATATATCAACATTACAAAAATATTTAACCAAAAACATTGCATAAAAAAAAAAAATTCAATTTATCACCCAAATTAAAAAGGTAGCATTTTTATCATGTGTAGAATAACGAAAATAAATAACAAAATTATTTTTATTTATTTAAAAATACTGCGTTTCATTATCGGGCGACACATTGATATTGCACTTGAATTTTCGAGAAGTAAAATATGTTTTAAAAAACTCGTTAAAAAATACACACCGAAGCATCGACAATAAAAATGATGGATTCTCCACTCTCTGTCATCCGATGGTTTTTTTTTTTAAACAATATTTATCGTGACACAACGTTGCTCGGAGTGACGTGAATTTAATATTATTTTACCCACTCCCTCATTCATATTTCCTCATCCATATACAGATACAGCCACTTTGCGGAGGAGGGATGAGGGTTAAAAAAAAGAAGGTTTAAAAAAATCCCCGAAACTATGCCGGACTGTGTGACTGCTGTTCGCTTCACCTCGTTCAACTAGCTCACGAGCAACTGTATATATATATATGTAAACATATACATCAGGGTGGTCCTTACTTAGGGCTCGGGCAAATTTTTCATCAGACGCCCCCCCAAATCGACTCCAAATAATTCAATAACAATACCTTAATTTTTTCAGATTTTTATCTATTAGGGTGGTCCTTATTTAGGGCTCGTACAATTTTTTTATCAGACCCCCCCCCTCCCAAATCAACTCCAAATAATTCAAAAACAATACCCTAATTTTTTCAGATTTTTATCTAAACTCTAACCCCTCCCGAAAAGAGGGTAGATTTCCCCATTCGAAATACACGTGTTCGGCCATATTCTCAGGATATATTTTATTCCAAATGAAATAATTTTTAAAAAAATCAGTAACTGCAAGATTTTAGTGTTCATTGGTGCTACTATTTGAGAAAAAATTCACATTATCATACGGGACAATCTAGACGAATTGCAATTGGTCTAAAATTCTAATGCGGGTCAATCTAGACGAATTGCAATTTGTCTAGACTGTCCCGTATGATAATGTAAATTTTTCCTCAAATAGTAGCATCAATAAACACTAAAATCTCGCAATTGCAGATGCTTTTAAAAATTATTACACTTGGAATAAAATATATCCTGAGAATATGGTCGAAACGCGTGTATTTCAAAGAGGGAAATCTACCCTCATTTCGGGAGGGGTTGGAGTCTAAATAAAAATCTGAAAAAATTAGGGTATTGTTTTTGAATTATTTGGAGTTGATTTGGGGGGGGGGGGGTCTGATAAAAAAATGCCTCCTATCCCTAAATAAGGACCACCCTAATATACATGTGTACATGGATTTGGTACATAAAAGAGCGAGGGAGCGTGTGCTGGGCTCGTGGCACGAGTTTGCCAAATTATTCCACCCTCGAGTCGACTCGGACGAACGACGAGCACAATACCTCCGTTTCGTACATATATCAAAGTCCACTATTCGATATATACATGTATTCAATATATATGTATATATATATTTGTGTACATAGAAGCCAGCAAAGCGAGAGTTTCGTATAAATTTGCGTGGGCGTGGAGCACAAGAATCGAGAGGGTGGGTAACTCAAGCCCTTTTTTCCGTGTATTTAGATACCACGAAAAATTTCGTTTTTGCGTTCCTCCTTTTTAAAAACCTTCCAGTCGAATTTCCGTCCAACAAAACTTATGTGGTCCGGTTGTGCATTTTAGACCAGAACTCCCGGAGTCAATCATTTTTAGAATGGCAGATTTTAGTGTTGTTTTTACGACCAGTGCGAAAATTAAAAAAAAAAAACGATTTTTTTTTTTTGAAATTTTGAGTTCACCTCCTTCTCTCAAGCTCTAAAAATATTTTGGAGTAAATCGGAGTAAAGAAAGTCTGGTTGGCCGTTTATATTTTAGATCAGAATTCTAGGGTGTTTATCCACTTATTTCCAGAAAAATTATCCAAATTTCAATTCAGTATCGTTTTTCTCGCCAATGCAAAATCCGTTTTACTGTGTAATCAAAATATTTTACACGAAAATTTGCTTGGAAAAGTATGAATGAAAAATGTTGAAGCGTGGAGAGCGTTTGCTATTTACATTTTAGATCAGGGTTCTAAGAAGCTTCTTCAATTATTTCCAAGAAAATTTGGCTAAATTTCAATTTAGTATCATTTTCCTCGTGAATACAAAATCGGTTTCTCTGTATACTCAAAATATCTCGCAAAATGAATTTGCCTGAAATAGTATGAATAAAAAATATTAAAATGAGGAGAGTATTTGCCACTTATATTTTAGATCAGGATCCTGGGAAGCTTCTCCAATTATTTCCAAAATAATTTATCCAAATTTTAATTTAGGGGGAAGTCCCCCAGTACCGGACACTTAAGGTTATTCATTAATAAAAGTATTATATATATAAGAACTTCGATTTTTTATATTTTTTTCACAAACTTTGGAGTATTCTTTGGTGGGTTAATGATAGTATAGATTTTCAAAAAACGTAAAACTAAGAAAAATATTTTTTTGAATTCAATAGTTAAAATGGTCGAGTCCGAAAGTGGCACCTAGTACCGGACACTATGAATATTATTTGAAAAAATGGATTAAAAATGATTACATTTTGCAATGATCGCAAATCATCCCAAGCTAAAAAACGGAGCCGCAAAACCCCTATTTTTTAAACAATGAATGTGTGAAAATTACGGCTGACACGAAATATTAATCGGCTCCAACGAAAATCAACTCTCGACAACGCGCGCATGCGCACTGCGCCTAGCTCTCTAGCGCCAGCGTTACCACTATGGCCACTGCTCGAACTACGCACGAGAACTATTGTCGTTGCTCTCTAGTTTGGCTTATATCAACAGTGTCCGGTACTAGCTGCTGTCCGGCGTTAGGGGACTTCCCCCTAATATTGTTCACCTCGAGAATACAAAATTTGTTTCACTGTGTAATTAAAATATTCTAGACAAGAATTTGCTTGGAAAGGTATGTATACAAAATATTGAAACGTGGAGAGCGTTTGCTATTTACATTTTAGACCTGAATTCTGAGAAGCTTGTCTAATCATTCACAAAAGAATTCAGTCAAATTATGATCTAATACAAGAAATTTTTTTACCAAATTTCAATTCCACACAAGGATTTGCCTGGAATAGTATGAATAAAAAATATAAAAAGACGAAGAACGATGAAAAGCTTCGGGAGCAAAGCGCGCACAAACGGGCGTATCTCCTTTTTCATGCTCAAAATGGTAAATCGAGAGAAGCGACGACACGATTCTCACACTTGGGCAAATCGAGATAACCGGAGCAAGGGTAAGAGAGAACGAGGGCGAAATTCAATATGACGTGAAACTGAGGGATATTATCTCTGGATGAGAGTCTCGCTTTCATCAATATGGAGAAAGCGAGACTTACTCGGCGAATCACATTAGCCTTAAAAAAACACGAAAAAACTGAGAGGAAATTATTAAATTAATTTTACCAAATGTGTTTTTCACTTTGCAGACGCTTTTGCTGATTTATCAAGAAACAATTACAATCGTAATGGTTATAATACATTATGATTTCCGCCTTGTAAATTATTATGTAATTCAAAATTATAACATAATTGCTCTCGTTTGAAAGTAAGAAAAAAAACTTCGCGTCATTATCTCGAAAATGGCTGACGAAGAAATATGAATTTTCGCCTAAATAGTGGATTAATGAGGTCCAAAAGGTTCCATTTATCCTGGAAACGTAAAAAATAATGGAGGCCAATGGTGGAGAAAGAAGCAAAAGGTAACTACATTTTTCACAATGCTTTATTGGACTTGTAAAGCTCGAGCTTTAAATTCACAAAGAGAATGTTTTCAGCAGGTCTCATTATATTTTATTACACGAGTATGCATTCCATGTCAAATCGACCAATTTTGAACTCAACCCCTTTTGATTTGACCGATTTTTTTTTCCTTTTCTACCCCAATAAAAACATTTTTGAGGAAATTTTGAAATTTTTTTAACCAACCCAAAGAAAAGGCTTTTTTTTTAATTATAGCTAAAGCTTCTTCGAAAATTGACGAATTGAGACGTTTTTTTTCAAAATTTTCGTCCTTAAATGCTCTTTCCGAAAAAAATACAAACAAATTTTAAGATATTAAAATCTATGACATTTTTTTACTTTTTCGAGAAAAATCATCTTTTTCTCGAAGTTCGCTATTTTTGTTTTTTTCGCTCAAAAAAAACTTTGATCAATTCCGGAAAAAATGCCGCCCAACATGGAGTGGGTCGACTTTCCCTTCTATTTTTTTTTTTTTCACTTTTTTGAAAAAAAAACAAATTTTTTCGAGGATTACCACTTTCAATTTTTTTTCCTCTCAATTTTTCAAACTCTGAGGTCTTTTATAAATCCTCAAAAATTTCCAGAGTGGTGTCTTGTGAAAGAAGCTCGGCTGGGAAATTTTCATTCGACAAAAAAAAAAATATAAAGAAATGACGGCCCACTCCATGTTGGGCGGCATTTTTTCCGGAATTGATCGAAGTATTTTTTGAGTGAACAAATAATTAGAAATAGCAAACTCTTCGGGAAAAAGATTATTTGAAAAATTTAAAAATTTCCTGAAAAATGTTTTTAATGAGATAGAAAAGAAAAACAAAAAATCAGCCAAATCGAAAAGGGGTCGGGTTGAAAAGTGGTCGATTTGGCATGGAATGACCCGTATATATATCTTCATGTACATTTTTCTCTCATTATATCCGACGTCCAGGAACCTTCCAACTTCAAAGAACAATCTTCTACCTTTTATTTGCCGCTATAATTAATGTCCAATTATTGATATTTTTTCATGACCCAGCAGATTGAAGAATAATTATTTCACGGCGGAAATGGACCAGTTTAATTATTTGGGTTATTCCAGTTATTATTATTATTATTATTATTATTATTATTATTATATTATTATATTATATAATTATTATATTATTATATTATATTATTAATTATATTAGATAATTATTCAAACGTATCCTGACTTCCGGTGGTCCGTCTCTCCAGGAATTATCCTGTGACTCTCGACTCCCAATAGTGTGTGTTTTTTTTTCTTTGCCGATACTTTTTAACTTTGTTGAGTGATCATGTTATTACGGAGGTGCAGTAAAAAAAAAATGGCTCGTACTTTATGCAGCAAAATTTATGTAATATCCATCCGTACAACGCTACAGATATTTATCTACGTCATGGCATATTTCGTAAGGCATATAGAACTCCCGCTGACGCGGCATTCTGGCAAATATTCGTATCTGGATTTTCATGAGCTTATACACATTCCCTGAACTGATGGGTTGGCCTGTCAGCCAAGGCGAGCAACTCCCAAGTAGAGACGGATATCATTGTCAGACCGAGATTACGTGTGGGGCTCGTATTCGCGTTTCCGGAAGTGACATTTGGCAAAAATACATTTTTGCGAAATTTGCCGGAAATGCTTCAACGAAATTCCGTCGAGATTCTGTCTTAAGAAAAGGATGAAGTTCACCGTAATCTCAAAATTTTTAACACTTTTTTCTCTTTTTGAGGTTCCCGTGCGTGAATTTGATTGAGGCCCCGACTAGGCCCCGATCGGTTTTCCCTAACTTACTACGGGCCCTTGACTGGAAGCGCAATAGGGCCGTAGTACATACGTAGAATCGCTATACGTGTAGATTGTAAAATTGAATTATTTCAATAATAATATATTATTAATAATTCTCCAAGAGAATTTTTACAAAAAAATAGTATAAAGCAGAGGATTTCTATGTAGAAATCTTGCGGGTATGACTTCCTGAGAGGCCTGACTCTGCGGTGTCGAATACAACCCGTGCTCCCACTTCGGCTATATAAGCATACTATTTGCATATTCCGTATGCGAGAGAGCGCACGCCGTATGCGACATCCCATGGCGAGTCTCGGAACTAACTCTCCGTGAAGCCCGATTAGGCCCACGAAGGGTTGCCTCGTCAGTGCCATGTTTGAAATAATTAGGGCTCCGATACTTTTGCCCTATTTGGGCCCGATTTGGTTCTGTTGTAATTATACCGACTTCTTTAAATATGGGTTGCCCGATCGAAGCCCGACAAGGTCCTCAACGGGTTGCCTTAGGTCAGCCATATTGTGAGTAAGCCTGGCAACCTTGGCATTGCCCTGTCACGGCCCAACCTGGCGGTGTTATGGCAATTCATGACAGGGCAGCCAGATTTAAGCCCAACAAGGTCCTCAACGGGTTGCCTTAAGTCAGCCATATTGTAAGTAAGCCTGGAAATCTTGGCACTGCCATGTCGGGGCCCAAGCTGGTGGTATTATGGAAATTCATGACAGGGCATCCCCGTTTAAGCCCGAAAAGGTCCTCAAAGGGTTGCCTTGGGTCAGCCATATTGTAAATAGGCCTGGCAACCTTGGCATTGCCCTGTCGGGGCCCAACCTGGCGGTGTAAGGGCAATTCCTGACAGGGCATCCACGTCCAAACCCGACGAGGTCCCGACTTAAGTCAGAGCTTCCCTAGAATTTTCATGCACGGGTTTCTGAAAATCCAGCCGAATGGAATTTTTTTTTGTTTCAATTTCATAAATCATTTCATGATGGAAAATTTACCGCTGATTTTAAATGTAACATTGACGTTTCCTTGAACAAAATTTATTCATTGGAAAGCACAAGGAAAAACTAAGAAAAATGGTTTTAAGGATGTTGAGTCCCAAATCGCAAATGATGAGAAAATTCTGAAAATTTGGTATATTTTTGGATGAATTATTCAAGAGGTCGTGTAAAAATTTCACGATGATTAGGAAGCTCGTTATCGAACAATTAACATTAACAAATTAAATTAAATTAAATGTACTTATGGGAACTGATATAACTTTGCGATACATTTTTTTTTGACCTCTCAATTTTTTAATAACTACATTATATTGAAAGCAACGGAAGCAAAACGAAGTTTATTGATAAATATTCTTTTTTATTTGTTTAAAAAATTATTCTTAACAAAATGTAAATTTTTTAATAACGAGCTTCCTAATCGTCGTGAAATTTTTACACGACCTCTCAAATACTTCATACAAAAACATAGCAAATTTTCAGAATGTTCTCATCATTTTTCATTTTAACCCTTAAGGAGGTTGAAGTAACGATGATAGAATTCTGAAAAATTAACATGTTTTTCCATGAAGTATTCAGAAGGTCGTGTAAAAATTTCACCACGATTAAAAAGCTATTTATTGAGCAATCAACATTAAAAAGTTTCATAGGGACTCAACATCCTTAAGAAAAGGATCAAGTTCACCGTAATCTCAAAATTTTGAATACTATTTTTTTGAGGTTTCTGAAAATCCAGCCAAATGGAAAATTTTTTTTCTTCAATTTCATAAATCATTTCATGATGGAAAATTTACCGCTGATTTTAAATATAACATTGACGTTATCTCGAAAAAAAATGTATTCATTGGAAAGAACAAGGAAAAATGATTCTAACGAAAACACATAAAAATTTTGAGTTTTTGGGAAAATAGAAAAATTCATAATTCGTAAAAGTTTTGGCAAAAAATTGTTACATTTTTATTCAGTGGCGAAAAATGCAATGATATGAGGTTTTAAAGAAATGGCTCTGTCGCTGCCATTTTGTACCAATATGATAACTCTTCCATACTTTCCATGTAGGTCAAATAAACCTGCTGAAAAAAATCTCATGCCTTTTTCCATGCTCCCAAAATAAATTGTCAAAATTAAGCTTTTTTTCCACCGCCAAAAGGCCCTTAAAACAAAAGCTCAATTTTGACAAAAAAAAATTCAGGACTAAAAAAAATGATACATTTATTTTCACACAGGAATGGGAGGAAAGGAGAGAGAGAGAGAGAGAGAGAGAGAGAGAGAGAGAGAGAGAGAGAGAGAGAGAGAGAGAGAGAGAGAGAAAGAGAGAGAGAGAGAGAGAGAGAGGATGAAATTTCAGCAACGAAATCGACACGAAACTGCGACACTAATCGCGTTTAACGAAAGGTTAGATATAGCGGATGTTATGTATATAGACATAGATGCATTATATCCGTATACAGTGGGTAGCTTGATGTGCAACAGGTTAAGGCCGAGCGTCGCAGATTGACGCCGTTGCGATTTTCCGGGAGAAAGGAGAAAAATATTTCACAGCGAGCTTCGTTTCAATTTGACAGTTTTTTTCTTTGATTTCAATGTGCACCAAGACAGAAGAATGATTTTAAAAAAATTTTCGCAAATATATATTGCAATTAGCATGAATAAAAAAAAAAAAAATTGTTCCAAATGAATCTTTTTGTTTGTGGCAGGATTGCCAGGATTACAATTCAGCCGGCATCATGCGCCAAATTAAACTGCTCACAAATTAAATGTCTTCATATTCTATGGTCGCAATTTGAGGGGCGGGGTCGAAGAGTCGACTAACCAATATTTCGAACGGCCGAAGTCCCGAATTTTACGATTACGAGCGTTAGAATAACGAAGCGCCGAAATCCCGATCGCCAGAAAAGAGAAAGTCGAGAGAGCCGCCCCATGCGTAAGAGAGAGAGGAGGCGCATCTCTCTCTCTCTTACGCATGGGGCGGCTCTCTCCGCTGTCGCTTTTCTGGCGTTCGGGATTTCGGCGCTTCGTTATTCGAACGCTCGTAATCGTGAAATTCGGGATTTAGGCCGTTCGAAATATTGGTTAGTCGACTCTTCGACCCCGCCCCCAATTTGAACATGCGTTAAGGCGGTATTCTGGTCTTACATTTTGAGCATTATGTCGAGCTCGATAAAAAAATTAAGAAAATATGTTTACCATTCTTCTTTTACAACATATTTATTAATATTTGAACAATAAACAAAAAAATTGTCGAGAAAAAAAATGATAACTAAATAAGTTATAAGCTGGTAAAGTTGGGAGTAAAAAAAATAACGTCAAAAAAACTTTCTCCGATACAAAATTTAAACAAAAGATTGTTAATTAGTAAGCACGTCGTTGTAGTCCCTAACTCAGAGAAAACGAAAAAAAAAATGTCGCAAAATATATCGCAGGATATAATCTTATAGGTCTAAACTTTGAGGATATGCAAAAAAAATCGATTTTTTCAAAATTCTAGACCACAAAACCCCTTTAAAGTAAAGCTCCGACGTGACGAGTGTAGTTACTGCGTCACTAAAATAGCTATAACTCTGTAAATTATTGAAATTTAAAAATTTCCTTTCGAGAATATATTGAATATATAGATATTTTGAAAGTTGTAAACTTTGAGAATATACAAAAAAAAGGATTTTTTGAAAATGCTAGACCAGAATACCCTCTTAAAGTTATGCTGCTACGTAGCGGGCGGAGTTGCTGCGTTACTAAAATAGCTATAACTTTGTAAATTATTGAAATTAAAAAATGTCCCTTCGAGGATTATTCTTAAAGGTCTAAACTTCGGGAAAATGCAAAAAAAAATTATTTTTCAAAATTATAGACAAGAATACGTCCTTATAGTAACGCTCTGACGTGACGGGCATAGTTACTGCATCACTAAAATAGTTGTAACTCTGTAAATTATTGGAATTTAAAAATTTCCTTTTGAGAATATTGACGGCAGTATGGAAAAACGTGCTATCTCAAATTGTGCTAGAAGAACGTGCTATCTCAAATCGTGCTAGAAAAACGTGCTATCTCAAATTGTGCTAGAAAAACGCACGTTCTTATAGCACAATTTGAGATAGCACGTTCTTTTAGCACAATTTGAGATAGCACGTTCTTCTAGCACAATTTGAGATAGCACGTTCTTCTAGCACAATTTGAGATAGCACGTTCTTCCATACTGCCGTCGATATATTCTTCAAGGTCTAAACTTTGAGAATATGCGAAAAAAAATGATTTTTTCAAAATTCTAGACCAGAATACTCCTTTAAAAATAGTGGAAACTGTAATCAAGATATTTATAATCAGGACGCTCGGATTAATAATCAAAAAGACTCGAAGACTGTAACCAACGCAAATGAAAAATTCAAGAATCACACTATTTGTTAATCGATTCCAGCGTTGTCGAATTTAATTACACGAACAATTTGTCCACGTCAGAATTAAACTACGATTTAGCCCTCATGGGGTTAAGCCTACACACGTCTAATGATGCGCGAACTATCCTGCTCGGGGCATTACGAAAATCCACGGACGTGCAACATTATATCGTGGCTGAAGAGAAAGAGAGAAAGAGAGAGATAATAGGGAAATTCTGGTTTGGGTATATAAAGCTCAATGTAAACTACAACAATAGCCGAGAGAGCTTCCGGGATTCCCACGTGGCTCGTCCCTTATACGCGAGTTCGTATAATGCGATTTCACATTCTCGTTTTACATGAGAACATCGTAAATTTTCATTCGGCGTCAAAAATTCCAGCAGAACGCATGATTTTACAAATAATATCTTCTCTATCTTAATTATAAATTTTCTCGAGACTTATTTTTTTTCTTTCCCCCTCGAGAAGGCTTTATTTTACCAAAACATTTTTATTTTTGAGATTTTAATGGATTTTCGAAATATTAAAATTAAATCTAACAAATTCTACCATTATAAAAAAATTGCCCCTCTTTTACTTGTACCAACGAGCTGGATCCTTCCCAATAATTATGCTTTTTGGAATGGACGATAATGACCCTATTTTCTAATTATAATAAACCTTCCTTTCGAAAATGCCTCAATTAAATGAAGTTTACATCCAAACGGATACTGTAAAATAAAGATTTTCTAAAAAAAAAATAGCCATTTTTAAGCAAAAAAGGACATTTTATGACCATATGTAGTTGAAACTTGGAAATTTACGAACGAATCTTTTTTTAACTTATAGAATGTCTGGATATGATTGTAAACAAATGTCTCATCAAGTTTCAATCCAATCAGACATCGTTAAGTTTGCAATTTCAGCAAAACAAAACACCGTTTTTAACCAAAGAAAGCTTTTAACTTACACAAGTCTGTAAATGATTGTAAAAAAATGTCCCACAAAGTATTATTCCAATCGGACACCATTAAGTTTACAATTTTTGCAAAGAAAACACCATTCTTAACCAAAAAAACAGCTATTTCTGTCTCTATACACTTGGAACTCGAAAGTTTACGAACGAATTTGTTTTCTAACTCACATAATGTCTGCATATGATTGTAAAAAAATGTCCCATGAAGTTTCAATCCAATTAGACACTGCCAAGTGAGTAACTTTTGCACAAAAACATGTTTTTAACAAAAAAAGACTATTTTTCTCACTGACAAAATTTCCATATGACTGTAAACACTAAACATGCACATATCACTTTCACGTAAAGCATAGACCTGCGTACGCGAGGTCACCACGTACGTCACGGGCGCCGCTGCGCCACGTACAGAGTAAAAGAGGAACTAAAAAATCGAACGGAATGCGTAGCAGCCAACCTGAGCGCGCCAAATTCAAAACCCATATTTCGCTTATAAAAAGTACATGGGTCTCTATTCTCTAAACAGAAACTGAGCATTGATTTATAAGCAAAAGCTTCTTTTACTTATTATAAATGTACTAATAATCATTAAATGATAAAAATGTTATGATAAATATGCCCATCTCAATTATTACTGCCTAATATTTCAACAATTTTGCGAATATGATCTATCAAAGCATTTAAATTATATGATTGTTCAGATACTTTTATCTTTAGAATCTTTTACAATTTCAAGCTCTTTATGCTCTGTGCAAATAATTGAAGCTCTGTGTTGGCAATTTTGACAATGTGACAGAGAAATTCGATTGAGCGTAACTCCAGCGTTCGATTCGAGAGCGTGGAATTAATTCCATCCATACCAAGGGAATAGTGGGTTATGAACTCAAAAGCCCGAACCACACACACACACACACACACACACACACATTTTCACATATGTGCATTCGCTATTCCAGGTGAGTGATATAAACTACGGTCCAGGCCGGCGGCGAAACATCCTTCGCATAGCAAAAGGAACCGTAATGACCGAAACCTATAGATTAGCCTTCGGATTTAGAGCGATAGCCCGACAATATATTTGGTCATTTTCATCAACGATAGTATCGCAAAATACCAGTTTACTCGTCCTTTAATAACGACCTGCAATATCGAGCATTATTGATTACCCTCGCAGTAGATGTAAATAGACATGAACTAAATTTTTGCAAACACTGCAGCTTGAATCTGCACTGTAAACAATATTTGGATTAAATTTAATTTAAAAAATATGAAGTTTTTATGCATATAGAGTATATTAATTTTCATATACATGTGCATAGTAATATTCCAATACAAGTATACTTGAAAAATCAAATAACTTCTTTTAATTTTAATATACGCTCGTATATATTAAAATTCCATTGCACAGTACGATTTTTAAAGCAGAATCATGAAAAAAGATATGAAAATTAATATTCTTTTGCATATTAATTTTACATTACATGTGTGAATTTTCATATTCATGTTATAAAAATTACGTTACCGTAGTTGGAATTAATTGTTGTTTAATGTGTTATAAAAAATATTTAGCCCTTGCAAAATAATTTAATATGCATAGTTTACTGGCCCTAAAAAGAGATACATAGAAGAAAAATGTGCCCGAATTGTCCGATCTAATTTCTCTCTTCGACCGGGATTCGTACCCTCGACCCTACCTACTATCCTACCTATCGTACCTAACTACCTAACACGCTACCTATTACGCTACCGACTACTCATGAACTCCCTCTACTTGTGTGATATATGAATGATGTAAACTCCCAATACTGTATTCCTGAATACCTGACCCCTCGTAACTTAAGTGACCCCTCGTAACTTAAGTTACCTTTCATAACTTAATTTCGCGACCCCTGATCCTTCGTAGGTTACGTAATGCGGGCAAAACTTAATTCCAGCATTCCTGGCCCCTCATAAGTTATGTGACCCCTCATAACTTAATTTCAGAGCCCCTGACTCTTAATTAGTTATGTAAAGCCTTAAAACTGTTTGAAAAAAACCGCCACCCTCTCATAAGTATTTTTGTAAATATTATATTTCAAGACATTTTTTTTCAGTGATTGATTGGAATTGAAAGAAATAAGTGTATTAATATTCAATAATGTATTTCATATACGGGGATATTAGTTTTCAATGTTCACTCTTTTAATTTTAATATACAAATATTAAATTACTTTTCCATATACTTTTGTATATTAAATTTAATAACATTTTTTACAGTGCGAGTCTATCAGATGATACATTTCTACCATTTATTTATCTACCAAAAATACATCTCTGCCAAACAGAAGCGTTTTATTGAAGCTACTAAATCAAAAGTCTACCAAAATAAGTCTTCCCCAATTAAAGACTCCCTTAAATTATATCTCTTCCAGTTGACCTTCCATTTTACAAGTCTAATAGATTCCAAGGCTTCGGGTCTTTATTCCAGTGATCCCTTCCTTACCGACCGCTGGGCAATTGTGTTTTTTCTTCACGAGCGCGGGCTGCGACATCGGTAAGTTACCGGCCAAGTTGAGAATCCAAGCAAGAGTAAAATTTAATGACGATGAATTTTGTTACTAATCGGCCTCCTTCAATAAATATCGACAATTTGACAATGGTATTGTGAGACTGGGATCTCAAAAAGTTTTATTTTTCAATTATCACGGGTTAATTACTTCTTCATTCTGAATTAAACGAAAAACGCTGTAACTCCGAATTTCCGGCAGCCATTTAATTGTCGAGGGAACGAAAAAAAGGCAATTATATCCCGCGAGTCTGGAGATAATAATGATAAGGCAAAACGGCGATCTACGCTGAAGTTGGCGCTGTCGAGAGTGAGAGCTTGAAATATAGAGACAAAGGATAAGTCGAGGAAGAACCGAGGTAAAGTTACTGCTCGACTGGGAATTAGCGTGAGACTAATCAGAGTCCCGTGAGACAAGAGAGAGAGAGAGAGAGAGAGAGAGAGAGAGAGAGAGAGAGAGAGAGAGAATGGAGAAATAAAGAGAGAGATGGCCGTGCTGTGGCCAAAGGCTTTTCTCTGCATTTTCCCTCAAACGGAAAATATATACGCGAAAATAGTCAAAAGGTGCGAGAGGCTAAATACGATAAGAATGAAATAATAAATTTCGCGATCAGAGAAAAATTCCCCTTAATTTTCTGACCAATCTCATCGATTCTCGTAAATATATTGGAAGCAAAAAAAATCAATTTATCAACAGTTAGACCGCAGCGAGAGCTTAAGGTTGACCATTAATCGACTCGATTTACAAAACCAATTGCAGCAATTATCGAGCTATATTCGTAGAATATCAGAGTCTCTAAAATTGTTTTAAAATTTCCTTCCTCGTTTAAAAATTGAAATTGGAATTTTCCAAAGAGGCTGTTTTTGCTAATTACAAAGTTTCTGATGTAATTCAACTACATTGTTTTTTAAAATTTAATTTGTTTATTAAAAATTTTATTTATGTAAATTTATAAAAAAATAATACAAAAATATATAAAATAAACTGAAGCATTGAATTGGTTTTTGATTTTTTTTGTTTGGCCCACTTAGGAGGGAGGAAGATTAATTTTTTTATTGACTCTGATGGAACAAAAATTTTTATTGCTAATTTATTTCAAGAATTTTGTTATTTTTTATCAAGTACAAGAATCAGCAATAAAATTTGAAAATATAGGGCAGTTTTCTCTATCTTTTTAAATATAATGAATGAATTATTGAATTCAAAAGTTTAAGCATATAATAGAGGAACATTTGAAATATATTTTATAAAATTTTCATTGACAACAATTGGAAAAATTCAGATGGTGTTATCTGGTTTCCGGAGACCCCTAAAAAATAAGTGACTTTTTGATGGTGAGAATAACTCATGATAGCTTTATTTAAAATCGAAACTCGAAAATCGAAAAACTAAATTCTCTTTGTTAGTAGACAAGTATCGGGATTGAACTAAGAATTTATAAAAAAATCAAATATGAATTTTTTGCAAAGTTGTATGCAAAACGGTACAATTTTTGGTACAATAAGATCAGTGCATTAATTTTTGAGAATTCGTGTCACCCGACTTTAAAAATAGTGTTTTTGACTCTACAGACTCTCTCTTCAAGACTTCTACTCCGATTGACATTAAATAAAAAAATAAATGAACGAAAAAAAAAAATTTTAAACAAGCTTTTATTAGTTGTTAATCAAAAATAACTAAAAAGTTTTTTTAAAAATTACTCCGATTTGAAATAAGTTTTCAAATAAAAGCGTGTTACACTCTCTTTTTTTTCCTCTTCTGTTAAAATGTAACACGCTTTTATTTGAAAACTTATTTCAAATCGGAGTAAAATTATTTTTAACTTTTTATAGTTATTTTTTATTAACAACTAATAAAAGCTTGTATAAAATTTTTTTTTTCGTTTATTTATTTTTTACTTTTAGTATTAATGATGTTAAATAACTAGTTTAGTGATTTTGCATCATGAATACTGATTTGCGCAAAAAATTGTGCACAAAAATTATTTTGCAAAATTTGTTAGACAAAATTATTTCACACAATTAATATGAAACATTTTTCTGCAAAATTTATGCAAACAAATTTTTTGGAAAATGATTGTTGCGCAAAATTTTCGTAGAGAAATGTTGCAAATCAATTGCTTAAAACCATTTTGTGAACCTGCGTTCCTAAAATCAAAATGAAGAGGGATGGAACTTTTTCCGATCTTTCAAAATTTCAAAAATTGTATTTTTAGAAAAAAGTCTTGAAATCGCCTTGAAATTTTGAAAAAATATTGTGGACATATTGCACTATTGGATGAAAAAATTTGATTTTTTGAAATTTTTTAATTCATGCAACTCCTCAATGAGAAATCGAGTATCTGGAGATTTGAAGACTCCATTTACTCATCATCAGCTAAAAAAATATTATAATTTTGAAGTTTGCATCGTTGCGATGCAACAAAAATAAGTTCTTTCATTAAATTAAGAAAAAAATTAATTAATAAAAATAAAATAATAAAATTTTTTGAAAAAAGAATAAAATTAAAAAAAAAACAATTGTCGTTGAATTAAAATGACGCAATTTTAAGCATCATGAAATATTTTTCAAGTTCGAGTTTAACGATGGGCAAATCGGGTCATCGCGGAGGCTCGTCTCCATTCTCTCGTGGATTGGTCAAACGAGCAACATCGTACGATCTTTGCGTCAATTGACATCAATCGCGAAAGGTCATGACGTTCCTGAGAATTCAATGTTCTCTTTACAAACACTGAGAGAAAAAATTACTAGAACCAATGAAATAAAGTTTTGAAGGCAAAAAATCATTTTTTTCATTATTTGCCAAAACATATTAGATTGGTTCCCTTATATATTTACTTGGTTCATTTTTTTCAGTCAATTTCATAAATTTCTGTTTCAATAAATGAATTTACTTGAATCTAACAATATGTTATCAATTATATGTAATATGTTGTTTGAATCAAGAACACATTTTATCATTCAAAACATGCACGTCTTTTAATACAGGAAGCACTGAGAAAACAAATTTGTTGAATCAACAAATTAATTAGTCCAAACAACAGGAAAAATGATCGATTCAATCAAATGCGTGTTTATTAATTGTTGCAAAATATTTTATAAAAAATACATAGCCCTCGCCAAATAATCTAATATGCATAGTTTAGTGACCCCAAAAAGAGATAAATAGAAAAAAAAGACAAATCTGCGCCAATTCTCCGATCTGATGTCTCTGTCCGACCGAGATTCGAACCCTCGACCCTACCTACCATCATACCTATCCTACCTAACTACCTAACCCGCTACCTATTACGCTATCGACTACTACTATGCACTTGAAAAAAGTTAGGAGTTATGAAGATTCGAATAAAAGAAAACATTTAAAAAACCATTTTTTTAATTTTTAACAACTTATGTATACTATTAAAGTATACTATAGAAATGATAGTTCTTTTCTTGAAGGAAATAAAAATTTCATCATTTCAAACAAATATTCCATTGGAATAAAATAATGTGTTATTTTACTACAGCTTCTTTTCAAATAATCAAAATCAATTTTGTATCGAATAAATATTGAAAATACTACAGAAATATTTTTAGAAGTAAAATAATGATGAATTTATTGCACAGAAATAATTTTGTCCGAAAAAAATAATTTAATATTGATCTCGTTTTTCAAATTCAAATAATCTAATATTTATGATGCAATCAATCTAATTAATCCAATGAATGCAAATTTATTAAAATCTATTTAAATAAAGATATTTTTAGAAGTAAAATGATGATGAATTTATTGCAAAGAAATAACTTTGTTCGAAAAAAATAATTTCGTATTGAAGTCATTTTTTAGATCCAAATAATCTCATTTTCATGATGCCATAAATAATTTTCTTCAAAAAAAATAATGTCGTATTTAAGTCGTTTTTTAAATTCAAATAATCATAATTTTAGATTCAAACAATCTAATTTTTATGATGCGATAAATGTAATTAATCTAATGAATACAAATTCAATCAAATCTATTTATTGAAAATAAAAAATATTTTTTGAAGTAAAATAATAATGACTCTATTGCAAGAAAATAATTTTTTCGAAAATAATAATTTCGTATTGAATTCGTTTTTTAGATCCAAACAATCTCATGTTTATATGATGCGATCAATGTAATTAATCCAATGAATACAAATTTAATCAAATCTATCATGCATTTAATTGTTACTATTAAATAAGAGTTTAATATAATGCAGTAATAGATTCGTGAAAATAGTTTTTTAAATGAAGAGTGATTTTCTTGGTTCAACAAATAAATAATCGAATTAATACTTTCATTTAATAAATAAATTCATGTTCTCAAATTCAGTAATTTTTTCTCTCAGTGAATTAAAATCGAACGGGGAAAAAATGTATAAAAAAAAAAATAATCAACAGAGTGAGGGGGAAATCGATTTGATCGAAAAAAAAGAAGAGAAATATTCACGAGCAACTAAAACAATTTTATTTCTCTCATTGAATTAAAATACACCGATAAAACGGGGAATAAATTCTAGGAGAGGAGGAGGAGGGCTTTTGATTGTTCCGTGGAAATCGATGCTCCAGCGTCTAAACTAACTTCCTTCGCATTTTCCATCCCTCTCGCGGAAAACTCGCGTTCGCCCCGCTGAAGGAGCTATTATGAGTCTTTTCCAGGCTCAACTCGAGTCCGCGGGAAAGCGGGGGAGGGGATGAAAGGCGGTATGAAAAATCACGGCTTTAAGAGATTCCCAGGGGCGCGATATAAAACACTGGGAATAGCTTTACGTTTGTATAGATATACATATTATATGGTATGCATCTATATTTTCGCCTCCTCGAGAGATAGAGGGAGAGAGAGATAAAAAAAAAGTATAGAGAAACGAAGAAAAGCGGAAGTGAGACGAGAGATTTTCTATTCGCGTGCTTTTTTGCTTCTCCGAGGGAAAACTGACGACTTTCACAACTTCCCGGCTTCTCTTTCGGACAGAATGAAAAAAGAAAATTATTCCCACCAAGCAGAAAAAAAGTTCAATAACGCTTTTGACTGAAAGGGGAGGCCTCTATTCTACACATTTTTATTCTACACATGATATTTTCTACAGAAACGTTTCCACCCAAGAAAAGTGGGAAGGAATGTTATTCTACACAAGAGAAGTGGAAAAGAATGTTATTCTACACAAATTTATTCTACAACGGTTTCTACACGCATTATTCTACACAAGAGAAGTGGCAGATAATATTATTCTACATACAATTACACTACACCGGTTTCTACACACATTATTCTACACAAGCGAAGCGGCGAAGAATATTATTCTACACAAAATTATTCTACACCTGTTTCTACACACATTATTCTGCACAAACGAATTAAGCGGCCGTGGATATTTAGGAGGCTTCTGTTCTACACATTATTATTCTACACATCATTTTTCTACAGGCTTTAGCAAAACTTACTACTGGAAAGGATAATCACGTTGCAGAGTTTCTGTCGTTTTTTTGGGTTGGATAAAAAACGTCGCATGCAGAGTTTTGCTACAGGCTGTAATATGTAGGAAAAGAATGTGTAGAATAAAATAGTATTTCCTGCCACCTTTTCTTGTGTAGAATGATGCGTGTAGAATATCTTGCTGTAGAATAATATCCCTTGCCACTGCTCTTATGTAGGAGAATGTGTGTAGAAACCGGTGTAGAATATTTTTGTGTAGAATAATATTTCTGGCAACTTCTCTTGTGTAAAATAACATTCCTTGTCACTTTTTTGTGTAGAATATAACGTGTTTAAAAACCAGTGTAGAATAATTTTGTGTAGAATAGTATTCCTTGCCACTTCTCTTGTGTAGAATAATATTTCTGGCAACTTTTCTTGTGTACAATAACATTCCTTGTCACTTTTCTTGTGTAGAATAATGTGTCTAGAAACCGGTGTAGAATAATTTTGTGTAGAATAATATTCCTAGCCACTTCTCTTGTGTAGAATAACATTCCTTGTCGCTTTTCTTGCGTAGAATAATGCGTGTAGAAAACGGTGTAGAATGATTTTGTGTAGAATAATATGCTTTGTCACTTCTCTTGTGTAGAATATGTGTAGAGAAACCGGTGTAGGATAATTTTGTGTAGAATAATATTTCTGGCAACTTCTCTTGTGTAGAATAACATTCCTTGTCACTTTTCTTGTGTAGAATAATTTGTGTAGAAACTTTTGTGTAGAAAATGTCATGTGTAGAATAAAAAATGTGTAGAATAGAGGCTTTCTCGACTAAAACGAAAAAAAATCGGTCCCCAAGAAAATTCACTTTGTTGTGGCAGCTTTTTCAGCCATCGAAGCCACAAGTTGAAAAATATAAAAACTTACACGAAAAGTAACGCACTTTTTCTTGTTCCTTTTGCTCGAGATCGGGGACAAGCGGAAGTTGGATATTTTTCTGTCAAACGAATTTTTATGTGGCTTCGTTACATTCTTGATTCGGGACGCAAATACAAGCGTTTAAAATGAGAGAAAGAAGGCTTTCCCCAGGCAAATTCATTTTTGATCTCAAGCCTTTTTTTTCTCCTCTTTACGGGAGAATAATGTTTCACGGATCCGCGGGGGAGTTGAAATATATCGCGGAAAAGAATACTCTCACGTTGAATTGCACGAGAGAAGAAAGAGCTAGAAAGAGGGAGAGCAAGAAGAAGATGGGTTGTATAAAGAACGACGGGGCAAAGAGTAAAATAGTCTTCAGCGTCCGAGAGTGTCCTTAAATCCTGGGGGAATAACTCGAGCAGCCTTAAAAAAAAACTCGAAGAAAAACTAAAAAAAAAAAGAGTGAAGAAACGGAGCAAGAGTGGGAGGAGCGTTATCTCTGATAAGGGGGATGGTCCGAGGGTGCCCAAAATTTTTGCTATCACCTTTGCCCAGCGTTTGCATGGGGAATTCCATTGTAAATTTTCGAAGTGGAGTTACATGGGTTTGAAAATTTTGTAAAATCCATTTTTTCATTTTTTAATCCAGTAGTAAAATATGTCTAGGATATTTTCCCAAAGTTTTAAGCCAATTGGGGTAAGAGTCTAGGAAAGCCTTTGGAAATTCCCCTCATGAGATTTTTTTCTTAAAATGCTATTTTTTAAGTCACTGGACACGGTTTCTCAAAAAAGAATGCGTTATCCAAATTTTGCAAACCCCTTCGAAAGACTTCTCGGAATTTTTGGAACTAATTGCTCTATTAATGTTAAAAATTTTGAATAAAATAATTTATCTATTATATATTTTTTTAGATATAGAAAATATGCTTTGTATAACCTTCAAAACCCATGTTACCCTTAAATATACTTAATATGTATTTAAATAGAAAAATTAAATGAAAAATATTTCATAAAAATGCTTCAAAAACAAAAAATATATACAAACATAATAACGTTTTCGTTCAAATGTGAAAATTTGGAGAGATCTCTATTCTACACTTTTTTATTCCAGAGATGTCAACACTCGTTACTTTTGAAAACGCGCTCTTCTTTATTTTCTCTATTCCTTGCTAATAACCAATTATTATACTAAAATAAGCCACAGTGATTCTAACTGCGTAAGTTGACTCTGCACTTCATATCGTAAATTACTATTTTTTCACTGCGTTGCTGAAAAAAAACATAAACAAGAAATGTAACGAAACAAGTAACTAATAAAGTAACGGAGCGTTACTTTTCTGCGTTACATTGCTTTCTCATGATTTTTTTCCAGAAATGTAGTAAAAAAAGGTCATTTATTATACAAACTGAAGTGCTAACATATCCAGGTACAAATTCTGTGGGTTATTTTTGTAAAATGATTGGTTATTACCAAGTAATAGAGAAAATTAAAAAAGAACGGGCTTTCAAAAGTAACGAGGGTTGACATCTCTGTTTTATTCTACACATGATACTTTTTACTCAAAAGTTTCTACACATATCATTCGACACAAGAGAAGGTAGCAAGAAATAGTATTCTACACATTATTTTCCTATACATTATTATCCTACACATTATTTTCCTACACATTACAGCCTGTAGCAAAATTCTGCATGCTACGTTTTTTATCCAACCCAAAAAAACGACAAAAACTCTGCAACGTGAATATTCATTCCAGTCGTAAATTGTGCTAAAGGCTGTAATGTTTAGGAAAATAATATGTAGGATAATAATGTGTAGAATTGAATATTATTTCCTGCCGTCTTTTCTTATGTAGCATAATGTGTGTAGGAACTTTTGTGTAGAAAGTGTCATGTGTAGAATAATTTTGTGTGGAATAATATTCTTTGCTTCTTTTCTAGAAGCCGGTGTAGAATAATTCGTGCAGAATGATATATCCTTGCTACTTCTATTGTGTAGAATAATTTGTGCAGAAACTTTTGTGTAAAAAGTGCCACGTGTACAATAATAATGTTCAGAATAGAAGCCTCCTGAGCACTATCCACCTGTGTAGAATAATTTATGATTAGTGTAGAATAATATTCCTTGCAACTGCTCTTGTTTAGAATAATGTGTGTAGAAACCAGTGTAGAATAATTTTTTGTAGAATAATATTCCTTGCTACTTCTCTTGTGTAGAATAAATTGTGTACAAACTGGTGTAGAATAATTGTATGTAGAATAATAGTCCTCTCCACTTCTCTTGGGTAAACAAATTTGTGTAGAAACTTTTGTGCAGAAAGTGCCATGTGTAGAATAATAATGTGTAGAATAGGAGCCTCCTGAGCATTACACACCTGTGTAGAATAATTTAGTGTAGAATAATATTCCTTGCCACTTCTCTTGTGTAGAATAATGTGTGTAGAAACCGGTGTAGAATAACTTTGTGTACAATAATATTCCTCGCAACTTCTCTTGTGTAGAATAATGTGTGTACAAACCGGTGTAGAGTAATTTTGTGTAGAATAATATTCCTTTCCACTTCTCTTATGTAGACAAATTTGTGTAGAAACTTTTGTGCAGAAAGTGTCATGTGTAGAATAATAATGTGTAGAATAGAAGCCTCCTGATGAGCACTAGTCACCTCTGTAGAATAATGTAGTGTAGAATAATATTCCTTGCAACTGCTCTTGTGTAGAATAATGTGCGTAGAAACCAGTGTAGATAATTTTGTGTTGAATAATATTCCTCGCTACTTCTCTTGCGTAGAATAATTTGTGTAGAATCTTTTGTGTAGAAAGTTTTATGTGTAGAATATAATAATGTGTAAAATGAGAGCCTCATGAGCACTATCCACCTGTGTAGAATTATTTAGTGTAGAGTAATATTTCTTGCCACTTCTCTTGTGTAGAATAATGTGTGTAGAAACCAATGTAGAATAATTTTGTGTAGAATAATATTCCTTGCTACTTCTCTTGTGTAGAATAATGTGTGTACAAACCGGTGTAGAATAATGTGTGTAGAAACCGGTGCAGAATAATTTTGTGTAGAATAATATTCCTCTCCACTTCTCTTGTGTAGACAAATTTGTGTAGAAACTTTTGTGCAGAAAGTGTCATGTGTAGAATAATAATGTGTGTAGAATAATAATAATAATAATACTTCTCTTGTGTAGAATAATGTATGTACAAACCGGTGTAGAATAATGTGTGTAGAAACCGGTGTAGAATAATTTTGTGTAGAATAATATTCCTTGCCACTTCTCTTGTGTAGAATAATTTGTGTAGAAACTTGTGTAGAAAATGTCATTTCTACAATAAAAATGTGTAGAATAGGGCCCTTTTTGGAAATTTTCTCATGCCTATGAAAATTCCACTGGCAAGTTTGGAATACCCCGTACATGTTTAACTTTCGCCCAGGCGCGAATGCCAAACGATCGTGAGTTTTTTCTTTTTTTTATCTTCACCTCTCCTCTATCTTCTCTTCTCTCCCTTTTTCTCTACGGTACCTTTCGCCCACCTTCGCTGATCTCTCCGCTTTATCGGGAAATTCCCTCCCGAGAGTTCTCTTCGGACGGACGCAAAAGCGCGCCCTGAAAACCGCACTGATAAATCTACGGTTACGAGTTGAATTTTCCCACCCCCCCCCTCCCCCCACCTGAGTGAAGAGGGATGAAGCCCCCTGGCCGCGTCAACCCTCGTGGCGATCCTTCGTCCTATCTTATACCCGAGGATAAAAGTCATGATATTCCGATTTAAATATCGACGTTTCGATGTAGATTTATTTTTGTACATGTCGAAATACTGATTTAAACCTGAATTTCCGGGTCATGTCAGACGCAGAAAAATCTTGCTCAACATTTGAACAAAATTCATCGATTCTAAGCAACTTCTTTAAGAATCAGGCCAAAAAGAGCGCTTCGATTCAACAATGGAAAATATTTTTAGCAACTTTTGTCCAATTTTAAGGATTTCAGGTTTACATTTTTCTGCGAAAGTTTCTCTAGCAATTTATCAAGTACACACTGAGAGAAAAAATTATTAAATTCGAGAACATGAATTTATTTATTAAATGAAAGTATTAATTCGATTATTTATTTGTTGAACCAAGAAAATCGCTCTTCATTTACAAAAATATTTTCCGGATCTATTACTCCAGTATATTAAACTCTTATTTAATAGTAACAATTAAATGCATAATAGATTTGATTAAATTTGTATTCATTAGATTAATTACATTTATCGCATCATAAACATTAGATTATTCGAATCTAAAAAACAACTTCAATACGCAATGATTTTTCTCGAACAAAATTATTTCTTTGCAATAAATTCATCATTATTTTACTTCTAAAAATATTTCTGTAGTATTTTCAATATTTATTAGATATAAATTTGATTGTGATTATTTTAAAAGAAGCTGTAGTAAAATATGGAACACATTATCTTATTCCAATAGAATATTTGTTTGGAATGATTGAATTTTTATTTCCTTCAAGCAAAGAACTATCATTTCTATAGTATACTTTAATAGCATACATAAATTGTTAAAAATTAAAAAACTGGTTTTTTAAATGTTTTCTTATGTTCGAAACTTCATAACTCCTAAATTTTTTCAAGTGCATAGTAGTAGTCGATAGCGTAATAGGTAGCGGGTTAGGTAGTTAGGTAGGATAAGTATGATGGTAGGTAGGGTCGAGGGTTCGAATCTCGGTCGGACAGAGAAATCAGATCGGAGAATTGGCGCAGATTTGTCTTTTTTTTCTATTTATCTTTTTTTGGGGTCACTAAACTATGCATATTAAATTATTTGGCAAGGGCTATATATTTTTTATAAAATGTTCAGCAACAATTAATAAACACGCATTTGATTGAATCAATCATTTTTCCTGTTGATTGGACTAATTAATTTGTTGATTCAACCAATTTTTTTCTCAGTGTTTCCTGTATTAATTTATGGAATTGACTGAAAAAAATGAACCAAGTAAATATAAAGGGAACCAATCTAATATGTATGTTTTGGCAAATAATGAAAAAAATTATTTTTTGCCTTCAAAACTTTATTTCATTGGTTCTAAGAATTTTTTCTCTCAGTGCAATTTTTGACAACTGTCATCAGTACAAAGTTACGATCAATTTTGTAATTCAGTTAATGAATTCAAACGGTTATAATTTTTTAAGTTGATTAGCAATGGTAGTTAATTAGCATTGTAAATAGTTGATGGAAAATAAAAAAGTACATCTAAATAAAACTAAATAAGACTAATTTCCATTAAAAACTCAACGAAAATACTGGAAATTCGCGTGAATAGCAAAAATGAATTTTCCGAAAGGTTTTCAGCATAAGAAATACGAGGAAAAATGACTTTTCTTTATATAACTATTATTAATGACATTCAAACTATATAATTATTAATGAAAATCAAAACAGTTGGTGGAAAATTTGTCAAAGAATGGGAAAGTAATTGTCCAAAGGGTTTTCAGTATAAAAAAATGAATGTTACAGGGAAAACCACTTTTTTTTATTGACGGTTTATGACCAAGTATTGGCGGAGACAGTTTCTCGAATTTACCTTGTTTATTTTTATTTTAAAAGACTTTTTTATTTTTATTTAGAGAGAGACAGAGATAGGGAAATTATTGGCGATGAATGATTAATGACACCGAAGAAATAATCGAAAAATTACGAATATTTGTATCTCGAGGAAATCTCCAGCTTCATCGTCTATTTGTCGTGCAAACGAACCTGAGAAAACGTTTTCGTTCTCCGGATTTTCCAACAGACTTAAGTCATCGTGATATCGCGCAAGAGAGTTCACTTGCGCAAGCTACTCGAGTCGGGAAAATAAAAAAATGGTTCGATGAAAAAAAAACCCATAGGCGTTTATACAGGGTGTCACATAAGTAACGAGACGGCTGAATATTTCCTCAGCTAAGATATTTTTCCAAAAGGTCAAGGTCATTCTTGTTAATGAGGTCAAAAGGTCAAGCAACTTGGTAACGAGGAATTCAATGGTGACTATAATTTTGAACTTGACCATCACCTTCAAGGTTATTTCAAGGTCAACTTTTTTTAAAAATGGAAACCTATATTTTTGAGTTTTGAAAGCAAACTTATTCCAAAAAAGTAGATTGATTGCTTGTTCGACCTGATTTCAGAACTCGAAAATAGAGGTTCCGTTTAAAAAAAAAAAGTTGACCTTGAAATAACCTTGAAGGTGATCGTCAAGGTCAAAATATCTTAGCTGAGGAAATATTCAGCCGTCCCGTTGATTATGTGACACCCTGTAGAGATACGTTAATTCACTTACTCGGCTTTTCGAGCTCGTTAGGTTGGAAGGAAGCTTCAGTTTCTTTTAGCAGCGTCGACGAACCGCTAATTATCCGAAAACAGAAGAGAAAGAATCTCGTGGGATATTTCGCGCGAGCCAAAAGCGAGACTCGACTTTTGCCGTGATTATCCGGCTCTTTCATGCTTTGATCACAATTATTATTTGCCAATGTCCACCGAAATTGTCTCTAGCTTCATTTAAGGAGTAACATGGATTTGGAAATGTCAAAAAATCCATTTTTCAATATTTTATCTAATAGTGCAATGTGACGAGAATATTTTCCTAAAGTTTCAACACAATCGGAGTAAAAGTATAGAAGAGAGAAAGAGAGAGAGAGCCTTTTTTGGAAATTCCTCTCATTAGGCTTCTGTCTTTTGTCGTTTGTATATGGGGCATTCCAAGTCAAATCACGTGGTCATCGGCCTGACCCCCTCGGATTTAGTTTCCGATTTTTTCGTGTGCATATTTTGGTCCAAAAAAAAGCGGTTATTTTTTCCGGATTTTTATCACTTGTTTTACCCCATAAAATAATTTTTTTTTCCCTAACTGTTGAGTAAAAATGAGTTGAACTGATAAACCTCAATAAACCTCAATAAACCTCAGTTTTTAAATTCTGAAAATTTTGCATGAATTCTGTAACTAAAAACTTGTATTTTCATAATAGTTTGAGAATGGGCCGAGAATTATTTATCTATTTTTTTTTAATAAAAAAAAAAAAATTGTTTACAAATTTTGTAAATTAAATAATTTCAATGATGGTTCCCTCTGAAGGATAAACAAAAGAAAAATAAATCATCTCCTGGTAAAGAAAATTTTTTCCTATATTTTGATAATAGTTAGATAAAGTTTTTATATTGTTATGGTGCTCCGTTCGAAAATGAATACTTTTTTCAATGCCATAATTAATCGACTTTATGAAATCTATTATCAAAATATAGGAAATCTATTATCAAAATACAGAAAATATATTATCAAAAAATAAAGACCACATTTTTTTTCACCAAGGTATACAATTTATTTTTTTTCCCTATAGGAAACCACATTAATATATTTAATTTTCAAAATTGGTAAATAAATGTTGTTTCCTCAAATAAAAAATATAATATCAATTATTCTCCGCCCACTCTCAAACTATGATGAAAATACTTGTTTTTAGTTATAAATTTTATGAAAAAAAATCAAAATTTTAAACCTGGTCCAAATTCATTTTTACTCAAAAGTTATGGAGAAAAAATTTTTTTATGGGGTAAACCAAGGTATTAAATTCTGAAAAAAATTACCTACTCTTTTTTGGACAAAAATATGCCAAAAATCCGAAGGCTGGAATGCCCCATATACTTAAACGTCTAAGCTTTGAGAATATATGCAAAAAAATTAATTTTTTCAAAATTCTGTACAAAAATACTTCCTTAATGCTAATAACATTCGAGTAGACCGTCGGCAATCAAATTCACACGAAAATTCTTAGCATCAGGGTAAGGGATGTTATCTCTGTGGTGGATAGCTCGTCACGAGAGATATGCTCAGTTTCGGAAGTGAATATATATCCCAACATACTTGCGCACGTATATGCGTAAATCCTGATAGACCGCAAGCACTGTTGCGAATTTGGGGGCTTCCTATACATATATATATGAGGCATTCCACGCTATTTCGATCAAAATCTTAGATTGATGATTTCGATTTTCCTCTAAATTTTTTATTTAAAAAAACACATTGAAAACAAATTTCCCAAATTTTTTCAGAATTTTTCGGTCACGCGTTTTTTGGATTATTATTATTATTTTTTTTTAATACTAAGGGACCTCTTTGTAAAATCTGAAAAAAATCAGAATAGTCTAATAAAATATAACAAAATTTTTGGGCTTTGTTTCAAAATGGAGATTTCAATACTCTATGAGGAAAATTCAAAAAATTGCAAAACAAATTTTTTTTCAAATTTTACTCATAAATTATAAAAATCTCCATTTTGGAACAAAGCCCAAAAATTTTGTTACATTTTATTAGATTATTCTGAATTTTTTCAGAATTGACAAAGCAATCACTATTTTTCGAAAAAAAATCCAAAAAACGCGTGACCGAAAAATTCTGAAAAAATGAGGGAAATTTTTTTTTGTCTTTTTTTTATTTCAAAAAATTAGAGGCAAATCGAAATCATCAAGGCAACATTTTGATCGAAATAGCGTGGAATGCCTCATATATAGTTGTTCAAAGCCAGGAGCTCATTTTGCGGTCGAAATACCGCCATCTTGCACGTTGTATGTGTAACGAAAATCTGATTTTCCGTATGCGTGTATGTACGACCATCTGTCGTATTGCGTTTGCCACAATCAACGGATATAGCTCGGTTTACGCGGTCGCAATAATCATAATCAAAAGTGACGGAAGATCATGAATTTCCATTAGTACTGTCACGATATTTATTAATTGACTCTCGTGTATAAATGTCTCTACTATGTCTAGAGAATCGTGAAAATTCGTCGCAATGCCGTTATCGTCATTTGGAACACTCGACACATTGCCAAAAAGACCGCGAGAAGGATATTCTCGGTGAATCATAGAAAATTGCTTCCGTCGCGATACAGAGGCGCCATCGAGTCGTTTATGACCCTCAAAGTAGCACTAAGAAGGATAAATTGACTAAGTGTACAATAATTTACAGTCTCACACGTGTAGAGAGATTTCGATATCAATTGTGGACCCTTTGAAAAAATTGGATGCCAAATTCGTTCCATCGACACGAAACCGCCCATACATTTCATATTTATACGGAATATTTCGGGTAATATTGACAGTGTCACGTTAAGATAGTCAGATGTGTTCTGCATTGGAAAGTCCAAAAATCGCAAGCAATAATAATAATTATTATTATTATAGCAATAATTATTATTATTATTGTTATTATTATTGTTGTAATGATATATTTTTGTATTGCCACCTAAAAAAAAACCAGTTGAAAAAGTCGCTTCATATAACTTTTATAGCACTGTACAGTGCTCTAAGATCGTCAAATATATTTTTCATTTGTATTTTCGGGCAATAAACATAAAAAGAAAAGTAAAAAGAGAATATAACCTAAATATAACCTAAAAATACGAATGTAATGTTCAAGATTTTTTGAACCAAATGCGAATGAACGAAAAACCTGTCGAAAGAGACTAAATATATATTTTTGTATTTTTACATGATTGATAAAAGATTATTTGAGTGTTTAATTTTGCTTTTATTTCTTAATATTGTTCCCAAAATAATATTTTCAGAACGGAAAAAGAATTCTCGAGAGTGTTCGATAATTGGGACATGCCTGTTCAATATTATAGGGACATAGGCACTTCCAGTGTTCAATAATTGGAACATTTGCATGCTTCACATTGTTATTCTTTTTTTTTCATATGAAATAATTTGAAAATAATTTAAAGGGCAATTTTTCGAATGTAAAAATATCAAAGTATCATTTGAACATGAGAGAGATGGTTTTTTTTCTTGATTTTATATTTTTTTCTCACCGAATTCAATCCCCAGATCCTTAGCTGTTCAATAATTGGGACGTTAACCTTAAAAGATACTGCAAAGTTTACTGGACTCACTTGTTTTTTTCTCTTCTTAAAAAATTCTCGAAGCAAGGCCTCTTTGGACTTTACAAAGCACGAAAGAGCACTAAGCATGAATTTGCCCGTATATATATTTTTATTATATTTTATTTTCTTTATTTATTGATTTTATTGATTTTATTGATTTTTTTTTTAATTTTTAACATTTTTTCTGTATGGGCTATTCGATGTTGATCGAAGAGACGATTATTTGCTAAAATTTTCGTACAGACTCAATTTAACGAATGTTCTTCGGGGTTGGAATGTCCCATGGAAGAAGATGCGGAGGAAAAGCGGAAGGAAAATGCGTTTCGACAATTTGGCAAACCCACGCGAGGTCAAACTTGTTCTGTCTTCTATATGCATGACGCAAAAGCGTACATTGAATAAATCTTCCAAGTTTATTCGTACAGGATGTAAATACACACACATATATATATGCTTATACACATTTATATCGTCCCAGTTTAATTTCGTTCTCGAAAAACGATTATATCAACGACATAATCAAATATTTCCAAACCCAAAAATAAATATGAAAAATAATTAATAATAATAATAATAATAATAATAATAATAATAATAATAATAATAATAAATAATTAAATACATTTTTCAAATACAAGAGATTCGTTCGTCACAAAAAAATTTCCGAAAATTCCGAATCCAAGTGTAAATGTTTTTGGGCAAAATTTCGATAACACTTTTTCACAGAATGTGAGATTTTTTCTTGCTCGAATAAAGATTCACAACGGCGGGGAAGAAATTGGAATTCATCCGCCAAATTTCAATGCGCAAAAAACTTTTCATGTCAGAGGTCCACAAAGGGAAACCAGCTTCAAAACGAAACGTTCAACCGAAAAACGGAATTCGCATGCAGAATGGCGAAGCCGAAAAGCAGACAAAAAAAAGTGCTGGTATTCGTCTATATAGTCGACTATTAATCGGATTATTCGATCGGAAACGAAGTAGCGCGCGAACGTGCAGAGAGCTCGATATCCCTCGGGACCTTAAGGGGTTATACGCAGTCAGAAGGTCGAAAAAAAGCGATTTTCAACAATTTTTTCTGGAAAGACATTTTGATTTATTAACGTAAAAATTTCAGGGTTACGGAACTTTAAATGAAAAAGTAATGCATTAACCATTAACCATTAAAATTTAATGGTTAATGAAAATGCAATTGCATTAGAAAAAGTAATGCATTATTTGCAACCCTGCCCATCACAATGTAGTGTGTAATAAAAAAAAATATCCATTACCCATTGCAATGTAATGTGTAATGGACAAAACTTTGATTGCAATTCTAGGAATGGAAAAATATAGATGAATAAATTATTACAATTTTGCATTACATTTTATTAACTTAGGACTTAGATTTTCAGGTACCTTAAATTCTAAAAAGCATCGATATTATTATTACAATGTAATGTGTAATGCACAAAATTTTGATTGCAATTTTGGGAATGGAAAAATATAGATGAATAAATTATTACAATTTTGCATTACATTTTATTGACTTAGGGCTTAGATTTTCACCTTAAATTCTAAAAAGCATTTATATTATAATTCTAAAAATCTTAGTCCTAAGTCAATAAAATGTAATGCAAAACTGTAATAATTTATTCATCTATATTTTTCCATTCCCAAAATTACAATCAAAGTTTTGTCCATTACACATTACATTGCAATGGGTAATGGAAATTTTTTCTATTGCACACTACATTTTAATGGGCAGGATTGCAAATAATGCATTACTTTTTTTAATGCAATTGCATTTTCATTAACCATTAACCATTGAATTTAAATGGTTAATGAAAATAATTCCCATTACCCATTAAATTTTAATGGTTAATGAAAATAATTTCTATTAACCATTAACCATTAAATTTTAATGGTTAATGAAAATAATTTCTATTAACCATTAACCATTAAATTTTAATGGTTAATGAAAATAATTTCCATTAACCATTTACCATTAAATTTCCATTAACCATTAAATGTTAATGGTCAATGGTTAATGAAAATGCAAATGCATTAAAAAAAAGTAATGCATTATTTGCAACCCTGAAAAATGTATATGCATACTTTTGCGACTTTGAACTTTATTTTGAAATTTTTCTTTGTAAAAAATAATTATTCTCGACGCCGCTGTAACTGATCTCCGGAAGGTCTTCTAAAAAAAGGTGTTTTGCACTGAGCACGATATCTCTGGATTGGATCATCAAAAATAAAAAAATAAAAAAGATTTAGTTCATAAAAGGTATAATCGAGTATCTGATCGAAGAAATAAGCAAAATATCAATTTTTAACAAAATGGCGGCTTCTCAAAAAAAAATCGATTTTTGATACAAATTTTCGCCTTAAATTGTTCATAAAATGGAAAATATTTATCGGTAAAAAAAAAATCTTCGATTAATTACTAGAAAATATATTTATAAAACTTGTGTAAAAATTTCAGACTGAACGGTTCCGCCTTCAACCCTTTAAATTCCATCCACAATCGCACCAAAATCATGTGGACTTTTTTGGTCCTTTTCTTCAACGAAAAAAAAAATCATTCACGACTTTCAAGAGAAGTTCGTATTTCACGGATCGTCGCGGAGAGGACAGAAAAAAAAATAGACGCCAAAGAATATAAAAGTTATCACGAATATATTCTTTCGCGAAGAGCGTAAAAATTGAAGAGCCAGAAATCGGGTCTGTTGAACCACCCTCTGGAAACTCTTTCTTTTATTTTTATTTTTTCACCCCGGTGAAATTCGCTCGGCACGAGCGTAATTTCATCCCTCTCTGAATGTCCAAAAGGGAATATACGCCGGAGACATTTTCGAGGATCGCGAAAATGGGAGAAAAAAAATCGTCATGCAGCAAAATCGCGAGGTATTAATATACGTCCTTGACGAGATATTCGCCGGCCCGACCAAAGAGGGTTTATATGATCCTACGTGTGATTATATATGGGGCATTCCATCCCAAATCAGCAACTTTGAAAAACTTTTTTTTTTTATGTCCTTAAATTTTTGATAATTTTTAGTACCCATCAAAAGACCCTTGCTGGTAAATTTTTAGATTTTTTTGATGACTTGTGCAAAAGACCAATGAACCGCTCTTTTTTCGGTCATAACTTCTTTAATAATGGTCCAAATTAAAAGTTTTTTTTTTAATTTTTGTTTTTTATGGCCTTTTCAGAAAAAAATACAACAATAATATTCGACGTGTTTTTGAATGTGTTTTTTTAGTTTTTAACTTTCAATCATGTTTTTTTAAAAGTGAGTGCATATTTTGATTTTTTTTTTCAATTTTTGTTTTTATGGCCTTTTCAGAAAAAAATACAACAAAAATACTCGACGTGTTTTTGAATGAGTTTTTTGAGTTTTAAACTTTCAATCATGTTTTTAAAAGTGTGTGCATATTTTGATTTTTTTTTAAATTTTTTGTTTTAAATATCTATCTATTCAACAACTTCTGAGACTACTCCGATCGTGGGATTTCCATAACTGCTATTTTTTTTAGATTTTTGAAAATTACTATTTTGTTTTCTTTCTATAAATTATTATGAATACCAATTTTCGTTACTGCATAGTATTTTTTTCATTATTTAGAATTTATTTTGACACTTTTTTGAATTAAAAAAAAATTTTAATTTTCAAAAATCGAAAAAATAAGTAAGTAGTCATGGAAATCCCACGATCGGATTAGTCTTAAAAATTGTTGAATAGATAGATATTTATAACAAAAATTTTCAAAAAAACATGAAAATATACACTGACTTTCAAAAACGCGATTTAAAGTTTAAAACTCAAAAAACTCATTCAGAAACGAGTCGAATATTTTTGTTGTATTTTTTTCTGAAAAGGCCATGAAAAAACAAACATTTTCAAAAATAAACTTTTAATTTGGACCATTATTAAAGAAGTTATGACCAAAGTACCGGAAAAGAGCGGTTTTTTTGTTAATTTTTTTGAACGGGTAATCAAAAAAATCTCAAAATTTACCAGCAAGGGTCTTTTGATGGGTACTAAAAGATATAAAAAATTTGAGGAAATAAAAATAAAAGTTTTTCAAACTGTCCGATTTGGGATGGAACGCCCCATATGCATAAACATACAATGTAGGCAGAGAAAGAGAAAAGAGAGAAATTTTGGGGATTGACTGACGAATCCGACGAATTCGGAACTTCGATTCTACCTGAACGAGTCAAAAACCATCGTTTGAAAACCATCGGACCGAATGGCAGAGAAATATACGACTCGATATAGTATATTCGGACTCTCCTGATATTGCTGTATGGTGAAAAAAAAAGTTGGGAATATGTAAAAAAAAATGTCATCGTTGAACTCGATGGAGGGTCGACAATTTTTTTACGTAGTAGCTTTTTTTATGGATTTTTCGCTCACTTTTATGTGTCGAGCGATGAAAAGGGCATGATGGGAAAAATGGATCTGTCCAAAAACTTCCAACTCCAACGGAGATCTCATCATAATTATTCTGGTTAAAATATTAAAAAATAAATAATGATGAAATAACCGCATTGGTGTTATTGATTAGCTTTGTTCTTTTTGAATTCCTCATCATTTTAATCAATTACTTATCTAATACATTAAGAGGTCTACCCTAATTGCAATTTTCAAAAAATCGATTTTTTTCCATTTTTCAAAAGTATAGACGGTACATTATGAACAAACTGAAGGCATAATGTACGGTGCAGGCATCGCTGATTAAGCGTAGGTAAGAAATTTTCACGTTTTTTCGTTAAAACAAACTTTGATCGCGTTTTTCTCGAAATTACATTTTTGTACGGCTTGTTGAAAAAATCTCGAAAACTACTGCATCAATCCTTACCAAATTTTTACCACATATTGTTTATGTCGACAACTATGTCGCATATCATACGATTTTTGAAATTTTGAGTTTAACTTGGTTTAAATAAAAAAAAACTGATAAAAAAAAGGTTATTTTTCGTTACTTTTCGATATATGGCCGCCATTTTGCCAATTTAAAAAAAATCAAAAATCGTATGATATGCGACATAGTCATGACCTTACTGAATCTAAAACCTTTTTTATTTTTTTTTTTTTTAGATAATCCACTCCGGAGATTCCGTCAACAGGGCGCACTCATCTTTTTTTTTTGATATTTTTTTGGCCTGCATTTTCATATAATAAAAAACCGAAAAATAAATTAAAAAAAAATTTTTTCATGCATTTCAAGATTATATTTATCAAGCCTCATACTTGTCATATTAATATTTCTAATTTAAAACAATGAAAAAAAATCGTGAAAATAGGCATTTTTTTGCGTGTCTAATTAGGGTAGACCCCTTAATCTATTCTGAGGTCAGCTGCGATATTTTTTTTAGAAGAAAATTCAATGAAATTTATCCAAAGTTTATTTTAAGGGGTTATACTATTCAGGCGCAGTGAAAAAAGAAGCTTTTTTGAGATTTCTTTTTTTTATGACCAAACATTGGATCGGAACAAAGTTTTAAGATTTTAATCCATATTGATTAAGGTGAAGAAAAATATTTTTTATTCATATTTCTCCGTTCATCTCTTAAAGGAAAAACAATTTTTTTTTCTTCTTCATTTATTTATTTATTTTATTTCATTTCTATTGATTTGTTTAATTGTATTTATTATTCTCCTCAATATACTTTTTCTTTAGAAATACCCAAAATTTGTAATGTTTTTTGAAAATTGACAAATTGGCATCAGCTTTGATTTTTATCTCCTTTTTATGGTGAGAAATCGACCTTAAATTGTTTATTGTAAATGTAATTATTTATTCATCATAAAAATCGTGTGTACTTCGATAGATAATCTATCTAAGAAACTGTAGTTACATTTTCAAATCAATCGCAGAAAAATTGAGTATCAATTGAATCAATTGAATTCTCAATTGAATTGTGAATTCTCAATTGAATTCTCGAATGGAGTTTCGTAAATTGAAGTCTCGGAAAATAAGCTAGAAAAATTGCTTAAAGCTTGTCCCCCCTCCCCAAAATAGCTTTAGAATATCATTTTTTAACAGCCTGTGCATTATTTAAGCCAATTATTAGGTGTTCAAATAAGTTTCCGCGGTTTGTCAAAAGATGGCCCCACCAGAAGGTTATGGAGAAATTGTCAGATGTAAAACGTAATATCCCAAGTTTCGTCATCCGGCAACACCATAACCTTAAATTACTAGTGATTCCGTATCAGCATCACGTAATTTTTTTCGTGCAAAAATGTCAAGTTTTGTGCCGAACAAGCATCATTTGCGGGAACTTTTGATTTACTTCTTTAATTTGAAAAAATCTGCAGCTGAGGCGCATCGATTGCTTCTAGAAGCATATGGTGAAGCTGCTTCAAGTGAGAGAAGTTGTCAGGAATGGTTTCAAAAGTTTAAGAACGGTGAGTTTGACGTGAAGGACAAAGAACGGACAACGGAACGGAACGGACAAAGAACCTGCGAAACCATTACTGGAGCTCTCTACCGAACACAATTGATGAGATTGAGTCGGGCACTTAAGGAAAAACGCGCCCATTACTACTCCAGACACGACAAAATTATTCTTTTACACGATAATGCTCGTCCACATGTTGCGGCGCCGGTCAAAACATACTTGGAAACACTCAACTGGGAAGTTTTACCCCACCCGCCGTATTCACCAGACTTAGCCCCTTCCGATTATAACCTGTTCCGGTCGATGACACATGGTCTGTCTGAGCAGCGCTTCATATCATATGAAGACACCAAAAATTGGGTAGATTTGTGGATAGCGTCAAAAGATGAAGAGTTTTTTCGACGGGGTATCCGAATGTTGCCAGAAAGATGGGGAAAAGTAGTGGCAAATGATGGAAAATACTTTGAATAAAACGTAATGTACTGTTCCTTCACAATAAATTCCTAATTTTTTATAAAAAACCGCGGAAACTTATTTGTACACCTAATATTTTTTTTAAATTCCTGCTGAGTATAATCCCTTAAAAAAATTCATTTTCAATCCGAGAGAGATCCGTTTCACCTCATTTTATTTTATATATTTTGAAAATCAATATCTTGGGTCAAAATTGGTTGAAACAGCCTGGAAATAATTTTCTATAATTAAAATTTGTGACCCCACACTTTAAAATTCAGGAGTCCATTTTGAACCACATTTTCAAAAAAAAATATATATAACAGATCGGTAACGATGATTGGGAATATTATCCGGATGCTGGCATCGCTCTCGCGTGAATCCAAAATTGCATAAACGACTTTCTAAAATTTCAAAAATTCCTAAATAATTAACGACCTTCTTTGGACGATTTTCTATTTGCACATGATGCAGAATCCGTTGAATAAAAATGGCAAATAAAAACTGATGGAAACGGATGAATCTTCCAGCAATGAGATTTAAGTGGAAAAATTTATTCTCCACCGAGCGTTGAAATTATGGAATCCGTCGTCTCGTTTCCCAACATTTTTACATCCCTTGTATATATACCTATATATATATAGAGTTACACGCGGGCTTACAGCCTCCTGACTTTTTTTTCATCCCCTGATCTGGTCATAAATATTCATGCCGGTCGCTTAGTGTCCGCCCGGTACTTATTACCTAAAATTGCGTAAAGCAAAAAGCTCCGCGAGTTATAACAGTTGGAAGTTATACTACATATGAGGCATTCCACGCCATTTCGCTCGGCCGTGAACCTGACCATTTTTAATTTTTTTCATTTTTTTTTATAAAATAGTATATATACTATGCAAGGAGTATTTTGACCCATTTTTAAATTTTTATCGCATGTATTTCAGACGTTACAATTTTTCGAAAAATCTGGATTTCAGAAATTTCGGAACCGTTCTAACGCCGATATCTCTTAAATTAATCGATATATCGAAAAATGTTTGGAGATCGATCTTTTTTATATTAGTTCAAACTTTCATAAAAAAAGGGAAACAAATTTTAAACCATCGTTGTCAACAATTTTTCAGCGTGTAGAGTGAAAATTATTTTTTTTAAAGATGATTGCCATTTTTTATTTTTTTCAAAAAATTCTCTAAAATAATATGATGAATTATATGAATTTTAACGCTAGTCCCATCGTAGGCCCATTTTTCCTCCTCATTGAAAAAAAAAATTAATTTTTTTTCACGCAAATTTTGAGTGTTTCGTGTGAATTACTATAATAATTTTTATTATTAATGATACTCGTAATTAATAATTATTGTACTTATTTAGAATTAGTAATTATAGTGATAATTTTACAATTAGTAGCCCGATCTAATATGTTGAAGAATTATTTTTCCATTACTTTCCTATAGAAGAATGAATGTAACACTTACATATTTTTTATCTTGAGAGAATTATAGATATTTATCTTCTCACTCATTTAAAAAGATTACACCATCGAGACTGATCAGATATCAAAATGTATAGCACAAAAATTAATCAACCAGTATAAAAGGGTGAAAACCTTAACGTGTACCCAAAAATTGCACTGTGTTGTGCCTGATAATGATGGTGCCTTGAGAGTAAAAGATTTTTCAAAATCTGATCAGTCTCGATTGTGTAAACTTTTTAAACGAGTGAGAGAATAAATAGCTATAACTCTCTCGAGATAAAAAAAATATGCAAGTGTTTCATTCATATATTCTCCTATAATGCATACGTCTCTTCTATAGGAAAGTAATGGAAAAATAATTCTTCAACATATTAGATCGGGCTACCAATTGTAAAATTATCACTACAATTATTAATTATAAATAAGTACAACAATTATTACTTACGTGCATTATTAGTAATAAAAATTATAATAGTAATTCATACGAAACACTCAAAATTTTCGTGAAAAAAAATTGAATTTATTTTTAAAAAAACAGAAGGAAAAATGAGCCCACGATGGGACTAGCGTTAAAATTCATATAATTCATCATATCATTTTAGAGAATTTTTTGAAAAAAATAAAAAATGGCAATCATCTTTAAAAAAAATAATTTTCACTCTACACGCTGAAAAAATGTTGACAACGATGATTTAAAATTTTTTCCCTTTTTTTTTATGAAAGTGTGAACTAATATGAAAAAAATCGATCTCCCAACATTTTTCGATGTATCGATTAATTTGAGAGATATCGGCGTTAGAACGTTTCCGAAATTTCTGAAATCCAGATTTTTCGAAAAATTGTAACTTCTGAAATACATGCGATAAAAATATGAAAATTGGTCAAAATACTCCTTGCACAGTATACTATTTTATAAGAAAAAATGGACAAAATTAAAAATGGTCAAGGTCAGGGCCGAGCGAAATGGCGTGGATTGCCTCATATATATATTTTAGAATGTATAACAGTAACGAAAATGAATGAATAAAGAAAGGAGGGAGATTATCGCGAAGATGAGAAGAGAGACGTCGTGTACACCGTTTGTAAGGACGAGGCCATTTTGCAAATGACATATTAGTCCAGGAGAATTAGACTTAAAAATGACAAAACAGATGGGCAAGGCAAATTTAACATGCAGGGATTTAACACGCAGCGAAGATAGAGAGACGAAAGGGTTGGAACAAAAAGGCTTGGAGAACAAGATACAATTGAGGGTGTCACGAAATTTTTGCATCATGGAGAGACAGAGAGAGAGAGTTGGATAGAGAGGGAAAATTAATGCCCGGCCTCGCGGAAAATTCGCGCCGAATTTTCGTGAGCTTTCATATCGTCCCTTGTACAACTGAGCCTCAGCGACTGATTAGCATGGAGTCCTTTCCAGCGAGCTTTCATCCCTGCTACAATCTCTCTTTGTCGTTCCCTTTAGCCTTCTCTCTCTCTCTCTCTCTCTCTCTCTCTCGCTCTCTCTCTCTCTCTCCCGCTCTCTCTCTCTCTCGTTCTCTCTCTCCCGCTCTCTCTCTCCCACCCTCTCTTTTCGCATTCCATGAAAATTAGCCATTTGGAAAATGAATGGCCCGCGTGCATAGTGAATTTACATCCCCCGGGCCCCTGAAATCCGTGCGAACCTCGGATTCCCTTTAATAAATATATATATTAGACTGACTCAAAAAAGCGACTATTTTTTGTTTTTCGAAAAAAAATATTAAATGCTTTCGGGGAGGTGAAAAAAGGTGCCTGTCAAAAGCAGAGCTCTTAATATAAATATTTAGATATGTCTCATCGCAAATTTCTATTTCCCATTTAAATATGTATGAAATTTTTTTTCCTGTATTATCTAAATGGGAAATAGAAATTTGCGATGAGACATATCTAAATTTTTATATTACGAGCTCTGCTTTTAACAGACATGTTTTTTCACCTCCTCGAAAGTATTTCATATGTTGTTTCGAAAAATAAAAAATAGTCGCTTTTTTGAGTCAGTCTAATATACATATATATATAAGGGGAACATTGCTACAAAAAGCTTCAGTCGCTCGCACAATCCTTTTGTGCCAAAAAGATCTATCTGTTCATAGAAAAAAATTGTTTGCAAATTCGAAATTTGCACATCGCTTCCTCAATGTTTTTTTCGTATTCTCAAATTCCCTATGAGTAAGTTTCCAGTTTTGACTTCCTCATAAAGGAAGCTTTGTAAATACGGAAAAATGATGAAGTGATGTGCGAATTTCGAATTTGCAAGTTTTTTTGAATTTTTGTGTAACTGTAGCTTTTTTTGGAAACTGTAGCTTTAAACCGTGAAATTTTTGTACGATAAAGTAATCACGCAATTATTGCAAAAAATTGAAAAAATTTTTAGTCCTGAACCGCATTTTTTTTGAAATTTCAAAATCCTGAACCACTTTTTTTTTTGAAATTTCAAAATTGCACAAAATCTGCACAGCTCAAGCAATTTTTGCAAAATTTTTTTTTTTTTTTTTTATTTTTTTTTTTTTTTTTTTTTTATTGTGCATTTCCCCCCGTTTAGAGGCTTTCGCCTATTACAGGGTCGGCCCGGGTCAGTAGCCAGTCCCCCCTGAGGATCTGGTCCGGATCAGTAACCAGATCCCCATGCGGCCGCATCCGACTTCCCCCTCTAAAGCGCATTTGCTATGGAAATTAATTTCCATAGACACAGGGAAACTGCGGAAAACCTGTGTCACTATAGCCGGTCCTGAGTTCGCTTTCCGATGCCGGAGCTACGTCACGTTTCGTCGAGAAATTGTAAACATGGACTACAGCTATATACATGTGACTTACACCTGTACGAGTACTTGTGTATGCCACATATATATATCTGGAGCTTGTCACGCCCATATTTTTATTTTCTCGACGAAACTACGGCACAGGGAATCGAACCCAGGACCTCCCGATGCTCTGGTTCAGAGGCGAGCACGCTAGCCACTACACCAGAGTACCGGTTAATTTTTGCAAAATTGAATACCAAGTATCTTCGTCTATTAAACGATCATTCAACAAATGTTGAGCCTGATATCACATTTGCAGAAGCTGAAGATTTCAAGCTTTTTTTTTTTAATTTAAAAATTGCACAAAATCTGCACAGCTCAAGCAATTTTTGCACGGAAAAAAATGATCAGTGACAATTCATGAGTAATATGGGTGGGGGTCAAGGAGTTGACTAACCAATATTTCGAACGGCCGAAATCCCGAATTTTACGATTACGAGCGTTAGAATAACGAAGCGCCGAAATCCCGATCGCCAGAAAAGAGAAAGTCGAGAGAGCTGCCCCATGCGTAAGAGAGAGAGGAGGCGCATCTCTCTCTCTCTCTCTTACGCATGGGGCGGCTCTCTACGCTTTCGCTTTTCTGGCGTTTGGGATTTCGGCGCTTCGTTATTCGAACGCTCGTAATCGTGAAATTCGGGATTTCGGCCGTTCGAAATATTGGTTAGTCGACTCTTCGACCCCCACCCAGTAATATTTAAAAAATTACTGAATTCAATGCAGAATATACGGTTCAGAACTGTAGTTCAGGTGTTTCACTGGGAATCCATTATAAATTAATGGATTTAATGTGTAGTTTCTACTTTTCAAACCATTATAAATGCTGATTCACACTGTAAAAATCGCGATGTTCACCGCAAAAAAATGACAAAGTAGAAATAACAAGCAGAAATGACGATATCCACTGTGTTTGAACTGTAAAATTTACAATGGTCTCTGTAGAATGTTTAAAACACACAATTAGAAATTGCAGTGTTCCCAGTGAAAAATCAAATGCGCGCCGCAAAATATGCAACGTCAATTTCAATTTTTACAGCGTGGCTGTGTAACGGGACGACCTGCGGCGTGCCACGATCTCTGCATTTCGTCCGAGATCCGCTAGATGGCGTCGGACGGCGCGCCCTCTCGCGCCCGCGAGAGAGCCACCGAGCACCTATAAGGTCCGATGTATCACCAATATCGGCGTCCTCAATTGACATACAATTGTTGGAACATCACCCGCGTTCTGTGATCGAGCAGTCCTATGGACTGAAGGCTACATTTTCTTAACTGATCACCATTGCATTTCGGTGACGCTCGTGCTCTTTATGGGTGCGATGTTAAACTTGATTCGCTTGATTAATTGATCTCACGATTAATTAGTCAAGTACAAGCCCTCGTAGCTATGAGTCTGAGCGAGGATAAATAACGGTTTATTGCAATATTTGAATAAATTGGAATTTATTCAAATATCGAAACGTTTCACCACCCTATAATTTATTTTAGAAATTGCAGTATTTTCAGTGAAAAATAAAAAACTTACCCCAAAATATACTACGTTCTTTTCAATTTTTACAGTGTACACTGTAATTTTTTCACGGGCCCTGGATAATTTTTACAATGTAAAATGTGTAAAAAGTTCACGGGATACAACAGAAATGTAACGTTTCACATAAGGTACATTTTACTGTTCCACACTGTAAAAATTCGTCTGATGGGCATGTACTATGTCATATGTGACATCTGTATATTGTATTAAAGAAATATGCAAATTTCACTGTTTGCCCTTCCAGGAGGCGCTGTTGATGGGGAAAACTGTAAAAATGAATGGGAATCTCAGCAGTTCTCAATGATCATGTTTTTCCGTGTGCACGATTAAATACCAAGTATCTTCGCCTATCAATCTACAATGTGATTTTTCGATATTTTACTGCATTTTGAACATACTAGCATGAAAAAAAAAGCAAAATGTGAAAGATGAACTGCGATATTTGATAAAAAAAGCTCAGAGAAGGGGATTTCAATGGAATAATTTCCATAAACTCTTTTGTGAACGCGCGCGAATGAATGTCGATTTACATGATTCTTCATCTTGAAGGGAAGCTTACAATTTTTTTCTCCTCTGATACGCGCGATATTGGAGAAGGAAAAATTGCTAACGAAGCTTTGCCCGACTTATCGGATTTCGCGGCTCATCTATACCTTCAGTGGATTCGAAACTTTTACGGTTAACCCTCGGCTAAAACTAATCCTGTTACGTGTTTGAAAAAGGAAAACGACGAGGGAAGAAAAAGCAGGAAACGAATGCTTCTTAGGTTCGAGGCTTTATTTTTATCGCGGCCAAAGCATCCATTTTACTCCTCGCAAAGACGCAAACTCCTTCGGGAGTGTATACGATCATTCCTGACAAACAAACGGGCGTATTTATCCAAATTCAACGTGCAAAATGACGGGATCTGCAACCCTTTTTCGGCCCTTATTCGCAGACCATATACACGTTTGTATAGGTACGTATATAACCGCTAAGGGTAACCAGGTTGGTACTAAGTCTCCTAATATATATTGGCCCAAAGAGATTATACATGGGGCATTCCATACCAAGTCGACCGGAGTGTGACCCTCGCCCTCGCTGATTTCGTTTACGGTTTTTTATACGATTCTTCCAACTCAAAATAGCATTCAGAATTTTTTTCAGATTTTTAAAACCAAATTTGAGTACGTTGTGATTTTTTGAACATTTTTCTCGAAAACCTCGAGGGCCGTCATTTAAAAATCTGAAAAAATTCTCAAAAATCCAGTGTCAAGAGTGAAATTTTTTTACCTAAAATCATGATGTCCAGGATTTTCCCTTCCACCTCGATTTTAGGTTTTTATGAAGAAAATGTAAAAATATAATAGATGCAGAAATTGATCCACCGTGAAAAGTGGCTTGAATATTTTTATCGTTAACCAACAATTTCCAAAAATAGTTGGTTAATTTCTGCATCTATTTTTCTTACGTTTTCTTCATACAAACCTAAAATCTAGGTGGAAGCGAAAGCCTGGACATAATGAATTTTGGGTCAAAAATTTTGATTTTTGACACTGGATTTTTGAGAATTTTTTCAGATTTTTAAATTACGGTCCTTGAGGTTTTCGAAAAAAATGTTCAAAAAATCATAACGTACTCAAATTTGGTTTTAAAAATCTAAGAAAATTCTGAATGCTATTTTGAGTTGGAAGAATCATATAAAAAAAATTTTTCGTCCAACCCTTTTGAAAATACAGTAGATCGAAAATTGCAAAATTTGCAATTATTGACTTTAGATATTAAAAATATCAATCCCTTGTAAAATTTCTAAAAATATATTAAATATTGGTTTTTGTGTAAAAAAAGCTCAGCTTTCTGAAAAAAATATTTTCAATTTCTTCCAGTATCAGGAAAACTCCGAAAAATGAAGTCAAAAAGTAAAATACGCTTTTTCGACCAATTTATCATTTTTGATATTTTTTAAAATATTTTTTTCGAAAAGCTGAGACTTTTTTACATGGGGAAGGTATGTTTTGATTTTGGGAATATTCAAAAATAAACCATAGCAAAATAAAGTTGAAACTTTTGTGATGAATTGCCGATAAGTATTGTGCTGCCGTTACGGTCGATACACGAACTATCGAATCAAGGTTGAAAATTTCTGTACATAGCATCATATTCAGCGATTATGTAGTGAATATATATGTTCAAAGTGTGAAGTGGGTAAGAAATAAAAATTATTATACAAAAGCGATATGACAAGGATCAAATCTTTATTATTTGTACTCTTCTTGTCACTGTTGACAGAGAAACATTTCTTACAATAGCAATACCATGATTCTCGGCATCAGGGATAATACAATGCATAGATTGCGTCTTTTTTTACAGCCACAGCATTAGCAAATCTGGACTTTAGCTGTGATGCGCGTACTTCGTATTTCTCATTTGAAATGAAAGTGAAATCAATATTTTTAAATGACTCACGTGCCCAGTCATACAATGCCAAGGCTGATAAAAGTTCTGCTATTGTAAGAAATGTTTCTCTGTCAACAGTGACAAGAAGAGTACAAATAATAAAGATTTGATCCTTGTCATATCGCTTTTGTATAATAATTTTAATTTCTTACCCACTTCACACTTTGAACATATATATTCACTACATAATCGCTGAATATAATGCTATGTACAGAAATTTTCAAACTTGATTCGATAGTTCGTGTATCAACCGTGACGGCAGCACAATACTTATCGGCAATTCATCACAAAAGTTTCAACTTCATTTTGCTATGGTTTATTTTTAAATATTCCCAAAATCAAAACATACCTTTCCCATGTAAAAAAGTCTCAGCTTTTCGAAAAAAATATTTTTAAAAATATTAAAAATGATACATTGGTCGAAAAAGCGTATTTTACTTTTTGACCTCATTTTTTGAGGTTTTCCTGATACTGGAGAAAATTGAAAACATTTTTTTCAGAAAGCTGAGCTTTTCCTACACAAAAACCAATATTTAATATATTTTTAGAAATTTTACAAGGGATTGATATTTTTAATATCTAAAGTCAATAATTGCAAATCTTGCAATTTTCGATCAACCGTATCTTCGAAAGGGTTGGACAAAAAAAATTGAAAAAATCATGAAAGCTCTCTTTGTAATGTACTTTTCAATAAAAAATTTTGTTATCCAGAATTCAGACCCCCCGGCACAACTTTAGTCAAGAATTGGTGGAATGTCCCATATATATGACCGTGAGAAAAGCCGTTCCCCTTGAGCAGCCTCTCAACCCCGGGAATCGCGTTACCAGATAGAAATAAATACCGCGCGTGCAGAAAGAGAGGGAAAGAGGGAGAGAGAAAGAGAGAGAGGAAAAAAAAGAGAGGAAAAAAGAGAGAAAGAGATGAGAAGAGGGTTGATGGGAACGGTGAGATGCTATTTTATTCTTATACCGGAAAAGGAAATTTAATTACTCTCCAAGTTTCCTTACGGTTTTTTTCACTCTTACCCAAGTGAATCAAGAAGGAAAAAAGTTGTGATAAAAAAAATGGCAGAGATCAGAGAAAGAGAAAGATAAAAAAACAAAAAAAATAGCTGATTAAGAAAAAAACCTCTCAAGAGCTTCAAAGAATTTAAATTTAAAATTTACTTAAAATGCATGTAAATAAAAAATCTCGTATTCATTTCCGGAATCTTTTGTGAATGAATCACGATTTTCCTCAGTGAAAATAAAATGATTGTGCAATCTGTTCAGTCAGTTATTCTACGGGAATAAAATAAATCCTACTTAATGATTTTGATCCACTGACAGAAAAAATTATTGAATTTGAGAACATGAATTTATTTATCAAATGAAAGTATTAATTCGATTATTTATTTGTTGAACCAAGAAAATCACTCTGCATTAAAAAAAAATATTTTCACGGATCTATTATTCCATTATATGTATTAAACTCTTATTTAATAGTAACAATTAAATGCATGATAGATTTTATTAAATTTGTATTCATTGGATTAATTACATTGATTATTGCATCATAAACATGAGATTATTTAGAACTAAAAAACGAATTCAATACGATATTATTTTTTTCGAAAAAATTATTTTCTTGCAATAAAGTCATTATTATTTTACTTCAAAAAATATTTTTATTTAAATAGATTTGATTGAATTTGTATTTGCAATAAATTCATCATTTTTTTACTTCTAAAAATGTTTCTGTAGTATTTTCAATATTTATTAGATATAAATTTGATTGTGATTATTTTAAATGTAAAATAAGGAACACATTATTTTATTCCAATAGAATATTTGTTTGGAATGATTAAATTTTTTATTTCCTTCAAGCAAAGAACTATCATTTCTATAGTATACTTTAATAGTATACATAAATTGTAAAATTAAAAAATTGGTTTTTTAAATGTTTTCTTATATTCGAATCTTCATAACTCCTAAATTTTTTCAAGTACATAGTAGGAGTCGATAGCGTAATAGGTAGCATGTTAGGTAGTTAGGTAGGATAGGTATGATAGTAGGTAGGGTCGAGGGTTCGAATCTTGGTCGGACAGAGAAATTAGATCGGAGAATTGGCGCAGATTTGTCTTTTTTTCTATTTACCTCTTTTTGGGGTCACTAAACTATGCATATTAAATTATTTGGCAAGGGCTATATATTTTTTATAAAATGTTTAGCAACAATTAATAAACACGCATTTGATCGAATCAATCATTTTTCCTATTGATTGGACTAATTAATTTGTTGATTCAACCAATTTTTTTTCTCAGTGCTTCCTGTCTTAAAAGACGTGCATGTTTTGAATGATAAAATGTGTTCTTGATTCAAACAACATATTACACATAATTGATAACATATTGTTAGATTCAAGTAAATTCGTTTATTGAAACAGAAATTTATGGAATTGACTGAAAAGAATGAACCAAGTAAATATATATAAGGGAACCAATCTAATATGTTTTGGCAAATAATGAAAAAAATGATTTTTTGCCTTCAAAACTTTATTTCATTGGTTCTAGTAATTTTTTCTCCTAGTGGATTAAAAAATTAACCCAAAAGAAAAACTGTCTCTCGATGTTGCTTCACTTTTTCTCACCGTTTTAAGAACGATTGACTGATTCCCCCCCCCCCCCCCCTTAATTCAATTTGGCTCTTTTAATTCATCTCGACGATTCCCGAGAGCTGTGCAATACACACTCGACTTTCTCCACGATGGAAAACCGGAAGAAAGAGGAGGAGAGGGGGAAATAAAGCTGGAGAAAGCGCGCCCTCTATACCGGATATGGACAGATGCGAACCGGAAGGACGCCAAAACTCGGCGCTTTCTCTCGCGACGCTCTCAGCGAATGCCAAGAAAATTTTCAAGAATTTTTCTCTATCTTTCGCCCGGACGTCCTCATCCTACGACTAATTCCTATGATTTTCTCGTTACTCAAGATGAATGGCGCTCGTTTGTGAATCCAGAAGAAGCCATACCAGATCGCACCGAGGGCATCTTCATTTTCCACGTAAATTTATATTGCACAAATTTCCTCAAAATCGAAATGCTGCATAATTAAATGCTTCGAGTTACATCTTTCTGGGTTTGAAAATTCGATATTCCGCATCGAAATGACGGAATTCGATACGGGGTGGAATTTAATCTTCCGGGGTCAAAATGACCCCACGACTGTTTTTCTTTTTTCTTCTTTATGATTTTTTTAAAATACATAGTCGTTTGATTTATCATAAACTAATTTTTAATACACAAACTAGAATGTTTGAAGGATGTTCTGGAATTTTTTGAGATTTTTCCGACCGATAGTTTGGTCACAATACTTGTGCAAAAATGGACAAGGTCAAATCGACCCGGATAAGTGTGACCACGAAGCGTTAAAGTGGGACCTTTACAGCTCTACCCAGTATTTTTCTACCCGAAATATTTCTAGTTTTTTTTTCGAAAGTGATTTATGAGCAAATTCAACTGTATACTGAATATTTATTTGAACATTCGAAAGAATAGCACGCCTCATCATGAGCATTTTTTGTAAGTGTTCCAAATTGCCCCAACCAATCCTATCAATGCCAGAGTCATATAGAACCTTTGCCAGCGAATTCTCTCCAAGAGAAAACCCACTGTGCAGAGTTATAGTTGTCTTGTTCTACTATATGTACTGTTATGGCCGAAAGCGTGGGATGTACGAGAGAGAAAAGCCAACCCCCAACGTCTTCCACCCCTATGGACCATTAACGAAGTCCGTTTCGAAAGCGTCTGGCACTTGCCAAATTATGGGGTATGTTCTACGAATTGTCTACCGTCCAAAAATTTCACCGACCCTCTACAATATTTTACCGGCACTTTGAATATTTAATCGCATCGTCATGAAATAATTTAAGTAAACGAAAATTTCAACATTATGTTAACACACATTATTTGAATTATTCGTCGATTTTACAATCCTTACTAAATAACTTGACAAGCAGAATGATCATAGTAATCATTTTCCCGATTCATCGAAACACGAATCATAGTTGAATTAGTTGAATTTATTAAATTTATTGAATTTATTAAATTTATTGAATTTATTAGATTTATTGTATTCATTGAATTTATCGAATTTATCGAATTTATCGAATTTATTGAATTTATTGAATTTATTGAATTTATTGAATTCGTTGAATTTATTGAATTCTCTAAATTTATTGAGTTTATTGAATTTATCAAATTGATTGAATTCATTAAATTTATTGAATTTATTGTTATTTTTGCGCACGAAGAATTTTCTATTCTCCATTAAGGGGTGCAAAAAGTGGAAAATTAACGAAATCGAAACGACACAAAAAAAAGTGTGCATAGTCACCCTCACGGGTTTAAACTTCGACGCTCTAAATACTTTGCGACGACAAAAAGTTTTTCACAAGTTTTTTTCAACAGAGAAGACGCGAGAAAATTCCAAGTAGTGTCTTTTTATTCCTGTTAGGAAAAGTTTCTGCTGATAACGATTCTTGCGATACTTTTAACGATGTATTAATGAATTCTAGTGAATACGAAAAAAAAACGAAATAATGTAGGGGAAGGGGATGAGAAAATTGCCAGTGGGGGCATAATGGACACCTCCAAAATTATCGAACAAATTAGAAATTTGAAACATTTGAAAACGAGGGAATTATCATTATGATATATCTAAATTGACTCATCCATGCTAAATAATATCTTGGTTTTGATATTTTCATAACGATTTCCTATTGAAAAGTGGAAGAAATCGTTTTTCCAACGTTTACTTGAATTTTCGAAATAAAAAAAATTTGGTGTCCATTTTGCCCCCCATTTTTTTTGTCGCCCGCCATTTCATCGATTAAAGGGGTATTTTTAGATGAAAAGCAAGAAATATATTCTAAGCGAAACGTCGTAACTGCGTTATCTTCTTATCGTGTCCATTTTGCCCCCGCCCCTTACTCCCCCATAGATAAAAATTTATTTTGCTTAAATTGAGCTGAAATTTTGCATATCGTCTAATGTTTACCGGTTGTGGTCTGTATTTATGTCTGAATTTGGGTAGGGTGACCTCTATTCTACACATTTTTATTCTACACATGACATTTTCTACAGAAAAGTTTCTGCAGAAGAAAAGTGTGGTAAGGAATGTTACTCTACACACGAGAAGTTGAAACAAATATTATTCTACACAAAATTATTCTACACCAGTTTCCACACACATTATTCTACACAAGAGAAGTGGCGAAGAATATTATTCTACACCGGCTTAATTCTTATGAAATTAGTCTACACGAAATTATTCTACACATTATTATTCCACGAATTATTATCTTACACATTATTTTCCTACACATTACAGCCTTTAGCAAAATTTACTACTGGAACGGATAATAACGTTGCAGAGTTTCTGTCGTTTTTTTAGGTAGATTAAAAACGCTGCATGCAGAATTTTGCTACAGGCTGGAATGGGTAGAATCTGATTCTGAGCACTATCCACTTGTGTAGAATAACCCGGTGTAGAATAATTTTTGTGTAGAGTGATAGTCCTGGCGACTTCTCTTGTGTAGAATTAAAATATGTGTAAAACCAGAGTAGAATAATTTTGTGTAGAATAATATTCCTTGCGACTTTTCTTGTGTAGAATAACGTGTGTAGAAACCGGTGTAGTATAATTTTGTGTAGCTTAATATTCCTGCCCACTTCTCTTGTGTAGAATAATGTAGAATAATGTTTGTAAAACCAGTGTAGAATAATTTTGTGTGGAATAATATTCCTTGCAACTTCTTTTATGTAGAATAATGTGTGTAGACACCGGTGTAGAATAATGTTGTGTTGAATAATATTTCTTGCCACTTCTTTTGTGTATAATAATGTGTGTAGAAACCGGTGTATAATAATTTTGTGTAGAATAATATACCTTGCAACTTCCATTGTGTAGAATAACGTGTGTAGAAACCGGTGTAGTATAATTTTGTGTAGCTTAATATTCCTGCCCACTTCTCTTGTGTAGAATAATGTAGAATAATATGTGTAAAACCAGTGTAGAATAATTTTGTGTGGAATAATATTCCTTGCAACTTCTTTTGAGTCGAATAATGTGTGTAGACACCGGTGTAGAATAATTTTGTGTAGAATAATATGCCTTGCAACTTCTATTGTGTAGAATAATGTGTGTAGAAACCGGTGAAGAATAATGTGTGTAGAAACCAGTGTAGAATAATTTTGTGTAGAATAATATTTCTTGCCACTTTTCTTGTGTAGAATAATGTGTGTAGAAACCGGTGTAGTATAATTTGGTGTAGCTCAATATTCCTGCCCACTTCTCTTGTGTAGAATGATGTAGAATAATGTGTGTAAAACCAGTGTAGAATAATTTTGTGTGGAATAATATTCCTTGCAACTTCTTTTGTGTCGAATAATGTGTGTAGACACCGGTGTAGAATAATGTTGTGTAGAATAATATTTCTTGCCACTTCTCTTGTGTAGAATAATGTGTGTAGAAACCGGTGTATAATAATTTGGTGTAGAATAATATACCTTGCAGCTTCTATTGCGTAGAATAATGTGTGGAGAAACCAGTGTAGAATAATTTTGTGTAGAATAATATTCTTGACCACTTCTCTTGTGTATAATAATCTGTGTAGAAACCAGTGTAGAAAAATATTCCTGGCCACTACTCTTGTGTAGAATAACATTTCTTGCCACTTTTCTTGTGTAGGATAATTTGTGTAGAAACTTTTGTTTGGAAAATTTCATGTGTAGAATAGAAATGTGTGGAATAAAGGCCTCCAAGGTTTGGGTTATGGGTTATCTCTATGAGAAAGTTCCGATAATCCGGCGCATATGTATAATCGTGCTTATTGCAATAAAGATCGATCGACGAACTCGCCTATAAATTTCCGTCACGTTTTCGATGTTTCGATTGAAGTCGGCAAACTTTTAGTCCCGCATAGTCCGCATGTATGCACGAAGGAAACAGATCGGAGTTGAATTACGACGTGTGTTAAACTTTAGCTCGCTCGTGGCTCGGTGTATACCACGTGAAAATCGCGTATGAAAGTTTTCATCAAACGAGTCCCATAGTGAGCTTATGTGTGCCGAGAGAAATGTCATTCCTCGAAAGCCCGTCAAACAATGAAACAAACTAACAATTGGAACGTCGAGGGTGCGGACGGGTCGAAAATTGTGCGCAATTTCCATTTCACGATCGTGTCACTCGTAGACACGTCAGTATAATTTCGACGAAGAAGCGAAATCCACGTCATGATAGTGACACGAAATCCGCTAACAATACGTTTTGATAGTCCTGTTGTAGCGTTTCTTTCCTTTCGCTTTTTCGCTACTTTCTTTGAATTTGTTGAGGGATTATTCGCAAACTAATTCAACGTAAACGAATTTAACAAACGGCATTTTAAAGAGGAAGAATTCGGCTTCATTTCCTGTTCTTAATAGTATCGTACGACAATTTATTGTACGAGTGCGCAAAGTGCCAGTTTGAGCACGCTGCGCGTGCTCAAACTGGCACTTTTTCGCACGGAGTGCAATAAATTATTTTTACAATATGTTTTTAGATTTGGACTCTACTTTGAAAACAACGGTTTTTCGCCTTTTTTCTCCCTCTCTTCAGGTGCACCTATCTTCCAAAGGAATTTTTTAAATGCATTTTGACGATTGGATTCCTAAAGGGGAAAGTTTAAGCTTCAGTTTTCTTTTTTTTTTTTAACTTTGAGCGATTTTTTTTCCAAAGTTATACTGTTTTTTGTGAAAAAAGAGGAAATTTGAAGAATCCCGTATCTTTTTGTTTTCGAGTTGAAAACAAAAAGGATTCATGAAAAACGTCAAGGTAGCAAAGAGTTGCGCCTATTTACGTTGAGTTCAGAGGAATTTTTTCAGATTTTTTTTCCAACATTTTTTTCTCATTTTCTGGGTCGGAGCGGATTATTGATAAAATTTCAAAAGGGGAAAATACTTTATTTTACAATTTTCAACTCATTGGAATTTTTTTCACATTTTTTTCCCAAATTTTTTTTTCTATTTTCGGTCGTAAAAAAAAATCGCGGAAAAAAAAATCTGAAAAAAATCCTCTTAATTCAAGGAAGCCCTTTGATCTATGGAATCAATTGATTACTTTGTGGATGCATTTTTTAGTATTTTCAGTACCTCAAAAATAAAAATTTTAATTATATTAACGTTATAAAAATTATAAAATCACGTTTAATTATAAAATCACAGATTATAAAATCACGTTTAATTGTAAAATCACAAATTATAAAATCACGTTTAATTATAAAATCACAAATTATAAAATCTCGTTTAATTATAAAATCACAAATTATAAAATCACGTGTAATTGTAAAATCACAAATTATAAAATCATGTTTTCCAAGGGACGTGTCCTTAATTTCTGCTCCGAAAGGCTCGCTCGTATTAAGGGGGCTCAAAAAAGTTTCCTCGACGAAATATCGTTTCAATTCACGTGTGCAGCCCATATGTGGTGCATTTATGTTTGCGGAGGGTGAAAGGGGGTTGTTTTTCCGTGCCACAGCGCACTGAACTCTCTGGATCATTAATACCCGCTCGTACGACCCTCAGGGCCGTCCCTCCGACCGAGAGGGTTAACTGAATTGTTTATGTCGGTGCTTAAAGCAATGACGATAATAATTAGTTTTTCGCGTGACGTTTATCGCGAAAAAGAGAAAGAGAGGGAGGCCAGCGACGATAATTGTGGTTTTTCGAGCACCAAAAGTTGAGGGTGGGGAATAAAATTCGAGGGAACTCGCAATACCGCGGTGGTCGTGGAACCCAAACCGCAGCCAAAATAAGGGGAAAGGGAGAATGAATCATGAGATACAAAAAGAGTTTATAAAGCCATAAAACAGGCAATAATAATTGCTGAACAGCGTCAGGGGGTCGAAATTTCAATCGATATTTGGCGAGAACGAAAACTCGAATTCTAAAGATCCAGTGGAATTGGGCCAATCATATATGATACTCCATAATGTGGTGAATCAAAATTTTGGAAAATAATATTTTGATACGACTCAATATCGAAAATAAATATAACACTTTCCAAAATACAAGCATAGAATTGGAGGAGGAAAAAAGTTGTCTAACAGGAAAATTAATCCACTCGACGTGAATTATATCCCTTGAAATGTTAAATAAAATGGAAATGTACCTCAAAATATCATAATTAATAATTAATAATTAAAATTATTGTATAATCTATATTTATATTATAATTAATAATTAAAATTATTGTATAATTTATATTTATATTATAATTAATAATTATAATTATTGTATAATTTATAATTTATATAGTCAAATATCAATTTATCGATCTCAATTATTCGATAAAAATCGGATAAGCTGACATCGCTTAAGTTTAATTATCGTGATATTTTGTTTGTCTTTATTCGTGACCTGTGCAAATTGATTTGAAAAAATGGCTATTTTTGTAGAGATTTCAGAGTTTGTAAAGTCCAAAAAGATGGAAACTTGAAAGTTTCTGGGCTTTACAGGTTTTAGGTTTAAAGAGGCTTTAAAGGAGATTTTATAGACACAAAGTTGTCCTTTTAAGAAAAAGTTCTTTGATCAAGTATTTTTTTAATTGGTGGCTCGGAAAAGACAGCCAAATACTTGAAAATCAATTCCAATATTCTCTCCTCATCTAACCTCGGACTAAGAGCGTAAAAATTAGAATTAAAAAATTCTTAACAGTTAATAAATAAAATAAATGTTTTTTAACAGTTAATACCTTAAATAAATATTTTTTAACAGTCAATAAATTATTTTGACACAAATAAAATATTTCTTAACGACTATAACAAATTTTGTAACAGTTGAGGAATATTTAAGTAAAAGTGTTAACTAAATATGAGGTATTCCCGCTCAACGGGACCCCCTTTTAGGCCGACCTCTTTCGATTTTCTTGAAACTCGAGTATGTTTTAGTGTTGCCTAAAAGTATATTGTACACCAATTTTCAGATCTCTAACTATAATACTCTTTGGAATACACCAAAAGTTATATTTCAAACTTTTTGCGTATTCAACGATTTGGCACGGTGCGAAATAGAATCGAAAAAATTCTTTTACAATAGCTTTCGATCGGAAATTTCCTGCGCTTTTCGAAAAAAATATCAGCGATTTCGAGAAAAAACGAATTCACTCAAATTTCGGCTAAAAACCGAAAAAATTGATTTACAAAAAAAGAGCATAATTTAATTCAGCGGGACAATTTTTTTCATGTTTTGTATATATCTGAGAAGTCACGATATAAATTTGAAGTTGAAACTCGCATCTGTTTACTAATGCCAAGTCTCTTAGTAGGATACAAATTCTTGTATATCGTGTTTTTCGTATTCAATAGTTCTCTGATATATTATAAAGTTTTTTTTACGAATTTTGAATTTTATAAATTTATTGAATTCAAAATTTAATAAATTTGATTTAATTGATTTAACTTAATAAATTTAATTTAATTAATGTAATAAATTTACTAAATTCAAAATTCGTTAAAAAAAACTCTATATAATATATCAGAGAACTGTTGAATACGAAAAACACGATATTTAAGAATTTTTATCCTACTAAAAGACTTGGCATTAGTAAACGGATGCGAGTTTCAACTTGAAATTTATATCGTGACTTCTCAGATATATAGTACAAAACATGAAAAAAATTGTTCCGCTGAATTAAATTATGCTCTTTTTTTGTAAATCAATTTTTTCGGTTTTTGGCCGAAATTTAGATGAATTCGTTTTTTTCGAAATCGCTGATATTTTTTTCGAAAAGCGCAGGAAATTTCCGATCGAAAGCTATCGTCAAAGAATTTTTTCGATTTTATTTCGCGCCGTGCCAAAGCTCGGAAGTGCTGAACACGCAAAAAGTTTGAAATTCAACTTTTGGTGTATTCCAAAGAGTATTTATAGTTAAAGATCCGAAAATTGGTGTATAATATACTTTTAGGCAATACTAAAACATACTCGAGTTTCAAGAAAATCGAAAGAGGTCGGCCTAAAAGAGGGTCCCGTTGAGCGGGAATACCCCATATATTTCTTTACTACAAATAAATAACAGTTTTCTCGGTGTCAGCAACTTTTTCCAATTATAATTCGAGATGATCGATGTTTGAAATAAAAAATTATACCAAAATAAAAAATCAAACTTCTATATTCAGACAAAAGTAAGCAACCCTCTTATTTGCGTTATTATTTCCATTAATTTAATCAGTGAAATTCCATCCGAAAGATTATCCTACACCGAGAAAAAGGTTTCGTAAATGTGAAAAAAATTTGGCTTGAATTAACTAAACCCGGCGGTTACGGGTGGCGAACGAAATGTGTAATTCAGTTAACTCAAAACGTGTATCAGAATGGAAACAAAAATTGCATTCCCATAAATACATATAACCTTGACCCAACAGAGTAGAGAATCCGTTCAATTGAAAATTACATTGTTTTGATTCTATATTTGGTAAAATGCACTCAATATGCGATTGCATAACTAAATGGTTTAGTTGAATGAACAGTTCATATTTTCTATGCAATTCAGATGTTGTTCACCGGAAAAGAAATGCATTCAATATAAAGCTAGAAAATTTCAATTGAATTAACAAATCATTTGATGATATGCATTATTTGTTTAAGCTACGAAGGCTTTTACTTAACTAATCAATCGTGAGATTAAAAAGTTGAGTGAAAATTTAACTTATTTGTCCTTGCGCCCATAAAGAGCACGAGCGCCACCAAAGTGCAATGGTGGTCTCATTCAAATATGTAGTCTTTAGTCCATAGAACTGTGCGACCACAGACCGCGGGTAATATTCCATCAATTTAAAGTTAATCGAGGACTCCGATGCTGGTAATACACTGGTACTTATCGGTGCTCAGTGGCTGTCTCGTTGGCGCGAGAGCGCGCGCCGATCGTCGCCACCTTACGGATCTCGGGCGAAGTGCCGAGATTGCGGTAGTTACTATACGTACTATCGACTAAATGTGTTGTGGCCGCATTGAATTATTTAGTCAAATTTATCAAACAATTTGATCGACATGAAAGCATTTACTATTCTTTTTAACTGGATGAATAGCTCAAATTAAAACTAGATTTTGTTGATGAGACGAAACATACAGTTAAAACAATTTTATTTACTTCCAGTAAATGACTAAATATTCGATTGAATGAGAAAACAAGTTGTTGAATCAATCTCGTTTGAAATCATTTTGATACAATGTTGTAATTGCGGTGAATGCAGTACACATTCGAAACAACGACACCAGTTTTATTATTTCAACAACGGGGTAATCAAATCAAATATCCGACGATTGATTCAAACGAATTTTCCGTGATCGCAGCTGGGTAGTTGATATTACTAAGCTTTTTTTTCGGTGTATAAATTGCAAAATTCTCTCATCCTGAAAGCTTTTCTCTAATAGATGTGGAAATTGCTGGTAGAAAAAAAAACAAAGAGCGAAGGGAACGGAAATCTCGAAAAACTGGGCTGGAAAAGACACCGGATAATATATCCAAGAAAGATTTTACTGTCTAGTGAAATTCACGTTTACGTCCGAGGGAAACTTTTCACGACGTGAAACGTCAGAGACAGAAAGACCATATAATTCATTTCATTCGTCTCCTTCAAACTCCAGCGAAATATTCCCCAAGGAAATTATAAATTGGACAGCTAATGTTTCGATCTTTTTTATCTTTATTTTTTTAACGCGCATAGTTTTTTCACTCTCTGCAGGTAAAATGAAAGAATATAACACGTGCCTGGAATTGCATGTAGATGGATTATCTATCGAAGTAGCTCACGATTTTTACGATTGACGAATAATTACATTTGCAATGAACAATTAAAGCTCGATTTTTACCAAGAAAAAAAGATAAAAATCAAAATTGATGTCAATTCGTGAATTTTAAAAAGAAAATTCAAATCTTCGGTACTTCCAAAGAAAATCTAAAGTAAAAAAAAAAGAAACTTTTTTTTTCTAAAAAAAACATGTGTTTGAGTTAGCTATTACAACGAAGCCATTTTGTACCTTAGATATAATTAAAAAATATTTTTGTACTCTTCAACGCATAAAGAATGTAATCTCAAGACTTTATTTTGATTCATTGTTTGGCAATCGAAAAAAATCCCAAAAAAGCTTCGTTTTCCAGTGCACTTGGCTTAACCCCTTAATTCAACTTTGTTGGGATAGAACGTCCTTCAAGCTTTTTCAAGCTTTTTCCTGCCTAATGAAATGCCTTCGTTTGCATCCCTCATCATTTATCAATATTTACATACATAGTATTATTTATATATATATATATATATTTTTTTTTTAAGTATAAAAGATTTCAAGCGAGGACCGAGCGGTGCGATTAAGTATTCTCTTCAATATTTTCGAGTTCTCGTTGGTTTCCGAGATTTTTTTTTTTAATTCTCGACGAACCTGCAGATGAAATAAAATAGATGAAAAAAAAAATAATAATAAAAAAGACGAACTTTACTCGTACATATTCTCGAGAAGGTTGAAAGCTATAGAATAGCCACAACTCTCTCCTCTTTCTCTCTCTCTCTCTCTCTCTCCCTCTCTTTTTCTCTCCTTGTGGCTTTTATTTCTTTCCGATATTTATTCGCGTTCTCTGTGCTTTCGAGTACCTATATTTTCGTTTCGGTACAGATGCGCACGAACCATTCTACATATAAATATATATGGGTCATTCCATGTCAAATCGACCAAGAGTTGGAATCGACCCCTTTCAATTTCGATGAAATTTGGTAAAAAAAAAATTTTACCAAAATTCACAAATTTATATTTTTGAAACAAAAAAACACCATCCTGAAAATATCAGGATCTTTTAAGATCAGTACAAGGTATGATATAAAAGAAAATTTAACCAAAAATTTAATGTTGATCGTGGATTTACACGATTTTTAAAAATTCAAAAATTCATATTTTTGAAAAAACACCTTTCTGAGAATTTAATTCGGAACTTGGATTTTCACGATTTTTGAAAATTCAAAATTCCGCAAATTCATCATTTTTCAAATTTTTTTTCGGAATATTTTTTTTCTTAGCCACAAGTATACTCTTCAAGACGAACCCAGAACGATTTTTTCGTAACTATAATAGTTTTCGAGATATTTAAAAATGAAGCTTGAAAGATTTAAAAAATTGTGAAATTTCGAATCTTGCATAACTTTCGAAAAAAAATTTTTCTTAATTTTTTTTGTTGGTGAAACTTCGTTTTATTGAAAACGAAAACTTCTGTCCAAATTTCATCGAAATTGAAAGGGGTCGATTCCAACTCTTGGTCAATTTGACATGGAATGACCCGTATATATATTTATTGTTCTTCGATCTTCGCGAGATGGATTTCCGATGAATAATGTGCAAAAGAGTGGATGAATAAATAGTCATCGTGGGTGAATCAACTCGGGACGAGGTTTAAACGCTCCGGAGGAAAAACAAAAATTGCGGAAGACCATCGAGTTATTTTACGACGCGCGCTTTTCCGACGCCATTTTTTTTCAAGCATCTTTATAATAGCGCCATTTTTTCAAAAATCATAACTCCCATGAAAAATAGTCACTTATTTTATAAAAATAAATTATCAACGAAAAAAAAATGAATATGATTAAATGTACAGCTCTCTAAATTCTGCTTAGAATTTTTTTCCCCAAAATGGCGGCAATTCAAAAATTTTGATAAATCAAATAAACAGTTTCGAATCAAACATAGGCATGTGATATATTAAAATAAAGGGCTTAATTAGCCCTACGAATTCTGCTTAGAACATTTTTTTTCCGAAATGGCAGCAATTTAAAATTTTGAAAATTTTCAAAAAACAGTTTTGGGCTAAACATAAGCGTGTGATATGTCAAATGAAAGGGCTCAATTGGCCCTACAAATTCAGCTGAGAATTTTTTTTTAAAATTAATTCCGATCAAAAATTCCGAAGATGGGGTAATATGGCCACTTCTGATGTATAAAATAAAATGTTTGTTTTTTTGCATTTTTTTTTTATATCGCGTTCAATTCTTTGGTTGTATATTTTTTGCGATAAAAAATGGGCGATTTATCTCAAAGATGGGGCGATATGGCCAATTTTTAGTGCATATAATGGGGTTGTAATATGCGTACTTCCTCGTACAATTCATTTTGCCCCGTTTTGTCGCACAAGTGAATTTTGCTGATTAATTGCTGCAGCCCTCGACATCGTGGCACACTACACTGGAGAGCAATTAAGATTTTCACGAGAACAACAATTTTCCTTCTCTCTCAACCGACGAATTTTTTCGCAACGTTAGTTTCCGCGGTTTTGCAAATTTAAATCGCACGTTTCATCGTTTTTGTTTTGCAATTTTTTTTCCTTTCCATTATTTCTCTTTTCATCGAGGCATTTTTTGTTTGTACATTTTCAAGCTTCCTCAACTTTTTTCGAATTTTTTTCTCCCCCATCGGGACGCACTCGAAACGAGACGAGGATTCGTTATAAACACGTGCGAAAAACACGCTTCGATTTAACGAGCGTGTGAAATGGTTTTCTTTTATTCTGAAGAGAATTTTCCGCATGCAATATTTTTACAATGTTAATATAAATCGTCATTGTTGAAGTGGAATAATGTGGAAAAAAAATTGATGAGACTAAAAAGTTTGAATGTCGCGAGATTTTTTTTTTTTAATGATAATTGTACGGTAATTGCCGTCGATAATTAATTGGAAATTTACTTTCATGATCAGAATTACACTTACAACAAATTCGGCATTTTTTGTAAATAACATTACTCATTTTTTTAAATAATTTTTTATTTTTAAAAAATTAATAATCCCATCTCTCAGATTTTTATCAGTGAATAAGTTAGAAAATAATGAGGAAGATCGATGTAAATAAATTACGCAAAAATACAACACAGAAAAAAAAATTGAATATAAAATTTTCTAGATCAAGATTGTGCTAAAATTAAGCATGAAAATTTTGAATTTTGATTCTTTTTAATTTTTTCTTTTTCTGACAATTGTATCAGTATTTCCCACGCACTCTGATCGATACTGCGATGAAGCTGACCGTGTAACGTGGTTTTTTTTTTACGAGCGACGGAAGTGAACTCCTTTCGACCAGCTGTCACGTCAAGAGTGATAAAAACCCGAATGTCTCCTCTTTTTTCCGCCTCTGTGTCTCTCATTGAACGAATAAAAGCACATTTTTACGTTGATTTCAGAAAAGGGGAAAGCTCGTTCGAAATTACGCTCGCAGATAACGTCGTAAACGTTGAAGATTCTTCACGATAAATACAGACGCAAGGAAAAATTCAATTAGATTGAAAGAATCACATCGGGAAAGAGAACAAGGAATATTTTAATGAGCAGCCATCGTTCCTTCAAGCAATTGATAACCGGATATTCTAAAGATGGTGGAAAATTTAATTCAATTAATTTTATAATTTGACTCAAATTTTACTTCATTTTATTTTAATTTATCATTATTCATTGTGTCTCTCAGGTTTTCTCGTTTTATCTCTCTCGTTTTATATCAATTTGGTGGGAATTGACAGAACGATAATACAGAGAATTGAAGAATTGTCAAATTGAATAACTCAAAATGTCAATGAAATAATATGCCTTTCCGTAAGGACAAAATTAAGTCAATTCCAATTTATTGTTGATACCCTTTTTGGACTAGAATCTGAAGCTGCCAAATTCACCCTTAATGACACTGAGATAAACAATATGAAATTTATGATAACATATAAATGATAAATAAAATGAAATAATATGCATTCCCGCAGAGACAAGATTAAATCAATTTCAATTTATTATTGATGCCCTTTTTGGACTAGAATCGGAAGCTGCCAAATTTACCCTTAATGACACTGAGATAAACAATACGAAATTTATTATAACATATAAATGATAAATGAAATGAAATAATATGCATTCCCGCAGAGACAAGATTAAATCAATTTCAATTTATTATTGATGCCCTTTTCGGACTAGAATCTGAAGCTGGCAAATTCACCCTTAATGACACTGAGATAAACAATATGAAATTTATTATAATATATAAATGATAAATAAAATAAAATATTATGCTTTCCCGCAGAGACAAGATTAAATCAATTCCAATTTAGTATTGATGCCCTTTTTGGACTAGAATCTGAAGCTGCCAAATTCACCCTTAATGACACTGAGATAAACAATATGAAATTTATTATAATATATAAATGATAAATAAAATAAAATATTATGCTTTCCCGCAGAGACAAGATTAAATCAATTCCAATTTAGTATTGGTGCCCTTTTTGGACTAGAATCTGAAGCTGCCAAATTCACCCTTAATGACACTGAGATAACCAATATGAAATTTATTATAACATATAATTGATAAATAAAATGAAATAATATGCATTCCCGCAGAGACGAGATTAAATCAATTCCAAATTATTATTGATACCCTTTTTGGACTAGAATCGGAAGCTGCCAAATTCACCCTTAATGACACTGAGATAAACAATATGAAATTTATTATAACATATAAATGATAAATAAAATGAAATAATATGCATTCCCGCAGAGACAAGATTAAATCAATTCCAATTTATTATTGATACCATTTTTGGAGTACAATCCAAAGCTGCCAAATTCATCCTTAATGACATTGACAGATTTAAAAATTAGGAACGTGTATATATGTATGTTTTTTTTATTGCAGTTTTTACGAGAAAAACTTTTGGCGTCGAAAGTGAATAAAGAGTCCTCGACGAGACGTACGAATGGTCCTTGTTTATTTTTGCCCCTTATTCGGTCGTCAATCGAAATATATTTTGTACTTTACGAACATTATATATATACTCGATTGCACGAGAGAAGGATTCGAGAGCTTGCGAGCAAAATGCCAGGCTTACGGAAAACGAGCGCAATACGTTTTCGCACGGCGTGCTGGCTTTTATGCTTTTCCTCCTCCTCCTCCTCCTCCTCCCCCTCCCCCTCCTCCTTCTCCTCCTCCTCCTCCTCCCTCTCCTCTTATCCTCCTTCCTCACTTTTCCCATGTACCGCATTTCTCGCGTGTACGTACAATATTCGCTGCATTCGAAAATCCACTAGCCGGAAAATCTGATTTTCTATACGGAACAACCAAAACGATAATATGAACATTTCCCCGTAAATAAATGCCACAAAATTCCCGATATATTTGTCCATAACGCGTTCGAAATATCCGATATGCGTTTATCAATATATTTCATACACGGTGGCGGCTTATTCCGGTGGATTTTCGGTGATAATACTAGTTTTCGTACAATCCATCCGTAAAACGAATTTTCGGATAACAAAATCCTCACATCATTCTCGAAAGCAACGGTGTAAAAGCAATTTTCCTTTTTCACCAAACGAACTTATTCTCTGATTGGATATGATAAAATCAGCCTTATTTGATCTCCCTCCCTTAAAAATATCCCTTTGATTGATCGAAGCACTCGACATATTTAGTCCTTTCCATTAACAGAAAATTTTCACAAATCATAAATTTGCTTTATGATCAGTCCAAAGAGCTTTTTGATAACTTCTTCATGAAGGAAGCTTATGGGGAAAATTCACTGTAAGGGAGGAAACATTGTGAATTTTTGACCATTTTTTTTACATGAATTAACCCTTATTTGACACACTGAGGTACAAAAGACCCCAGGCCAAAATATCCTCAATTTTTAGTACCTAAATTTAAAAAAATGGAACCTGTAGCGACACCTGTCATTAGTTCGAGTGCAAAAATTTTGTGCGATTTTTTTTCCTGTTATATTATTTTACTACTACTATTTTTTTCTTGAGTGCTATATATTAAGCAAACTCAGTTAAATTTTGAACCATTTTTGTCGAAAAATAAAAAAGTTATGATTTTGTTCGTAAAAGTTGTCATTTTTTCAGTTTTTTTGAATACTTAAATTTTTTAATCACATTTAACTTTGATATTTTACTATAAATCCTGTATAACTTTGGAAAGTAACCTCTTAAAAAGTTATAAAAAAATTTGCAAGTTAAAATATTAAATGGTATATTTTTTATAAGAATTTTTGTCATTGGGGTACAAACGACCCCAGTGTGTCAAGTACGTTATTCTGCAGAAGTGTGTCAAGTAAGGGTGAAATAAAAAATGATGAATTTTTTTAAATTTTCAAAATCAAAAAACCCCTTAACATTAGTGATGACGATACTGGTTTGTATTGAATTGAGAAAAAAATGACTGAAAAAATGTGTTGATGTAATGAAACTCGGAGAAAAATATATAAATGTTCTGACATTTGTAATTTTGAATCGATTCGAAACTTGAAAAAAAAACGTTATTAAATTTGCGTTTCCAAAGTCGAAATAAAGAGGGAAGAGGAAAATTGGTTCAATGGAACTTTTTTCGATTTCCCAAAATTTTTATATTATTTTACTACTACTATTTTTTTTCTTGTAGTGCTATATATTAAGCAAACTCAGTTAAATTTTTAACCATTTTCGTCGGAAAATAAAAAAGTTATGATTTTGTTTGTAAAAGTTGTCATTTTTTCAGTTTTTTTGAATATTTATATTTTTTAATCATATTTAACTTTGATATTTTACTATAAATCCTGCATAACTTTGGAGAGTAACCTCCTAAAAAGTTCTAAAAAAATTTGCAAGTTAAAATATTAAATGGTATATTTTTTATAAGAATTTTTATCGCTGGGGTACAAACGACCCCAGTGTGTCAAGTACGTTATTCTGCAGAAGTGTGTCAATTAAGGATTAATAAAAGATCGGGTTATTTTTATTTTGATAACTGTATATTCAATTTATTTCACTACAATGTTGATTTGAAAATCTTAAAAATTAGCAGAGATATAGATATTATATTAACAAAAAAAAATCTTCTGCACTGTCTCATTGATATTTTAGTGAAGGCTTATCTGATACTAAAAAATTAAAAAAAAACAATGTCTATACGAATGTAACAATAGTTATGCAAAGTCGCTTTTTAGTTCTTTGATAATTTCGAAAATGACGACGAATTGCAATTTTTTCATTTCTAAGGCCCTTTTTTTATTCAAGTAAATTTTAAATATATGTAGTAATTATCAAAATTTCGGAAATCGGCTACGTGCAAAATTAGCCACTGCGATTACAAATATTTGAAAAAAAAAAAAACATTGAAAATCAAAGCGATTTTTTGTTTGATTATTTACAAAAAAGCGACGAATTGAAATTTTTTTCATTTCTATGACCCATCAAAATAATAATAATATTCCAAAACGAAAAATTTTTCGAAACCGATTCATAATCGATTCGCGATCGATTCAATCGATTAATGACAAATATTGAAAAATGACAAAATGTAAATTGGCTCATAAATTTTCGGGACAAGGTCGAAAAAAGTTATTTTGAAAAGAACATGCTTAAAGTTTTTACTACCCTTACTTTTCTCAACCTAATTCTTTGGAAGTACCCAGATTTGGTGCATTTTAAATGGAGCTATTATTATTATTATTATTATTATTATTATTATTATTATTATTATTATTATTATTATTATTATTATTATTATTATTATTATTATTATTATTATTATTATTATTATTATTATTATTATTATTATTATTATTATTATTATTATTTCAAAAGGTTATTATTTTTTGTAAATTAAAATGCTCGTGAAAAAAAGACTCAAATCCACGATTGAAGATCTCAATGCAATTTCCTTTTTGCGATTACTGACAATTTCAAGTATTTTTGCATTCTAAAATGTCGTCCCAGATTGAAAATGTGTAGAAATATCGGATTCATTCTTTCGTTTTACAGCTTTTGTCCCGAAACGATCTTCGACCCATATAACTTGTACCAAATGATCCTCTTTATATCCCTTTGGATTGGAACTCCATCTTTCTGTGTGAGTATGTCTGACTAAACTCGAACCACTTCCACTGTCTATTCACCTCGACTTTCCTTCCATGTATTTGCTCAAAGTCTCCTTTGCCTCTACTCTTGACTGCTTTGCCCATTTTTTGTCTCTCTTTTTTTTTGTCTCTCTTTTTATTCGTCGTCTCAACGGCTGCCTTTATGATATGCGAACTGGGATTCAGACTCGGGTTTTCCTCAGGATTCCCCTGTGCCAGAATACAGAGACAGAAAAAGAGCCCCTTTGCTTCCTTTCGCTGTGGGAATCGCGAAACGCGAACGAGAACGAAGCCACAGGTACGATCGTACCCCTCATATATATTTATGTATGGGGCATTCCACACCGATTCGACCTGAGTCTGACTCTTCACCTCTCCGATTTTGTCCGCGATTTTTTATAGTTTTGTAGTCCCTCTGCACTCAGGATTTTTTTCAAATTTTTTTGGAGCCATTTTAATTAACTATAATTTTATAAACAAATTGTTTTTAGCCCGAATTGAAAAATCTGAAAAAAATCACAAAAATCCCGTTTTTTAAATGAAAAATTTCAAGCATTAAGCCAAAATGGGCAGGGTTTTCCTTTTGCTTATGACAAAGTTTTTTGAAATTTTTTTTAAACTTTAATTTGTAAAAATCTAAAAATAATTTGTTTATAAAATTATAGTTAAGTCAAATGGCTTCTAAAAAATTTGAAAAAAATCCTGAGTGCTTTTCAGAGAGACTAAAAAACTATAAAAAATTGCGGACAAATTCGGAGAGGTGAACCCAGGTCGGATTGGTGTGGAATGCCCCATATACATGTACGTATATATGGACATGTATGATTCAAAGGAATTCGCGATGAAAACGCGTTGAATGGCCTCGTCTGGCCTCGATCACCAGGAGATCGTTTATTTCTCGCTCGGTATTTTGTAAATTCAAAGAAAATAGAAGGCTTCCCTCCCCACTCGTGCTTTTTGCCGGTATATCGAACAAGGAAAATTGGCGAAAATTATCGCGTGATCCGAATGGCGCAATCTTCCGATTATCGAACGCGCTTAAATCGCGTGACGAACGAACGTTAAGGGGAATTTGCAATAACGCATTCTTACTTCGATTATCTCGCATACACACATTGATGGAATGTATGGCAGTGAAGTGAGTGTGAGAGAGAGAGAGAGAGAGAGAGAGAGAGAGAGAGAGAGAGAGAGAGAGAAGGATTACATCGATATCTCATGTCTGTGTATTACAATCTATCGGTATCGCCCAAAATTCGATGCTGAAAAATATTTCTGATGAATGAACACGAACCAAATTTTGAAAGATCGAAAAAACTTCCACTGAAACGATTTTCCTCTTCCCTATTTATTTCGACTTTGGAAACACAAATTTAATTTTTTTTTTCTCAAATTTCGAATCAATATCTTCAAAATTACGAATAACAGTACGTTTATGCATTTTTCAGTGAGTTTCATGAAACCAATTTTAAGGGATTTTGATTTTAAAAATTTCAAAAAATCCATCTTTTTAAAAGCTTTTATTTTTAGTTTCACCTGTCCCGGTGTCTGTCTGTTGCAAGTTAAATTTGACCCACTTCCCGGTTTCCGATTGAGTTAAATTTTGTCATGCATATGTAAATCGGATGACAATGAAATATTATCACAAAAAATTTGCAAATTTTTTGCAAAAAAAATTTTTTCGCAAAATTGTTTGCAAGAAAAAAATTATGCGAAACTAGATATACATTACTAAACTAGTTATTTAACATCATAAATACTAAAAAGTATAAACAAACGAAAAAAAAAAATTTTAAACAAGCTTTTATTAGATGTTAATAAAAAATAACTAAAAAGTTAAAAATAAAGCTATTCCGATTGGAAATACGTTTTCAAATAAAAGCGTGTTACATTTTAACAGCAAGAGAAAAAAGAGGGTGTAACACGCTTTTATTTGAAAACTTATTTCCAATCGGAATAGCTTTATTTTTAACTTTTTAGTTATTTTTTCTTAACAACTAATAAAAGCTTGTTTAAAAAAAAAATTTCGTTTGTTTATTTTTTTTTATTTAACCCTTACTTGACACACGACTTCTGTAGAATAACGTACTTGACACACTGGGGTCGTTTGTACCCCAACGACAAAAATTTTTATAAAAAATATACCATTTAATATTTTAACTTTCAATTTTTTTTAGAACTTCTTAAGAGGTTACTTCCCAAAGTTATACAGGATTTATAGTAAAATATCAAAGTTAAATATGATGAAAAAATTTAAACATTCAAAAATACTGAGAAAATGACAACTTTTTACGACAAAAATCATAACTTTTTTATTTTTCGACAAAAATGGTTAATAATTTGACTGAGTTTGTTTAATATATAGCATTACAAGAAAAAAGTGTGTCAAGTAAGGGTTAATATGTAGAACAATGTGTCTAGAATGTTTTCCCAAAGTTTCAAGTCAATCGGAGTAAAAGTCTTGGAGAGAAAGTCTTTGGAGCCAAAAACAATATTTTTAAAGTCGATGGACAGGATTTCCCGTAGTAAAAAACTCCATTCGTCGCCATTGAAAAATCCCCATTCATTCCCCATTGCCAAAATAACCAATAGAGATGAATGCCGAATTGCCTAAGGGGATTTTTGCCATTGAATTCCCCATTTGAAACGGAATGGGGATTATCTAATGGGGATTCAATGGAGACAATCCCCTTAGGCAATTCGGCATTCATCCCCATTGGTTATTTTGGCAATGGGGAATGAATGGGGATTTTTCAATGGCGATGAATGGAGTTTTTACTATACGAAAGAATCTCCATTGCTGTTCGCTACTCATTCCCCATTGCCCACAAAACCAATGGATATGAATGCCGAATTTTCTAAGGACATTTTCGCCATTGAATTCCCCATTTGAAACGGAATGGGGATTATCCCATGGGGATTCAATGGAGACAATCTCCCTAGTTAATTCGCCATTCACCTCCATTGGTTTTTGTAGGCGATGGGGAATAAATGGGATCATCAATGGAGATTCTTTCATATGATTGCTATATATACATGGAATTACGCATTAAATAATCAAATGATGTAAGTTATCAGTAAGTAAGGTTAATCATAATGCTGATATTAGCATAACGACCAATAATTGTATACGCATTATATATATTATTACATTTAATAGAAATGATTGAAGCTCAGAATTGAGAAAATAGATTGTAAGTGTATTCAGATGACGATTGATAATGAAAGTATATACGTTTCTCCTCTCACAAATCGGGTTGAGAAGGACTGATAAAATTATGTGTATATGTTAAAAATAAACGGTTTTAAAAATCATTAATCCCAAACGTACGCGTACTTGATGAGCAACTTATAATATATTTTTTTTAAATTACTTTCGAATAATTTCCGAGCTTATGCTAATATTAATTGATCATCGATATAATAATCAGCATTTATTACAATTGCAGAAAAACTTTCTTTCTCTCGACGCTTGAATTTTTTTTTTCTGGTAAATGTCGACTTAGAGAATGTGTAATGACCAATTTCAAGTGGGGGGAGGGGAGGGGGGGGTGGTAAAAAAAGTCTTTCTTTCGACGAATTTTTTTTACTGGTCAATGACGACTTAAAGAATGTGTATATGGGGCATTCCAAGTGAAAACGTGGGGTCATTTCCCTCGGGTCATCAAATCCTTGCATAAATTTTTCTTCGCATTGATCCCACTTAAAAAACATCCTAATTTTTATTTTATTTTTTTACTCATGTAAGGGGTATTAGGAATCAATTTTTTCATTTTATTTTAAAAACTGAAAAAAAGTTAATTATAAAAAAAAATATGCGGTAGCCGCATCCCACTTTCTAATCATGATAGATATTACTTTTTATGATCCAGAATCTGTAGAAAAAATTGCAGAATTTTAAAATTGGTATTTTTTCAGTTATCCCTTTTTATTGAAGTATTTTATTGAAAAAAAAAAAAGATTTTTCTCATTTATTTGGAAAAATATGCCAAATATCAAAATTTGCCAAAATATATTTTATTTTATTTTTTTACTCATGTAAGGTAAGGTAAGGTATTAAGAATCAATTTTTTTTATTTTATTTTAGAAACTGAAAAAAAGGAAATTATTTAAAAAAATATGAGGCAGCCGTGGCCCACTTTCTAATTATGATAGAAATTACTTATTTTTTACCCAAAATCTGTGGGAAAAATTGCAGAATTTTAAAAATGGAGTTTTTTAAGTTATCCCTTTTTCACACAAAAATGATCGTCGCGCCATCTGAAGCAGTGGCCAGAAAAATTTATTTAAAAATTAGGCTATTTTTGAAGTGGAATCAATACGAAAAAAAAAGTTATGCAAGGATCTGATGACCCGAAGGAAATGACCCCCCAATTCGCAATAAATTTTTTGAAAATTTCGAAAAAACAATTTCTTACCCCTCTTTCTGCCCCTCCCCCCATTTTAAATCGGTAATTACACATTCCCTAGATCGATATTGATTAGTAAAAAAAAATTCAAGTGATTTGCAGCTGGAGCCCTGATTCGCAATAATTACCTATAATTTAATATAATATAAAATAAACCAAATTTAATGCTCCCACCGTGATTGTTCAAAAAATTTGAGCTCTAACATTTCTGCAACAAAATTGAGCTCGTGAATCGCACAATACCAAAATTTAAAACCTTTGCAATTACAATATCTACTTAAAAAATTTTTTTTTTTTAAATAAATATAATTTTCGAATCAATGAATAACTTGTAACATTTTTTGGTACAAATGCATTTATGCTTTTTCTTCAAATTGCAAAATCAAATTAGCGTAAAAGGTCCTTCCAGAGCGAAGAAGAGTGAAAGCATCATCGTGACAAAGGAATGTACCTCAAAGGGAATATTTTCCCAATATTGCGCAAAATATTTGCAATATGTCGTGAAAAGCAAGATGGAAGAAATGCAAAAACACTGATATGCAATTCGGGCTGTCGTGATAGTGTCGTTGGCGATGCGTTAAACGAGAGCAGAGCAGAAGGGCTGCGATGCATATTGTTGCAATTTTTTTTTTTTTTTTTCCAATACGATACGGCAGATAGTGCGGCGAAAGTTTATCAGCAAAAGGGCGAGAGAAAGAGGGAATTTCAAAAGCAGCGGACGAGTATGAATGCGGATGGAGGATGGAGAGGGATGAACGGAAATTGGTGAGAGGGAGGAAGACAGACGACGCCACCAATTTCTATTGTGAGAACGTGTAATGGATCGCTCACACGGAAACGTAACTCTCGTTCCGGAGAATGTGGAAAATAATGGGGAGCTCGAACTATGTATATCGACGAGGAAAAGAAAAAAAAATCCCCTTGACGAGTGAAGAGCAAATCGTCAACCAGTTTTCCTCTCCCTCTCTCTCTCTCTCTCTCTCTCTCTCTCTCTCTCTCTCTCTCTCTCTCTCTATTTGCCTGCCCTCGGGGCTGTGTAGTTTTTTTTCGCGAACAATCTAAATCTCGTAACATTTTTCTCCCCCGAAGCGTTCATTTCTTTCTCGGGCATCGTGAATTTTTTTTTCTACTTTCACCCATATTTTCAATGCGTTTCCATCGTAATGAGAAAATAGCTATTGTAAGCTCGAAGCTATGGGTCGAGGGGAATTCTTTCCCTTCGACCTTTTTCCGAGGAAAAAGGAGAAAAAACCTCGGTTGTGTGAGGACGGGAACGCATCGGTGCGCGCCCCCTCTCGGTGGCGTCCCCTAACTATAGTTAGGGGACGCCACCGCTAGGCGGCGCTGAGGCGAGAGCTACGTATATATCTGTATATTCAATCGCATCGTCGCCGTCGTAGGAATAATATTTATATAATGCGAAGATAAAACATCCCGATTTTTTTCCCGATACAACGAATATATGACACACGATGAAAATAATATGCTCTACTGAACTGTGGCGAGGATAATTCGAGTAAATAAACCGCGAGAATCGAGCCACGACACATTTCGGTTAGCACTCCATTATACATTGTTAGCCGCGAATTTTAAAATAATTCACGGTTGAATGAACACATTCCGTATCTTCGGGCCAGGAATATTTGTGTCATCGCGTACATTATTTATCGCATTTAACGCGATAAATTTTTTAAGTAAGGCACATTTATTTTGCTCTCGCGATAGAAAAAATTGATTAAAGTTGACACATTTCTAGGAGAGTACACAGTCGCTCCATAACTTTCTGCATAATATCAGCATGACACAAATTCCATATCCATCGACGATAATACCAAAATCAATATTCCAAATTTATGATTGAATGAACAATCAGTAAATTCATTAAATTATGATGGCGATTCGATTACAAAAATTTAATTACGTCTAGGCAATTTATTGGATTCGGTAAAAGGATCCTGCACATCCTGCGGCTTTGACAATTGCATTCATTTTCGTGGATCATGTAGGATCAATTAATTGAATTTGATAAATCCACTGTTATCGGTGTAATTAATTGAATTTAGAATAATAAAAACTGCAATGTTTTTTTATCGAAATTTGAGAATACCGTTACTTTTCAAACGTGTTATATAATCGCTATAGAAAGTAAACATTGCTGGTCGATGAAAGGGGACGTAGATGGCACGCAAGTGCAAAATGCATGGACGAAATAGAAAGAGAGAGAGAGGGAGAGATGTGTCTGAGAAACGTGCCAGAGCTTTCGTACACGCAGAACTTGGAAAGTTTTAGAACTTTCCCAGTCCTCACTATATAAATATAGGGGCAGGTGGGGCAAAATGGACCCCATAAGAGGATAGCGCATTTACGGCACTACTTATAGTTTAGGCTCATTGCTTATCATCTAAAAATACCGTTTTTATCGATTAGATCAGGCACCAAACAACAAAAAAGGAGGGAAAATGGACGTTACACTAAATTTTTTTTTTTAGAAAATTCAAGTAAACTATGAAATACGTTTAAAAACGATTCCCTTCGCTTCTCACATCATTTTACTTTCCAAGATACTTGGACCAAGCTGCTTGGCGTACTTTTGCAATTAAGTTTTTGGCCATATTCAATTTTAATCGTATTTAAATGTATTTCTTCCTAAAATAGAGTTTTTTAAAAAATCACCGATAAAATACAAAAAAAAAATGGTCGCCAACAAACGATAGCATTTTTTGCGACATTTGAAATCTAAAAACCAAACGGATTAATCAAGTTTAATATGAATACGAATGATTGACAGTTTTAGATTTTTGAAACGATTTGTTTTAGCAAAATGGCGACGAATTAAACTCTAGCATACAAAATCTATGAAAAGAGTTGTAATCTTTGCATATAACTATTGAAAAATGAAGATCGATTTTCTAAAAATGAGATCGTCAATTACCTTTCGATGTTCTCCATTGTATTTCCTAGAAATTTTGAAAAAATCCGTCAAGTGCTTCGTAAGATATCACGACCACCGACTTTGAAAACAGTTTTTTGAGAAAAAAGCCTTTTAATTTTTACAAAATGTATACTTTTAAACTTTAAAAATAGCTAAAAGGTGATACTATGGAATCAAAATATTTTTGGAAAATACAATTTTTGGACCCACCCAGGAAAATGGAAAAAGTCGATAGACTCGGAGAGTAATAATAAATAATAGTACACTGAGAAAACAATGTACCAGGATTTGTTAACTGTTAACAAACGTAAAGTTGAATATGGCGAAATCAATTATTTTTTAACAGTTAATAAATTATTTTGACACAAATAAAATATTTCTTAACGACTTACAAATTTTGTAACAGTTAAGGAATATTTAAGTAAAAGTGCCGACGAAATATATTACTTTACTAAAAATAAACTGTTTTCTCAGTGTAATAATAATAATAAATAAGAGTAAATGAAACTCAAAGTATAGATTCTACACTGAGAGCAAAAATTACTAGAACCAATGAAATAAAGTTTTGAAGGCAAACAATTATTTTTTTCATTATTTGCCAAAACATATTAGATTGGTTCCCTTATATATTTACTTGGTTCATTTTTTTCAGTCAATTCCATAAATTTCTATTTCAATAAACGAATTTACTTGAATCTATCAATATGTTATCAATTGTATGTAACATGTTGTTTGAATCAAGAACACACTTTATCATTCAAAACATGCACGTCTTTTAATAGAGGAAACACTGAGAAAAAAAATTTGTTGAATCAACAAATTAATTAGCCCAATCAACAGGAAAAATGATTGATTCGATCAAATGCGTGTTTGTTAATTGTTGCGAAACATTTTATAAAAAATATATAGCTCTTGCCAAATAATTTAATATGCATAGTTTAGTGACCCCAAAAATGATAAATAGAAAAAAAGACAAATCTGCGCCAATTCTCCGATCTAATTTTTCTGTCCGACCGAGATTCGAACCCTCGACCCTACCCAGCAAACACACTTGGATAATTTACGAAACACTGACGTATAATTGAAATGTAATAAATACGTCATATAATGTTCATCACAAATTCGAAACTTTTTCATAATGACGTAAACGAGATGTGCATAATACGTTATGACAGTATGTAGCAAGGACGTCAATGAAAGATGAAGGAATTACGAAAAACTGTAGACATCACAAATATGTAATATTAATACGTTAAGATCTCGTCACTGTTATGAGATATTTACGTATACTGTGAACCTGTAAAATTGTTACGAGTCGATGCTGTAACAATTATAGAACATTGGTGATATTATAATCTCGTAGTATAGGCTACGTAACAAATACGTATAATGTGTTACATAAATGTTACAAGACATTTCTTGTAACAAATCCGTAACAATTACAGAACATTGCTGTAGCAATTATAGAACATTGGTGATATTATAATCTCGTAGTGTTGACTACGTAGCAAATACGTATAATGTGTTACGTAAATGTTACGAGACGTTTCTTGTAACAAATCCGTAACAATTATAGAACATTGATGACATTATAATCTCGTACTACAGACTACGTAGCAAATACGTATGATGTGTTACATAAATGTTACAAGACATTTCTCGTAACAAATCCGTAACAATTATAGAACATTGCTGTAACAATTATAGAACATTGGTGATATTATAATCTCGTAGTATGGGCTACGTAGCAAATACGTATAATGTGTTACATAAATGTTACAAGACATTTCTTGTAACAAATTCGTAACAGTTACGGAACATTGTTGATATTATAATCTTCGTAGTATAGGCTACGTACCAAATACGTTTTATGTGTTACATAAATGTTACATGTCCTTAATACATACATATATACATACACTACCAAAAATGTCTTGAATCATTTTGAGGTTATATCGATTAAGAAACGTAAACGATATATGAGTGTAATTATGTGAGCGCAATTACGTGGGTATTTGTCGTGACAGAAACCCCAGTAAAAACTGTCTTTGAGCGACGAGTTTCATGAACTCGACTCTAAACCTGCTGGAATAAATCTCTACTATGATTTTTGATGCTATTTTGGCATAACAGCCCCCCCCCCCTCCCATCGCATCCTCGCCATCGGTGTGGACTGGCCCCTTAATATGGATCATTCGTCAATAATTTATCAACTTCAAATCGCTTATAAAGAATTTGTTCAATGAGTAAAAATGTATTTTAATGACCCATGTACCTTAAATGTAATATAAATATCACGGGCTCTTAAGAAGATGATAGAGTAGTAGGTAGCGTGTCAGCGTTAGATCGTTAGAAAGGTTCAGTATTCAGGCAGGTATCAATCCCCCACAATCGGCAAATGAACGTTCTCGGACCCGCGCAGAGTTGAGGAGCATTTGTCAGAAAAAAGATATAGCTAATAAGTTAAATTTGAAAAAATATAATTTATTTTAAAAAAATTTTCTTCTATTTTTGGATATAACCATGAAACTCGGGAGTCGGGAGTTCAAACCCAGGTGGCGACGTCTTTTTTTTTTTTTATTCCCTAATACATATTATATAATGTTCAAAAATATTAAAAGATTAATAAAGGGAACTCAATTTTATCGAAATTATGAAGAAATTATATATTGCAAATGAAATTAAAATAGAATGTTTCGTTACGTAACAGTTACATCAATGATCTTTCCCCCGCGCCTTTCCGCTCTCGTGAGATCGAGAGAGATGGAGCTAAAACTTTTAACACGTATTTCTCAAAAACGACTGAATGGAATGAAAAAAGAATAGTGAGGCCACCTGTACAAATTAATTACGCAGGCCACCTCACTCTTCTGCTTTCATTCTATCAAGTAATCTTCGAGAAAAATGTGTTAAAAAAATTTTGAGGTTATGTTGACCTTTATGGCTATAAGATGAGTTTGTTACGTCAATGTGCCGAGTGTGTTACATCTATATGAGCTGAGTGTGTTACATCTTTGTGCTGAGTTTGTTACATAACAGTTACATCTATGTGTTGAGTATTTGCCATAAATATTATTCGGAAATTTTCCGTAACGATAACGTTCCAATGGGACGACAAATTTCTGAACAAGCACTGCTTCATTTACGGTACTTGTGACATAAATGTTACATCCAATATAACGTCCGTTACAGAACATTTTCGTAACTATTCTGAAACTGTGTTTGCTGGGTTGTTACTATTAAATAAGAGTTTAATATAATGGATTTTTTTAAATGAGAGTGATTTTCTTGGTTCAACAAATTAATAATTGAATTAATACTTTCATTTAATAAATAAATTCATGTTCTCATGTTCAATAATTTTTTCTCTCAGTGTATTAAAATCGAGTACATTCCAATATTCCGTTTTTCTATCTCAACTTCAATGTGTCACCAAGCTTCAACTTTTCTTCATTCTCACTTTTTTCTCAATCCTAAAAATGATTGAACCAACATTTGCTCATTGAATCCATCACACCGCGGCAAAAACCGAGTTCCTGATAGTATGTGTGTACATGGCAGCAATTGAATAAATCTTGGATTCGCTCGTGTATCCACGCACATAGCAAAACACTTTCTGACGCAATTCAATTGGCGTCTTCTCAAGATAACGATAGCAAACAAGAAGAAATGAAAGAGTGAATGTAAAATTGCCCAATTTTGCCAGCAACAGTTTCTTGCGGAAATTCGATTCAACAACCGCGTTTTGCCGCGTGTAAAAAAAATTTGATATAAAATAGAAAGCCCAATTCCCAACAAGATGCTAATTTCCTGGATTTTCATCTTTCTTTGCATCAGTATCACAGTTAAAGGCAATTTTTTTTTTTAACGTTAACGCATCAAAACAAAAATTGCCAGATTCAAATTTTGATAATAATCATTTTTTGGCAGGCGATCTTAAAAATTGGTGCGAAGGAACAGAATTTTCAGCATCGAACAGATGCTGCCGTATCTACGATGCTTGTTCCAAGTACTTTGAACAAAATAAGAGGACAAAGGACTTGATAAATTCAGGGTCATCGACCAGGAATCTTTGCACTTGCGCCCTTATGTTTTATAACTGTCTCGTAAGATATATGTCAAGCATCGACGTATGTCAGACCTACAGGAAATTCGAGGACCAAAAGTGTTATCGAAGGAAGCCCTGTTCAAAGCGCAGGTGAGTGTCATCAAAATTTGGGCAATTATTCATCGATACAATTTTTCAATCGAATATAGACGTGTAAACAAAATATATTAATCTAAAAAATATTCTCAATTCGTATATGCGTTGCAAATTGTATTGACCCTTTTGTTTATGTTTTTCTGCAGATGCAGTTTACGCAACATTGAATACAAATTGATTTCAATTGCCGAAATATTACCGACACCGCCGATCTATACGTGTAGATTAATAAATAATGACAGGCTTTGATGGAGTCCATTTAAAAATTATAACTTTCCAACCTATCCATGAAATATATCTTATAGCTTGGAATCTGTTTTATAGCACCGGTGTTTATTTTCATGTCTATTTTCGAAGGACTCTCGACTCGGGGCAGTCGAGAATCCTTTTTTCCTCTTTTAGGGCTTCATCGGGTGAGTTTGGAATAGGAAATTGTCTGGGAAATACGAATATGCTATTTTCGATGCTAAAATTCCTGGCAGATGCTTAAGGCGCTATTCTGGTCTAGAATTTTGAAAAAATCATTTTTTTGCATATTCTTGAAGTTTAGACCTTTAAAAATATATCCTCGAAAGGAATTTTTTAAATTCTAATAGTTTACGAAGTTATAGCTATTTTAGTGACAAAGCAACTATGCCGTAACTTTAAGGGGGTCAAACCGTTCTCGACTCGGGGCAGTCGAGAATCCTTTTTTCCTCTTTTAGGGCTTCATCGGGTGAGTTTGGAATAGGAAATTGTCTGGGAAATACGAATATGCTATTTTCGATGCTAAAATTCCTGGCAGATGCTTAAGGCGCTATTCTGGTCTAGAATTTTGAAAAAATCATTTTTTTTGCATATCCTTGAAGTTTAGACCTTTAAGAATATATCCTCGGGAGGAAAATTTTTAATTCTAATAGTTTACGAAGTTATAGGTATTTTAGTGACAAAGCAACCATGTCCGAAACGTCGGAGCGTTACTTGAAGGGGGTATTCTGGTCTAGAATTTTGAAAACATCATTTTTTTGCATATTCTTGAAGTTTAGACCTTTAAGAATATATCCTCGAAAGTAAATTTTTTAATTCTAATAGTTTACGAAGTTATAGCTATTTTAGTGACAAAGCAACTATGCCGTAACTTTAAGGGGGTCAAACCGTTCTCGACTCAGGGCAGTCGAGAATCCTTTTTTCCTCTTTTAGGGGTTCATCAGGTGAGTTTGGAATAGAAAATTGTCTGGAAAATACGAATATGCTATTTTCGATGCTAAAATTCCTGGCCTATGCTTAAGGCGCTATTCTGGTCTAAAATTTTGAAAAAATCATTTTTTTTGCATATTCTCGAAGTTTAGACCTTTAAGAATATATCCTCGAAAGGAAATTTTATAATTCTAATAGTTTACGAAGTTATAGCTATTTTAGTGACAAAGCAACTATGCCGTAACTTTAAGGGGGTCAAACCGTAACTTTAAGAGGGTTTCTGGTCTAAAATTTTGCAAAATTTTTTTTTCCTTCATATACTTAAAGTTGAGACCTTTAATGATTCTTACTACTTAAGAATCTTTTTTTTCAATTTTGTATCGGATGATTAGAAAGGTTACAATTGTTTCGCCCAGCCCTTTTTTTACCCCCATTCTTACCACTTTATAACTTGATTAATTTTCATTTTTTTTCTCGAAATTTTGTTTGTTTATTGTCAAAATATTAATAAATATGTTGTATAAAAAAGAATGTTAAAAATATATTTACGCTTTAAACGCTTTAAATGTATGTTTGTAGACCATAAAACCGCCTTAATAAAGACATTTTTCAAATTGACTTAGGTTGATCCGTGATCCAGGCGAGGGAAAAATGTTCGTTCAACTAAATAAAGCACTTTTCCTCCACCAATTCCAAGTCTTCAATCAGAGAATCAGTAAAGCAATAAAACGACAATACATGATCAAATTTGCAACAAATTTTCGTTATGGATTTTCTAAGTAAAAAAACCTTGATTAAAAAATACAGTACCCATAAATATTACAAATAAAATGGGTAAAAACGATCACGCGATGATTTTAGTTGGGCTTATTAAATCTGCTGTCAATTTAGTGAGAAATTTGTTTCAATACATTCAAGGCCAATGTGAAAGGTACAATAATTATTTGAATATTTTTCCAATAATTGAAAAACATATTCACACAAAAAATCGCCATTAAAAGTATAAAAATTGAAATTGGAAAAAATTTGCATTTCAACCGACACAAAATTTTATCCGTCACGGACAAAAACGAATGACAATTTTTTCTCAATATTTTCAACTCTTGATAGACAATTGTAACGAAAATCTCATTATCTAGATCTGATTTAGGATGGGGAGTCTCATTTGGAATATTTGCGCTCATAATAATAATAATTTCCTCATTTTTTGGATATTTCCATTTTCAATGTTTTTTGACCATTTTGGATGGTGCCCGTTTTACCCTGAGGTGCCCATTTTGCCCCACATCCCCATATATAGGTTGTATAATTGCCAACTCGGGAAACTTTCGGAAAAGCCAGAGCGCAACGTGACCAAAGGGCATTTTCAAGCAAAACAAGGAGAAACACCACCGAGCAATGAGATATAGAAATCAAGGCGTGAAAGCCCATCGGAATCTTGGAATCGATCATGGCACACACGCAAGCATCAGGAGAATTCATATATGAGGGATTCTCCGTCAATTCAGCCACTTTTTTTCGACCATTTCAGATCTGCCCCATAATTGGTTATATCAAAGTACTACTAAAAGACATTCTATGTGAATTTTTTCAGATTTTTAAATTCAACATTTTAGAAAATACCATTTTTTCTCCAAATGAATATACAGTGGACGCTCCCACAACTTAACCCCCCATAACTTAACGGCTCCCATAACTTAACGCGTTACCATGGCAACACGCTCCCATAACTTAACGACCCCTATCGCGCTTTCTCCCCACTCCAAACTCAGCTGCCGAGCTGCGGAAATTTGACACAGGGCAACATAACCTCAACTGTCACATTTTTTTTCTTCAATTACGTACGATTTATTAAGCGTTACTATTAGTTTAAGTGTAATTAATGTGCGTGAGGTGGATAAATAATACAAGATAACGATTTTGGTAAAAATGACTGATTGATGGGGCAAGACACGCACGCCTCTTTATAGGACTACGTGTTCAAGAATAGTCGTTGCCTCGAAAAAACAAGAATCTTTATTTGCCAGAAAGAACGAAATTTCCGTAGAATATTTGTATGTATATGCATGTATCATGTATATATATGCAACTTTGTATAACATTTTCTAGAAAATGTATCCCGCGCAATCCAACAATCGGATAAATGTATTTTCTGTTCAATTCTTTTCATCTAGAGTTATTAACATTAAATTCTTATTAATCTTCAAAAAATTTGCAAAATATATCGCTGTAAGATTTTGAAATGTATGTCTATAATGCGTGGGTACGAATTTGAGGTTGAATTTCGCGCGCTCGTTCTACGCATGCTTCAATGAAAAAAGGCAGTACGCATGCGTTGAAACACGAGAGTGGGAGAATGAGGAGAACGTTAAGTTATGAGAGCGTTTCCGGTCCCGAAGCGTTAAGTTGTGGGAGCGTCCACTGTATCTCGGAAACTTGAAGTAACTGAAAAAAATGTCTCTACATAAAAGTTATTGTTTTGTGTTGTCTTTCGAGCGGATGACTTGAAATAATTTTTACGTTCCGGTAACGCTGATTTTTTACCAAAAAAGTGGATAAATATTTTTTTATTTAAAAGAGGCCATTTTTTTTGGCTGAAAAAATTACAGAGTCTTTCAGTATATCTGACGATATCGCAAAAAAATCGCCAGAGTGGCACGGATCGAGGTTCTAGGGTAAAAAATGAAACCACACAAATTAATTTTTTTTTCTACCGGAACCTCGTTAACATGTCTCGGAAACTTGAAGTTACGGAAAAAAAATGTCTGCACATAAAAGTTGTAGTTTTGTGTTAGCTTTCGAGCGGAATATTTGAAATAATTTTTACGTTCTGGTAACGCTGATTTTTTACCAAAAAAGGGGGAAATTATTTTTTTATTCAAAAAAAGCCGTTTTTATTTGGCTGAAAAAATTACAGAGTCTTCCTGTATATCTGACTATTGCATAGAAATCGTCAGAGTGGCACGGATCGAGGTTCTAGGGTAAAAAAAATGAAACCACACAAATTATTTTTTTTCTACCGGAACTTCGATCCGTGCCACTCTGGCGATTTTTTTGTGATATCGTCAGATATACTGGAAGACTCTGTAATTTTTTCAGCCAAAAAAAAAATGGCTTTTTTTGTATAAAAAAATTATTATCCCCTTTTTTGGTAACAAATCAGCGTTACCGGAACGTAAAAATTATTTCAAATATTCCACTTGAATGCAAACACAAAACTACAACTTTTATGTGTAGACATTATTTTCAGTTACTTCAAGTTTCCGAGATATATTCATTTGGAAAAAAAACGGGAATTTCTAAAATTTTGAATTAAAAAATTTGAAAAAATTCACATAGAGTGCCTTTTAGTAGCACTTTGATATAACCAATTATGGGGCACATCTGAGATGGTCGAAAAAAAAGTGGCTGAATTGACAGAGAATCCCTCATAAATGTATGTAGTCGAGAAAGAGCCAGTAGTTACGTCATTTTCGTAATTTCAAAGGAAAATACCGAGACCCAGTATTCCAGGAAGAGTTCTTTGAAAATTACAGGAAGAATGCAAACTTTAAAAGCACGACCCTTTCACGACTGTATACCGATTGAATAGGGCATTCCAAGTCAATTTACTTGACTAACGAAATTCGTTCCCAAATGTTCTTACAATTGCACCAACGCCAAAAGGGACTTGAAACTACGTTTAGATTTTTTTTTATCTGCCAGTATGGTCTTCTTTGATTTTTTGGATAAACAAATTGGAGTAATTCCACGTCAAACCAGCAGGTCAATAAATCAATATCTCTGATTATACTCTCAATATTTTCCTGTGTTCTCTATCATGAGAAAACATTGCTGTTAAATCGCTAACCCAAAATAAAATTATTTTTACGAGTTATGATTTTTGGAAAATTGTGTACTTTTAACGACTCGAAAAACAACTTTTTTGCTTTTGTGTACAACTCCGCCGGATTTTGGAATTCGAGAATTTCACTTTGAGAAATCGAAACTGTATTCAAAACCCTTTAAAATAAACACAAATTAACCTCATTTGGTGCATTTAAGATGCCACAATCGTAAAACTACGTTTTTTTCGAAAATGAAGAATAACTCAAAAACCTCATTTTTAAAAAATCTGAAAAAATGATATTAAATTTTCACGACAAAAAATCTATATTTCTGTGGAGTTTGAACTAGTTCTGACCAATAGATTTTGAATCATTGATCAATTTCATCTTTTAGAAATCAGTTTCAGCTATTTTGGACATTCAGGTTTTGACTTTAGGTTTTCTGAGAATTTCGTCAATAAAATCGATAGTCATTGTTTCAAAAAATTATAAAACAATTTATTTACAATTCTTTGAGATCCATCTTCATCAAATGATGATAATATTTACGAATAATTGCTTTTTCTGCAACTTTAGGCCTAAAGTAGCGATTGTTTAAATCATAACAAATTATATTGCCCATTTCATGAAAATTCTTTGATCGCCGGACATTGGCTATGACGATTAATCAACGTATCGAAGCGTGCCTCTGTCCAAATTCGAATTTCCAAATTGAAAAAAAAAAATTGTTAAAATTTGACACCGAGTGAAATTCATTACAATGTAAAGGATCGAATAAGAGGATGAACGTCCATAAAAATTCTGCAATTTTTTCGAATTTTCTATTTTCAATTTCCAATTTTCAAAATTATCTTTCTTATGACCAAAATAATTATTGAAAAAATCATAAATCTATTGCCTCCATTTATTCAATCCTTTGCCTATCATCTACTGCGGCAGAACTGCTATTTTAATAAATACCTTTTTTTCGTCATCAAATTGAATTAAAATTTCATCACCGGGACAAGAATTTCAATTAAAGATACTTGGGATGTAAAAATTAACAAACAGAATTTTCCAAAATAACCACATTTTTTATAGTATTTCGATATTGAAAAGTTTCAAGCTCGGTAATTAATTTAATTGATAAGTAATGTTCCAATTACTTTTAATAAAAATTAATTAATCTTAATGACAGATTCATTACTAATTGCAAGAATGAACTAAAATTCCAGAGGCCGAAAATTTGAAAATTCAATTTTGAACGTACACCGAGAAAAAAGTTCAGTTAAATCAACTAAATCCATTTAGTTGATAAAAATTTAGTTGATTCAATATTAATTTGTTTGAAATAATGAAACTATAATTAATTCAACAAATGGATTTGGTTAACCATAAGATATGAGGTGAACAATATTATTTGGTCAATTTACAGATACAATTTAGTCCAATTTACACATTACTGAGTTGCCGTAAAGAAATATTTTGTTGATTTCTAGTTTATATTAACTAGATAAATGTAGCTGTAACAAGCGAAAATTTCGTATTTTCAATCAAACAATTTGTTTGGTACAAACATTTTTTATATTGCCAAATCAAATAAGTACATGTATTCAAAACAATGCATAATATTGTGTCTATCGCAAAATGTTTTTTTGAACCAGCATATAATGATGAGAAATGAAAAAAATCATTTGGTTGTCCGTATTTTACAACAAAGAAACGATTTTGTTGTACGAAATTTAATTTTGTTGAAATACAAAATTATTCATTTGAATACTATGAACAATAATTTGATCACTGAGAAAAGAGTTCAGTTAAATCAACTTGATCCATTTAGTTGATAAAAATTTAGTTGATTCGACATTAATTTGTTTGAAATAATGAAACTATAATTAAATCAACAAATGGATTTGGTTAACCATAAGATATGAGGTGAACGAAATTATTTGGTCAATTTACAGGTACAATGTAGTCCAATTTATTTTTATTTAACCATAAGATATGAGGTGAACGAAATTATTTGGTCAATTTACAGGTACAATGTAGTCCAATTTATTTTTATTTGTTTAGTCCATTTATTTAGTCCATATCATTATTTTTTCGACACACCGTACCATTCATATACCACAAAAGTTGAGAAAGTTCGTAAGCAGTCCGTAGCTCAGTAGGTAGCGCGTTAGGTCGTCAAGTAGGATAGGTAGGTAGGGTCGCAGGTTCGAATCCCCGTCGGAGAGAGCATAAAATTAGATCGGACGATTCGCGCAAATACTATTTTTTTTTATGTCGCTCATTTTGAGGCTGGTAAAATATGCATTTTGAATTATTTTTCAAATACTACATATTTTTTATACTATATGTTTAGTCATAATTAATTTCAGGATTAAAAATTTAATCGCACCAACTAAATATATTATCTGTTCGACAAAATATTCGTTTATTGAAATCAATCGGATAAGTGCGTGAACCAAATATTTAATCTATCTATCACATTATTTATATACTTGAAATAAATAATGGGTTGTATCAACTATTTATTTTGATACATATAGAATATACATATATGGAATCAACTGATAATTAGTCAGCTCAATCGTTTATTTCTCTGTGTGGATTAACATTTTCATTCGAAGTAACAAATTTTTATTTGATTGAACTGAAACTTTGCCCATTCAAGCAACGATTTAACTAAAACGTCCACTGTATATTTCGTTGAATTACCAAGATGATCGAGTTGAACGTCCGGAAACAAATATTTGGTTGAGTGAAACAAATTTTTGCATTTTCAATCAAATTTTTTTTTTCCGTGTAGCATTACCGGAAATTAAATTTATCGAGGGTTCGAATTTCCATGCTTTTTTCTGCGACTTTCGGTAATTTTGCAGAGTAAGGTGGGCGTTCAAAGAGTGGAAAATACGCGGGAAACTCGTGCAAACCGTCGACAAAACTAATTTTGGCGCGGAGTACGAGTTTATCGACGAAGGTAGAGGGGTCAAAGGGTGACTGAATTTTGTTCTGCATCCACTGCAATATGCAACAGTTTCGTGAAAACATTCGGGAAACTATCTGGTAGGGCTTTTGTAAACCCGAGGAAAGCAGGATCCCGAGTAATATTCATGAGTGACCGGAATTATGTGAAAAGGGGTGAGAAAGGGATCCCTGAGTAATCGTTGAACAACTCTTTGGACGCGGATCGGGATTAGCATCGTAGACACGACGTCATCGAGCTTTGCCAGATGCTTCTACTTCCGGTTCATTCAACAGGAATCAAACTTGCAATCAACTATCGCCGGAAAGTGGAGGAAGCGATCGAGGTGTAACAATTTTGACAAAAGTTTCGTCCGAATCACGATTCTCTTTGCCAAGCGTGGGCAAAGGGTCAATATTAATGTCTGAATATTCATAGATTCTCGAAGGCAATTTCACGTCGTCGGGAACAACGTTCAATGTGGAATTTGATTGCGAAGACGAAAAATATTCAATTTTACCAATTAGTAATTTCCATTTTTTCTGATGTAGTGTCTTAAGAATATTTCCTGAAAGTTGGCACAAAATTGGGCGCGACTAAACCGTTTCCAATAGTTGTTTTAAAGATCAGAAGGGAAGATGGATTTAATGGTCCTGAAATTGGGGATTTATTAATTTTAAAAAATCATCAAAAATTGCCATCACGAATTTGGAATTTTTTTTTAAATTGTTACCTAAAAATTCTCTCAATGGCGATGCCATGAAGACACAATCACAATTTTGATTTAAAAAAAAAGAAGAATTCGTTTTCCTCAGTGACAGTTCAGCCAAAGTCGATTTCAAAATATTCAAATCAATACAAAATATTTCTAAATTATGAACCGTTCTGTTTTATCCATGTTAAATTATATCAACATAATTTTTTTCACATTGTGAGCATAATTACTTTAGGTATGTGCGTTATAACTTACAGGTGCTCCGTGATTGAAGGACAGATGATTTTTGGCCTGGACTTAGGATTGGACTTCTCTGGACTTCGGATTGGAGGTCTTTGATGTTGAACCCTAGTCAATTAAAAATAATCTTCATTGTCTCAAATATTTCCTCGAAAGTGAACAAAAAATGACTGACAGATGATTAATAAGTGATTCTGAGAATAAAAATAGTCGAGATTTGCAAAAAGTTTTAAGTGTAAAGGTAGTTGCCCAGATTCTTGAGGATTTGGGGAAATGGCCAATTCTCAGTATCTTTATTAGCTCACACGAATATGTCTTCGAAAGTAAACAAGAAATGCCTGGCAGATGATTAACAATTAATTCTGAGAATAATAATTGTCGCGATTTGCAAAAAGTTTTAAGTGTTGCCCAGATTCTTGAGGATTTGGGGAAATGGCCAATTCTCAGTACCTTTATTATCTCAGACAAATATTTCTTGGAAAGTAAGCAAAAAATGCCTGGCAGATGATTAATAAGTCATTCGGAAAATAAGAATAGTCGAAATTTGCATAAAGTTATAAGTGTAAAAAGCACTTGCCCAGATTCTTGAGGATTTGGGGAAATGGCCAATTCTCAGTATCTTTATTGTCTCAGACAAATATTTCTTTGAAAGTAAACAAAATTGCCTGCCAGATGATTAATAAGTAATTCTGAGAATAAGAATGTCGAGATTTGCAAAAAGTTTTAAGTGTAAAAAGCAGTTGCCCAGATTCTTGAGGATTTGGGGAAATGACCAATTCTGAGTATCTTTATTGTCTCAGACAAATATTTCTTCGAAAGTAAAAAAAAATGCCTGGCAGATGATTAATAAGTAATTCTGAGAATAAGAATAGTCGAGATTTGCAAAAAGTTTTAAGTGTAAAAGGTAGTTGCCCAGATTCTTGAGGATTTGGGAAAATGGCCAATTCTCAGTATCTATATTGTCTCAGACAACTATTTCTTCGAAAGTAAACAAAAAATACCTAGCAGATGATTAATAAGTAATTCTGAAAATAAGAATAGTCGAGATTGTCAAAAAGTTTTGAGTGTAAAAGGTAGTTGCCCAGATTCTTGAGGATTTGGGGAAATGACCAATTCTGAGTATCTTTATTGTCTCAGACAACTATTTCTTCGAAAGTAAATAAAAAATACCTGGCAGATGATTAATAAGTAATTCTGAGAATAAGAATATTCGAGATTTGCAAAAAGTTTTAAGTGTAGAAGGTAGTTGCCCAGATTCTTGAGGATTTGGGGAAATAGCCAATTCTCAGTGATCACGAAGACACAAGAACGAAAGTAAATGTTGAGAAGCATCGAGAACAAAATACTTCAATTCATTTAGTGTTCTTTCATTACAAATATAGAAAGAAAACGAAAGGCAATCTCAGCGTCTCTCAAAGCTCCCTTCTTGACCACAGTGACCAACTAGCGCGTGGCTTCCTTCAAGTATAACCTTGCGACGTTACATGTAAAGCCCATTTCGCGCATTGTCTATTGTAACAACTGGAAAACAACCCTTGTCTCAAGAAAGGAAAGAAGAATTCGACAGGATGAGCCAACACTGCATTGCTCTCTATACCGAGAGCTTTCTCCCTCAATCGTTCGTCTTCTGTGCGAGCTTCTCGCAACTTTGCTCTTTGCGAGAGGGATAGATAGTTAGTGAAGGATGCAATCGCGGCTTGGCTTAAATCCCGAGAATCTGGACTCCAGGAGAACTATCCTAACCACGAGAGAAACAGAACGAAGCTCTGTCTTACAAAAGACAGTCTCCTCGAAACTGCAATCCAACTTCTCAATAAGTCCCAAAGGGACTCGCGTACAGGTCGTTAAAAAAAAGAGTAAGGTCAACGGCCCAGTTAGGGACACTTTTAGAGCCGCAGTGTCGGATTTCTGCTATTTATTCAAGCGTGATATAGCCAAACCGAAAACTAAGGGTTTCAACATATGCATTGAAGGCCTCCGAACGAGATTAACCTATTGTAAAAGTGAAAAAATCAAAATTTATCAATCAAATCGTTGTTTCAATAGCGCTTTTCTGCTCCCGGGGTTCCTGACACTGAAGCCACGCCCATGTCCTAGTTTGTGACCCCTGCGTTGTACCGATTGATGACACTCGTGGCGCAGTTTATGACACCTTCGCGTCACCAGTTACTGACACTAACCTTCAAAATTTTTCACAAATGATAATAGTTTCATTATTGTATCTATTTTTTTCCGTTTCTTCCGTTCATAAAAACTAATATTCTTTTCTTTAAATTGTTTTTTCACAGTAAATTGAAATAAATAAGCAAAGAAAATTGTTCGATGCAACAGGTGACAAATCGAGGCTCAACAACAGGGGCACAACCTCAATTATATGACCCAGTTATTGACACCACGAATTTGAATAAATAGCTAACCAAAAGTTAAATTATTTCTTATCTCGTCGATAGTCTGGTTCCTGCTGAAGATGTTGATACCATTTTTATGTCGTTTATTTATTTAGCTTGTGGGTTTCGTCCGGGAATGCCGCTGCGGAGCCACTGAGACGCGTGTCGTACCGTAAAACGGGGCTACTTTGACTTTGGGGGTTACTTTGTTGATTTTTGGGGCTACTTTGCACGAGCAGCAAAATACGGTAGAAACGTGTGCGCAGTGAACCTTCGTGACCTTGTGGGGCGGGAGGGGGTGTGGGGAGTGGGTAGAAGAGGAAAAAAAGTCATTCATAAACCAGGTACACAGATATGTGTAACAAGCCAAGATGTCCGAATAATCGATGATGCCATTCGCATGAAGGAAATAAAGAAGGGCAAGAAGAACGACTCCAACCTCTGTTAGATCCGTAAGGCCCAAATTTCAAGTCACAAGTCCTACCCTAAGATTGAACTTTCCATGGAACTCAAGTTGGAACTTAAGATCGAACTTAAGTTCCAATTTAAGACGAATCGTAAGTTGAACTAAAGTGTATAAGTTCATACTTAAGTTCAAACTTTAGTGCGAACTTCAAATCGATCTTAAGTTCAGATTTAACTTCGGTTTGAAGTTCGAACTTAAGATCCATCTTGAGCTTAAACTTAAGTTTGATCGTACTTAATTATTTTCACAACTAATTTAAAAAAACACGGTTGAGGGAGGCGATGAAAGAAGTTTGATCGAACTTAAGTTCATGCTCAAGATGGATCTCAAGATCAAACCTCATACCAAATTTAAGTTTGAACTTAAGATCGATTTGAAGTTCGAATTAAAGTTTGAACATAAGTATGAACTTATAGTGATACTTAAATTCAAACTTAAGATTCATCTTAAATTTAAACTCAAGTTCGATCTAAAATTCAAATTTGTGTTCAATAGAAAGTTTGATCTCAAGTTTGATCTTAAGAACTTAAAATTCGGGCCTGGGTATTTGGTATTTTTATGTAAAATATTTCTTCAATAAAAATGACGAATTCATTGTCAAAAACTGTTGTTTTTCATTTAATTTCATGTATAATGTATAAAATGGTATTGTTTTTTATCAAAATGATGTCAAAGCTGCATTTACGATGTGGATCTTTGACATAAGTTGCATTTCAATGGCACTCCAAAGTTGCCCCACACTCGGGGTTACTTTGGCTTTTTTTTCTAAATATATATAATTGTGAGGGTCTAGTGGGGCTTGCTATAGTTATACATTTTATAGCCAAAGGACACATTGTTCTGTTTTAACAAAAAAAAAATTAATTTTGGACGTTGAAATAAAGTTAAGACCAAAAAACTTCCAAAATACGAACAAAGTAGCCCCATTTTACGGTACTATTCACTGGTCCATTTTCACTTTAAATATTTAATTCCAAAAGGTGTATCTCTCCAATAACTGAACGTGAAAAATTCTCTTCAATTATCCGGTAATTGGGTTATTATTCGACAGAAACTGTGTTTATGGCAATCAAAATTGAGCCGTTGGTGTCACAATCTGGGACAGTGTCAGTAACTGGGCCGTTTACTTTAATTATTCATGGATAATCCAGTAGAATGGCATTCCGAAGCTGCAAATCCAGTGATATTTCATGGGGAGCTGCTCCAAAAATAAGTGGAAGGTGTAGATAAATTTCAAAACTTCATAAAAATGGATGGTCAGAGAAATAAGCCTCACAAATTCGGAGTCCAACCCTCCAAAGTTCAACGAAATCTTTTTGAGATCTATCTGAGTGATCCTAGTTTTGGCATCACCAAAAGATTAATTTTTTGTAGCTGAGACAAATTTCGCAAAAATCAGATTCCAGACCGAAAAGTTAGGGTTAGACCTTTTAGGTTAGACCTAAAATTAGGTGTTGGGTTATCGTCAATTCGTAAAGACAAAAAACTTCTTGCAGAATTTGTAAATCCCGACGATTGCGAGCAAACAATGTGCGAGTTTCATTTGTCCATGACTTTCAATTTTCATCTTTGGCGTCAAGACATTCGCGTCCTGTGTCGGTCACAACGACCCTATTTTGTTGTTTCGCAAACTTTCCTGTTGCGGAACAATCTCGCCCTCTGTGGGTCCACATTTGCATCAGGAAGTTTCTCGTCTCGCTACCAGAGCTATATATCTGAACAACGTACATATATATGGGGCATTCCACACCGATTCAACCTGGGTCTGACCCTTTACCTCTTCGATTTTGTCCACAATTTTATATGGTTTTGTAGTACCAGGATTTTTTTCAAAATTTTTATGGAGCAATTCGACTTCATGATAATTTTATAAACACATTTATTGTTAACCCAAATTTAAACATCTGTAAAAAATCACAAAAATCCCGTTTTTACGTGAAAAATTTCAAGCCTTGAGCCAAAGTGGGCAGAGGTTTCCTTCCGTTTATAACAAGCTTTTTCGAGATTTTTTTTTTAAATAGAAAGAGGAACCTGAATTGAATGGGCCATTATCCAAACTTTTTTGTATGAATTTAAGGTTTTTAAAAAAATGTTTGGATAAGGGCCCACTCAATTCAGGTTTCTCTTTCTATTTAAAATTTTTTTTTTTTCGAAAAAGCTTGTTATGAACAGAAATCCCTCAACGCTTGAAATTTTTCATATAAAAAAGGGATTTTTGTGATTTTCTTCCGATTTTTAAATTTGGGCTAAAAATAATTGGTTTATAAAATTATAGTGAAGTCAAATTGCTCCAAAAAAATCTGAAAAAAATCCTGAGGGCTTTTCAGAGGTACTACAAGACCATAAAAAATTGCGGATAAATTCGGAGAAGAGAAAGGTCAGATCCAGGTCGAATCGGTTCGGAATGCCCCATATATGAGAATAACTCCTATAGAGTCTAATCGTCGAAACTTTGGGACAGCTTCCTTGAAATCTAGGATAAGATTCCATTGATCTCTCTCTCTCTCTCTCACTATTCGTCTATTCGTTATATCTTGTACTCTATTTCTCCTATTTGTACAACCACAGACTCGGTCCTATCTTCGTATCAGTCTTTCCGGCGTCGCTGTGTATTCCCAAAAGCTCGAAGTTTATATTGCCTAAGTTGGCGACGATCATTTTCTTGCAAAGGATGTTCCGTCTCGTTTAGCTATTCGTCGAAATGTGTCTCGTACAATCGCCTCGTGACTCATTACAAAGATGACTTCACAATGTGAGTATAAAATAAAAAACTGTAATAAAATGAGTGCCGAATTGCAAAAATTATTTTTATCAATATTTGTCGATGAGAAGCGAATAATATTTTGCACGCAGGATAATATTTCCTACGATGAATAATTAATATTAATTATAATTTGATTAATAAAAATTGAATAATCAGCATCAATTTAATTACGGTAAATTGTTGACATCGTATGTTGCTGTTTGTTCAACGATTCTGAATTTTTGAAAAGTAACGAGCGAGCAATTTCAATTTGCAGAATTTTTTTAAAAAGGAAATTTTGTTAATTTCATGAAAATCAAAAGAATTTGAAATTTTTTAAACTTCCTCTTGATGATCCAAAAATGTCCTGAATTTTTCAGGCCTTCCATATGCGATACAATCCTGCCAATGATTGGACAATAAATAATCAATGATTGAGGGCAAAGAACGACCTTTATTTGAAAAATTCATGCCTCAAATGCAAATTCGATCAAGTACTTTGCAGACTCTGAAAAATTCGATGCAATTAAAATCGTCCGATTGAAAATTGGAAGAACAAAGTTCGTGATAATGAAAATTTATAATTTAACCATAAGGAATTCAAATTTTTTAATCGGAAGATCGGTAATTTTTGAATGAGCGCCTCATCAGCGTGACTCAAAATCAATATATGAGGCATTCCACGTCAAGTCGGCCACCCCATTTTTTGAAATCACTAAAAATCGCATACAAATTTTTATAAAGTAGTTCTAACTGTCAAGAAAATTCGTGATTTTTTTCAGATTTTTATATTACATATTTCGGCCGGAAAAAAATACAAAAAAATTTTTTTGTTCCATTTCGTAACTCGAAAGTTATTCATCGTACGAAAAAAAAAAGTACAACATGAAATTTAGGATTTTTAACGTACTTTTCACTGAAATATTTTACGAACTCCTCCAAAAGCTCTATATGCCATTTTCGGAGCAAATAATGTTTTGATATTTTTTTTCCCAGAATTGACATCTTCGATTTGTCTGTAGTTCTAACAGTTTTTTACTCGATATATTTACAGACTCTAAAAAAATCGGCTTAGTGTAGAATCCATTCCTTCCCATGCGTTTTTCATCCCAAATGAATACACAAATTCTAAAGCCCGCATTTTTGTTTATTTTTTGTAGGTACTTTTTCAATTTTTTAAACTTTTTTCATTTTTATTTTTTTAAATATCTTTCTGTACATTTTAATAAACTTCATCAATGGACCCATGGACACCGATAAAGTCTATTCAAATTAGAGTCAAAGGCTACTCACGTCTCTCGATTGCAAAAAAAAAATTAATTTACCCTCTTTGGATACACCGACTTTTCTATGGCCAATGAGTACTTTTTTAGTTCGATTCGGGCATGATTTTTGGGAATGAAGCAATGATACTGCTTTGTTCCTGGAATCATCTTCGCAGTATCAAAACGAGATTATTTTATTATTTTTCCCTGTCTACGATTAATAATGATAAAATATCAATATCTACACTCCTTCGTTAAATCACTCTATAATGATAGATTGTATCAATAAAAATGCATTTGAAATAATGGATTCTCCACTAAGCCATTTTTTTTATAGTCTGTAAATATATCAAGCAAAAAACTGTTAAAACTACAGACGAATCGAAGATGTCATTCTGAGAAAAAAAAATCAAAACATTATTTGCTCCGAAAATGGCATATAGAGCTTTCGGAGGAGTTTGTAAAAAATTTCAGTGAAAAGCACGTTGAAAATCCTAAATTTTATGTTGTACTTTTTTTTCGTACGATGAATAATTTTCGAGTTACAAAATGGGACAAAAAAATTTTTTTTATTTTTTTCTAGCTAAAAAATGTAATTCAAAAATCTGAAAAAAATCACAAATTTTCTTGATAGTTAGAACTGCTTTCTAAAAAGTTGTATGTGATTTTTAGCGATTTCAAAAAATGGGTTGGTTGACTTGACGTGGAATGCCTCATATGCTTTTATTACAGAGCTCATTCCGTTTTCTTCTTTAAGAATGCTTTGCCTATATTGTCCCAGCCAAAAATTGTATCTGATTGAAATTTCCGTACTTCGTGATACAATAAAAATCTGAAAAATATTCAGCAACATTTGGCATGTCATAAACAACAATTATGAATAATAATATTGCCCGAAAGTTATTAATAAATTGTTTAAGCAAATAATCATTCAACAATTTTTTGGTCAATTATTTTTTTTATTAAACAAATCGAATGCGTTAATTATTCTGAACGCAGATGAATTTTTTCAAAATTTTCTCTCTATTTTGAAATATTATAAAAAACATTCTGAAATACAAACAAAAAATTGCCAATTTTATATATGTTTGTAAACACAGGTTTATCGTCAGCTTTGAAAAGTTTCAAAGACACTGGGCCAAAAAAAATACATAAATACAGTAATTCTAAAAATTTCAAAACGGAAATTTCAAAATAGAGGGAAAATTCTGAAAAAATTCATATGCGTCCAGAAGAATTAACGCATTCGATTTGTTCAAGAAAACAAAAGAACTTACCGAAAAATTGTCGAATACTTATTTGTTTAAACAATTTATCAATAACTTTTTGGCAATATTTTAAAAAAATGTTAAAATAATTTTTTAAAAATCCAAAAAAATTCTGCATCTCACAATGCTTGAAAAGTCTTTTTCATTTAAAGCCTATCCCGACGTGGCCATTTTTTTTCGTCGCTCTTATGATTTATCCTCACTTGGCGAGTGAGAAAAGACAAAATGCCCCGAGAGAGTATTTGTGAAAAAGAAAGAGAGAGAGAGGGAGAGAGAGAGAGAGAGAGAGAGAGAGAGAGGGTCGGGGTTTTCCAAGAGGAAAGAATGTACGGGAGCTTTTCTTGGCAGAGGCTTCGCCAACTTGGCGAAAATTGAATAGATAGCGCGAGGGACTAGCGTTACAGCGAGAGGTGGAGGAGGATTTGCAGAATGGCATCGAAACGGGCATAACGGGGGAAGGGAGGATGAGTAAAACAGAGGGGGTGGGAGAATTCGTCGTTGCCAAGTTTTCTTCCCTCGCTGAGCGTGAACGAGAGGTTCTGGCGTCGTTGAGTATGGGAAGACGGAAAATGCGACACGCGGTCGCTAGAACGAAGGAACGAGTGGAACGCGAAAAAACTAGACGATGGAGATAGCCCTTGGTCGATCTAGGGGTAGTCTTCCTCCTTCCTTCCTTCCTTCCTTCCTTCTTCGTTTTCTTCCTCTTCTTTCTCCACTACTATTTCTCCTGCGAAACCCAACTATCTGCCGTTTGAATCCTCGTTTCGTTACGCTTAACAATTCCTTCGGGTCCTCACCAGAGAGGGGAAGAGGGAGAGAGAGAGAGGGGGGGGGGAGGGAGGGAGGGACGAGAAGAGTTTATTAGAATGGATAAGATTTGAACAATTGGGCTGGAAAATCTCTCAAATATGAATTCCGCCGGCCATTGTACGATTTTTTAACATTTTCTACTCATGATTTGAAAAGTTATCTAGTTTTTTTATATATTTGCAATTTTATACTATTTAATAGAGAGACGAGGGGGAGGCATTTTTATCAGGATAGAACAAGCATGTGGATAAATAAATATTGATTCGGATCCCTCGAATATGAATCTTTTCGCCATAGAAGGATTTTTTAATAATTTCCATTCAAAATTTAATCAATACTTTGAATATTTCATGTTTTCTAAACAGAACCATTTCTTATAAATATAAGAAATGGTTCTGCATCTTTAAATTGTGACAGTGGATTAATTATTTCGCAATATTTTTATGAACGAGGAAATATCTATTATTTTACATTATCTTATTAGAGACAGATTTTCTTGGAAACAATTTGGAAAATGAGGCATGATTTTGGTTTTTATAGTTCCATAATGGAAATTTTCAAAAAATGAATATATGAATTGATTCTCGTCTGAAATGTTTCGAATGAATTTTTTTAGTTATTTTCGACTCAATTTCATTATTTTCACAGGCTTTCTCGAAAAGTTAATTTTTGAAAATACTGGCAATTTTTAATGATTTAGGACGTATCTAGGAATGATCGAGGAAGGATCTAGAAATGATCTAGGAATTATCTAGGAATGATCCACGAATTATCTACGAATTATCTAGCAATGATCTAGGAATGATCTACGAAAGATTTACGAATGATCTACAGAAGATTTACGAATGATCTACGAATGACCCACGAATGATCTACGAATAATCTGCGAATGCTATACGATTAATCTACGAATGATTTACGAATAATCAACGAATGATTTACTCATTATCCACGAATTATCTCGGAATGATCTAGGAAGGATCTAGAAATCCAAGAATGATGTACGAATTATCTAGAAATGATCTACAAAAGATTTACGAATGATCTACGAATAATCTGCGAACGAGTCACGAAAAATTTACGTATGATCTACGAATGATTTACGAATAATCCACGAATAATCTATGAATGATCCACGAATGATCCACAAATGATCTGTGAATGATCTGCGAATGATTTACGAATGATCTACGAATGATCCATGAATGATCTATGAATGATGTACAAAATATTTACGAATGATCTCCAAAATATTTACGAATGATCTACAAAAGATTTACGAATGATCTACGAATGACCCACGAATGATCTACGAATAATTTGCGAATGCTCTACGATTAATCTACGAATGATTTACGAATGATCCACGAATTATCTAGCAATGATCTAGGAATGATGTACAAAAGATTTCGAATGATTTACGAATTATTCACGAATGATCTACGAATGATCTGCGAACGATTCACGAATAATTTACGAATGATTTACGAATAATCCACGAATGATCTATGAATGATCTGCGAATGATCTACGAATAATCCAGGAATGATCTACAAATGATCCACGAATGATCTATGAATGATCTATGAATGATCTATGAATGATCTATGAATGATCTATGAATGATCTATGAATGATCTATGAATGATCTATGAATGATCTATGAATGATCTATGAATGATCTATGAACGATCTATGAATGATCTATGAATGATCTATGAATGATCTATGAATGATCTATGAATGATCTATGAATGATCTATGAATGATCTATGAATGATCTATGAATGATCTATGAATGATTTAGGAATTTCAGTAAAATGATGTATATATATACACTTTCATCAAATTATATTCATAGACCGAGGATGTTCCCAAGGGCTCGAAACTCCATCGGATAGTAATAACGATTTAAACCGGATATTCAAAGTTTCACGTTCGCTCTCACCAGTATGACGAGAGTTAGAGGTAATAAAATGAAGTGAAATGCCGTGATATTGGATGTCCGCGGAGGTCGAGAGAGGTATAGAGTGTTGGAGGAAGTAAGAGAGAGTGAGAGAGGCGAGAGGAGGTCGGCGGAAACGAGGGTAATCAGAATGATGGCCGTAACGTAATCATGGAATGGGATGAAACGTTATTACATTTATATCTATATATATACACAGTAGAATGTACCATATATTTTACGTGGTATACGTATTTTTGAAATTCCATAAAATTCATTGGAGCCCACTATCAAGCTCGTTTTTATCAACTACCGATATATAAATTCAATGGCGCCACTTCCTGGAGAAAGAAATAAACGATATACTATATGGGAATCCGAAACAATTCAAATAAAGCTTTTACTGGAGAAAATACATGAAACTTTCAGAATTAATATTTCTGTTTCTATTCTTCGCACAGAAATTTCAGTATTTAATCATCCAATTGTGAAAAATTATGCAAAAAATATCTGCAAAAATTGCACCAACATTTTTTTCATATTTAGAGAAATAACTGTAATACAAAATTTTTTTAACTTTGAAACGATTTCAAGCGCTTCTTTGATAAAAAATTGAATGGTAAACATGAAAATTGTAGTTTCTCAAAATTCCAAAGTTTTGCCCGGTAAAACGTCTGAAAAACTTTAAAAAATTCTCTTTTTTTCATTAAACAATCGTATTTTCATGGATAATAGGCTTTTTTTTATATTCGAGGATATCCATTTCGTACGAAAATTCAGCTCTGTTAAATAGCGGCTCAAATAAATAAGGATTTACTTTAAAAAAAGTAAAGACAATTTTTGTGAAAAACAACAAGTGTGAATTCTTCATAATCCGATAAACTCCAACATTTTATTCGACCAGAAATAGTACATAAGTGAAAAAATGATACCCGAACAGACTGACCTGATGAAAATGGGAAGGATTCGTAAGTTTCGGTATTCGCGCGGCACAGCTACGTTATCGACCGAAATAAAAGGTAATCGGCGTAGGAAAGGATTGTCTCAACAACCGGGAAAAGGATCGACGCGATTTTTCCTCAACACGAATTGAATCTTTCGATTCATGTCCTCGTCGTAAATGGCCTTGCATCTCTCGTAATTAACGCGCCGCCGAACCTGAGTAGGTTTCTCGTAGAATCTGCAACGTCTCCATTGCTCGAGAAAGCCTTCGCGGCCGAGAATGCGATTCAAAACGCGACATGCACCCTCGACGTTGTCTTCCTTGACGAAAACCGTTCTCGAGAAGAATTGAGCGTGTCTGTGACCCATCTGGAAACAGAAAAAAACCTTATGAGCGCTTCATAATACCGCATTATTCTGATTTTGAGGTTAGTGTCGCGACGCTCGACAAGGGCAAAAATTGTAGGCAAAAAAGGTGTTTCAAGGGTCAATTTTTTACGTCGTCAAGAATAATATTGGAAATTACTTTTTTTTTACACGTTTTTCGTCGCTGACAATCGGTATTTTCAGCTGGAAACTCTTTTATTTTCTTCAGCTTCTCTCACTCTCCTTTGCTTCACGCGAATAAATAATTTATCGACGGAGCAGCGTTCACGCGGCTGTTCGCGATGTTTGAATGATTGGCTGCTAGATGGCGCCAAGCGCGCGCTACTGCATATCGATAACGTAGGGATTCAGTATGTCGATGAACATCGGCACGTCTCTCTCTCTCTCGCTCTGCCAGAGAACAACAGAGAGCCAAACCTCACTTGCCACTGTCTAAAAAATTTCTCAAATTTAAAGAAATTTAGATGGTTTCTAAGATTTAAGAATTCTTAGGTCTTTTTTAAAGAATTCTCAGAATTTCTAAGAATTCTGAACAAAATCTTCGCAATCGTAGTAACATCCGTGCAAGAGTAGCTAGGCTCTTCGGCCTTGACATGCGCTGTTTTACCGACAATCTCGACTGTCGGTAAGGTAGGAAATGTCTCGAGTCGTTCCCTAACGTGGCTAAGAAATCTAAAGAATCTTCAAGGCGCCATCTGAAGAATTATATCCATCGCGGTGTGGCAACACTGCTCATGCTCTTGCGGTCAGATAAATGTTTTAAAATGGCGGACTCGAATGAGAAGTTGCTGGTGGAACTTCTTAAAAAGCCTGGAAATAACGAGTGCGCGGATTGCGGAGCCAAAAGTGAGTCTATTATTTCAGAATATTATGTTTTATTCGGTGTTTGCGAAAATTTTTGAGTGCCAGCGATTTTCTCTCTCGACGAATCCCTCATGAATCCAACGGTCACTCTCTGTGTATGCGCGTTTACGAGGGTCCGCATCGCCGTCATTGTCGATTTATTGCCCTTCAGAATCGTTTATTCAGCATATTCGTCGAAGCATCTTTTTACGAAAATATTTCGGTGCTGAACATTCGAATTTTCGAACAAACGCGTATATTTCTTGGCTGCACGCGAATGTTTTGCGTCTCTTTTGGCATGTCAAGTTCGTCGTAATTTCAAGCTTGCGCATTGTCGAGATATATCTCACGTTTCCTGCATCAAAACAACAGCAAATTGCTTTATTGTCGAACAATTTTCAAAATAATTTTAACCCTTGGTTACCAAACTTATTTTTTTGGAGCATACTCCATTCAGGTTTTCAATCATAACTCCCAGTAAAATAGTCGTATTTCGATGAGTTTTTTTTTACATCGATAGCCAATTAGTCCAGAAATCTATCTATGCATTAACCAAATCGTTGAAGTTAAGAACTTCTAAGATCTACTTGTTTCAAAAATGTTCTCTCGAGAAAATTTGGATTGGACGTTTTTGTTTCAAAAATGCATATCTTTTTTCCCAATCGACTGAATTGAAAATTTCTTTCAAATTCTGAAAAAGCACATTCGAAATCATGATGAAAAAATTTGGCGATAAAGTATTCGAAAGTTACCGGCAAGGGGTAAAAATGATGAATTTTCAACTTTTCTCTTGTGTTTTGCGGAATTGTATGAAATATTGAACATTCGCAACTACAATTCTTTTTCAGATTAATATTTTCCCACTTTCTAGCTAGATTTTTGACACATAAGACATAAAACAACACAAGTTTGCGTAACATTGAATAATTCAGATAACAATTAAAATACGCGTAAGAAGGAAGAGAAATTATTATGGCCGTCGATATGTGGGGCAATTGTTTATTATCTTTATTGAAATATAGTATGTCGTCTATGAATATGAAATTAAATTCCAAATACTGAAAGATAATAATAATAAAAACCCTGCAAATTGAAATTTGCACATTGCTTCCTCATCTTTATCCATAGTTCACATAGCTTCCTTTAACATACAGTATGGCGATCAAATTTGGCTTCCTCATAAAGGAAGCTTTGTTAATTATTGAAAAATATTAGTAATCAATGTGCAAATTCGATCGATTTTCGCCAAATTTGGTAGCGAATAACATTGATAGCTATACTAGCTCTTCACAAAATTTCATTGCAATATCTACAAAATTTCACAAGTTATAGCGTTTAAGCTTCTTTTATAAAAATTAAAGATTTGATAAAAATTTAGGCATTCGATCGATTTTCGCCAAGTTTAATAACGAACATCCTCGATAGCTATATTAGCACTGTGTAAAGTTTCAGTGCGATATCTTAAAAATTGCACGAGTCAGAGCATTTAGAATATTTTTTAAAAAATTAAAAATTTCATAAAATTTTAATCCCTTGATGGATTTTTGCCAAATTTAATAGCGAACAACCTCGATAGCTATATTAGCTCTGTGCGAAGATTCAGTACAATATCTTATCAATTGCACAAGTTAGAGCATTCAGGCTATTTTTTGAAAAATTCAAAATTCCATAAAATTTTAATCCCTCGATGGATTTTCGGCAAATTCAATACCAAACAACCTTAATAGCTATACTAATTCTGTACAAAATTTGAGTGCAAAATCTTGAAAATTGCAGAGGTTAGAGCGTTTACGCCATTCTTCCAAAAACGAAAAAAGTCGATAAAATCGCAACACCCGTTATAATTGAAACAAAATTTTTATCATAATGAAAGGCAATTCGTGCTCGGCAAGTGTGCCAAATTTTAGCTTGATATCTCGAAGCGTTTTCGAGTTATTAATTATTTACATCTGAAACTCAGGATACATACACACACACACACATCCATCCGGACATTTTTTCTAAATATGATTTCTCGATGTTTTAGGACATTTTGAACATATTGGCATCAAAATTGCGAAAAAAAATTTTTTCACGAAAACAGCTTCCTTTATGAGAAAGCAACAAAAAATAATTCTATTTAATGAACGTTATTTTTCATCTGTTCATTTATTTATTTATTCATTCATATATTTGTTTATTTATTCCTTTACATGTTTGTTCATTCATATATCTGGAGGAATCGTTGAATTTACGATGCAATATTGAATTCTGAAAAAAAATGAGAAATTCTTGTTTCCGAAGGTTTTTGTTGTCAAAAAGCAAACGAAATTAATCCAAATATTAGTGCAATTATGTATTCAACATCCAAGCTGAAAATTAAGCAAATTATGAGAGTTAAATTAAATTACCAAGGGTTGATAGACCCGAATCATTGTTCGCACGCGTTTTTGTTATCGCTGACTGGGCGGAACTGTTATCGTTTCTCTTATCGCAATTTCAAATTTCGGTGTACTGGAAATTTGCGGTTTTCCGGTTGAACGCGTATATACGTTGAACGTGACAAAAAGATTCGTGCTTTGTCGAGAAATTTTTTGCGCAGCGGAGTACGATAAATATAGCTTTTGGCTTGTTTCAGATCCTGAATGGGCTTCCTACAATATAGGAATATTTGTTTGCACAAGGTGCGCCGGTGTTCATCGGTCAATGGGAGCGCACATCTCCAAGGTTAAACACCTGAAATTGGACAGATGGGAAGATTCCCAAGTTAACAGAGTCAGAGAAGTGGGCAATACGGCGGCAAGAATGTTGTACGAAGAGCGCGTACCTTCTTGCTATCGAAGGCCAAATCAGGATACGCCGCAGTGAGCAATTTTCATTGATGCACATTTTTTATCACCCTGAAGTTTGCATCCTTGAAATTCAACGAAAATGTTTTTATTCCTAAATTTATTCCCCCTATGCATCAGTTTTCAAAAGGAAAATTCTGGAAAACACTTATCGGAGTCTCCATTAAGGATCTAGCATCCCAAAAATCCAGGATAAACGTTATAAATAATCAAAATAAGAAAATGAAGCCATTTTCGTGCGTCTAAACCATGCAAACCTCAACATCTTGAATTTTTCAATATATTATTGGGTCGTTTTTAATAAAACGAACTTCTACCGAAGGAAAAACATTTAAAGTTTTTTTTCGAAAGTTATGCAAGATTCAAAATTTCACAATTTTTTAAAACTTTCAAGTTGATTTTTTAAATGTCTCGAAAGCTATTATATTTACGAAAAAATTGTTCTGGTTTCGTCTTAAAGTGCATACTTGTGGCTAAGAAAAAAAAAATATTCCGAAAAAAAAATTTCAAAGATGATGAATTTGGAGAATTTTGAATTTTTACAAATCGTGCAAATCCATTTTCGACATTAAATTTTTTGTTTATTTTTTCAAATATAATAACTTGGACTGATCTTACAATTAAAAGATCCTGAAACTTTCAGGAAGGTGTTTTTTTTTTGTGGAAAATAGGAATTTTTGAATTTCTAAAAATCCTGTAAATCCACGATCAACATTAAATTTGTGGTTAATTTTTTTTTATATAATACCTTGGACTGATCTTAAAAGATCCTGAAATTTTCAGGATGGTGTTGTTTTGTTTCAAAAATATAAATTTTTGAATTTGGGTAAAAGAAAAAAATCTTACTAAAATTAAAAGATCAGTCCAAGGTATTATATTAAAAAAATGTAGCCAAAAAATTAATGTTTATCGTGGATTTATACGATTTTTTAAAATTCAAAAATTCATGTTTTAGAAAAAACAAAAAACCTTTTTGAAAATTTCAAGATCTTTTGAGATCAGTGCAAGGTATTATATAAAAAAAATTGAACCCAAAATTTAATGTCGAAAATAGATTTGCACGATTCTCAAAAATTCAAAATTCTCCAAATTCATCATTTTTCAACATTTTTTTTCGGAATATATTTTTTTTTTCGTAGCTAGAAGTATACTCTTCAACGGTTTTTTCGTAAATATAATAGTTTTCGAGATATTTAAAAAATAAGCTTGATAGATGAAAAAAATGGTGAAATTCTGGATCTTGCATAACTTTCGAAAAAAAAAATTAACATTTTTCCTTTGGTAGAACTTCGTTTTATTAAAAACGAAAACTTCTGATCAAATTTCATCAAAATTAAAAGGGGTCGATTCCAACTCTCGGTCGATTTGACATTGAATGACCCTGGTTTATAATGTTGAAAAGTTGCTTTAAGGCCGTGTTCTAGTGTAGAAAGCCAAAATGTAGGGATTTTTCAAGTTGCTATGAAAAAAGAACTAAACATGTTTTTGCTACAAAAAAAAATTGGCGAAAAAAAAATCCAATATCTTGACAAATACCGGCTGATGAAGTGGGGGTGAAAAAAAAAAACGTCGGTTATTTTGACCTCACTAATTACTGCTATAACTCCGTTAATATTTGGAATTTCTAAATTTCCTTTGGAGGGTACATTCTTGAGACATCAAACATTGAAAATATGCAAAAAAAACGATTTTTTCAGAATTCTACCCTAGAACACGGCTTTAATTTCGTATGGAGTGAATGGATTTGAAATTTTTAGATAATATTTTTGCAATTCAATACCAATGAATGTCACCGCTCTGCGCAGAATTCTAGTTGAGCAATGGATAAGAGCAAAGTATCAGCGCGAAGAGTTTTGTCATCCGGAGCGTCAGAATCATTATGTCTCGGGTTTCATGGAGGGTTTCCTGATGAAACGCGGCAAGGAAGATTCCCGTTATCATCCACGTAAATTCGTATTGTCGGAAGCGGACGACACACTCAAGTATCACGTTAAGGAGAACAAAGACCCTAAAGCCGTGCTGAGGATATCGGAGCTAAACGTTGCTTTCGCGCCGCCGAAAACGGGAAATCAAAATAGTCTACAGATATCGTTCATGAAGGACGGTACAACGCGACATATCTACGTTTATCACGAGGATCCGGAAGTAATAACGAATTGGTATCTGGCGATAAGATGCGCGAAGCTTCACAGGCTTCAGGTCGCTTATCCTGGCGCAACGGAAACCGAATTGCTGTCGCAATTGACGAGGGATTTCGCGCGCGAGGGTTTTCTATGGAAAACCGGTCCTCGACACTCGGACGCTTACAAAAAACGATGGTTCACCCTCGATGGTAGAAAACTGATGTATCACGATGATCCTATGGACGCTTATCCGAAGGGTGAAATTTTTCTCGGCCACGTGAACGACGGTTTTTCCGTCAAAGCGGGAGTTCCTCCGGGCGCGAAGGATCAAGGATTTTCATTTACCCTCGAAACGCCTGATCGTAGCTTTTTATTGGCGGCGCAGAGCGACGACGACAGAACTCAATGGATAAACGTTATACAAAAAGTACTGGATAAACCACTGACGCCGCAAGACGCTACCGGTGAGTGGATATCGTGGATCGCCGATCTTTGTTTTGCTGATGATCGATTATTTTTCTCGATTTTCCGGACAAAACTTCAAAAAAGCCCTGGAACGTTTTTTTATGCCATTTCGCCAGAAGTCAACGTAGACTTATTTAACAAGCGGCGTTTTAAAGGGGAAGAATTCGGCTTCATTTCCTGATACAATTATTTTGCTTCTTCACAAAGGAAGCTTTGTTTTCGTGAAAATTTTTTCTCTGCGATTTTTATGCCAATATGTTCAAAATGTCCTAAAACATCGAGAAATCATATTTAGAAAAAATGTCCGTGTGTGTGTGTGTGCGTGTGTGTGCGCGCGCGCGCGCGCGTGTGTGTGTGTGTGTGTGTGTGTGTGTGTGTGTGTCTTGAGTTTCAGATGTAAATAATTAATAACTCGAAAACGCTTCGAGATATCAAGCTAAAATTTGGCACACTTGCCGAGCACGAATTGCTCTTCATTATGAAAAAAATTTGTTTTAATTATAAGGGGTGTTCAGATTTTATCGACTTTTTTCGTTTTTGCAAGAATGGCGTAAACGCTCTAACCTCTGCAATTTTCAAGATATTGCACTTAAACTTTGTACAGAATTAGTATAGCTATTAAGGTTGTTTGGTATTGAATTTGGCGAAAATCCATCGAGGGATTAAAATTTTATGAAATTTTGAATTTTTTGAAAAATAGCCTTATCGCTCCAACTTGTGCCATTTTTGAGATATTGAACTGAAACTTTGCACAGAGCTAATATAGCTATCGAGGTTGTTCGCTATTAAATTTGGCAAAAATCCATCGAGGGATTAAAATTTTATGAAACTTTTAATTTTTTGAAAAATAGCGTAAACGCTCTGACTTGTGCAATTTTTAAGATACTGCACTGAAACTTTACACAGAGCTAATATAGCTATCGAGGATGTTCGTTATTAAATTTGGCGAAAATCGATCGAATGATTAAATTGTTATTAAATTTTTAATTTTTATAAAAGAAGCGTAAACGCTGTAACTTTTGAAATTTTTTAGATATTGCAATGAAATTTTGTGAAGAGCCAGTATAGCTATCAATGTTATTCGCTATGAAATTTGGCGAAAATCGATCGAATTTGCACATTGATTACTAATATTTTTCAATAGCTAACAAAGCTTCCTTTATGAGGAAGCCAAATTTGATCGCCATACTGTGTGTTAAAGGAAGCTATGTGAACTATGGATAAAGATGAGGAAGCAATGTGCAAATTTCAATTTACAGGGTTTTTAGATTTGGACTTTATTTTGAAAACAGCTGTTTTTCGCCGTTTTCCCTCTCTTCAGGTGCACCCATCTTCTGGAGGGAATTTTTTTCAATACATTTTTACGATTGGATTAATAAAGATGAAAGTTTGAGCTTCAATTTCTTTTTTTTTTTTTTTTAACTTTGAGCGATTTTTTTTCCAAAGTTAGTCTGTTTTTTGTGAAAAGTGAGGAAATTTGAAAAATCCCGTATAACATGACAACAACGAAGGTTCATGAAAAACTTCAAGATAGCAAGAAGTTGCGTTTGTTTTTGTTGAGGGCGGAGGAATTTTTTCAAATTTTTTTGCCAAAATGTTTTTTTTCTCATTTTCTGGGTCGGAGCTCAGATAATTCACATACCATAACTCGAGAATTATGGGATTATTGATAAAATGTCAAGAGGGGAAAATACTTTATTTCCCATTTTCAACACATTGAAATTTTTTTTCAAATTTTTTTCCCTAATTTTTTTTCCCAACCTGAGGAAACAAAATTTTCCTCAACATGAGGAAACAAAATTTTGGAAAAAAAAAATCTGACAATTTCTCTGAACTCAATAAAAACAGACGCAACTTTTTGCTATCTTAAAGTTTTTCATGAATCCTCTTTGTTTTCGTTTTATACAGGATTTTTCAAATTTTCTTTTTTTCACAAAAAAACAGAATAACTTTGAAAAAAAAAATTGCTCAAAGTTAAAAAAAAAAAAGGAAATTGAATCTCAAACTTTACTCTTTATGAATCCAATCGTAAGAATGTATTTTTTAAAAAATCTCTAGAAGATTGGTGCACTGAAGAGAAGGGAAAAAGGTGAAAAACAGCTGTTTTCAAAATAGAGTCCAAATCTAAAAACAATTTCTAAAAATGATTTAAAAAATCAGGAAATAAAGCCGAATTCTTCCCCTTTAAAATGCCGTTTTTTTTGAAGTTTTGTTCGGAAACTTTTCGCCGGTAGTGTAAATAATTTATGGAGCAATTACAAATTATCAAAAAACATCATTTGATAAAAATTTGACAAAGAAATTGTAATTGATTGGTCGAATATTTGATGTCGTGCATTTAGATTCATTCAGAATATTGCATGGAAATTGGCAAAGTTGCTTCGATAAAATCGTTCACAGCTGTTAGCTTTCGCCTTTCCAACGCAAAGAAAATATAACATTTTTTTCCGGACTTTTCAAATTTTCTATTAATTTTTCTAATTTTCGCAATAGTCCATGTTGAATGAAATTTTTTCCACATTTTTTACAATGTCATAGAATGTCCTTGAACATACTTAAAGACAAATTTAATCGGTTGTTTCAAATCATAAGCGGTAGAAAATATGATGCTGAAGTTTGCATCATTAAAATGCAACGGAAATTGATTATTTATTAATTAAATTCAGTTTTCCTAAGAAATTTTCGAATCGAAAAATCGTTCGAATGTATCTCAGGGTCTTGATCGAGGATTTTAGATTTTAAATGCACAAACAAACGTACATCTTATCAAAAATTCATTGAAAAAATTTATTTTCGTTGAACGATGCAAACTTCAACATCATTAGAAGATTCTAGGAAAAAACAGTACAGGAAAAAATACCCGCGGAAAAAATACCCGATACGTGCGTCCATGGGATACGTGGATTTGTGGGGTGGGTTTGGAGCACCGGGTTGGGTGCGTGCGTCCATGGGATACGTAGATTCATGGGGTGGGTTAGAAGCATGGGGTGCGTGCGTCCATGGGATACGTGAATTTGTGGGGTGGGTTAGAAGCATGGGGTGGGGTGCGTGCGTCCATGGGATACGTGGATTCGTGGGGTGGGTTAGAAGCATGGGGTGCGTGCGTCATGGGATACGTGAATTTGTGGGGTGGGTTAGAAGCATGGGGTGGGGTGCGTGCGTCCATGGGATACGTGGATTCGTGGGGTGAGTTAGAAGCATGGGGTGCGTGCGTCCATGGGATACGTGGATTTGTGGGGTGGGTTAGAAGCATGGGGTGGGGTGCGTGCGTCCATGGGATACGTGGATTCGTGGGGTGGGTTAGAAGCATGGGGTGGGGTGCGTGCGTCCATGGGGTGCGTGCGTCCATGGAGTACGTAGATTTGTGGGATGGGTTTGGAGCACCGGGTGGGGTGCGTGCGTCCATGGGGTGTGTGCATCCATGAGATATGTGGATTTGTGGGGTGGGTTCGGGCATCAAATGCGATGCACGGAATCGGATATTTTTTCCGCCGGTTATTTTTTCAGCGGGTATTTTTTCCGCGGGTATTTTTTCCTGTACTATTTTTTCATGTTACCCATTAGAAAATTCAAAAGCATGAGAAATAAATTTTCGTTCTAATTATACAATTCATATGGAAAATATAACAGCTGTCAGTAGTATTGTTGAAAAAAGTGGAAAAAAATGCTGCTAACTTTTAGGCCATAAAGAGAATGTGTATGATCAATAATGAGAGAAAAAAAAAATTGTTTCAGTGGCGGCGCGATTGGTACGAAAACGCACAGCGAGCGGCACGATGAATATATTTTCATCGGGAAGATAGGGTTGGACCCCTGCGAGACAAAGTAAAAAAAAAAAGAACAAAAGTCTATCCAAATTGCCGCTCGAGCATAATCGACTAGAGAAATATAACGACGAATATAACTTCGAGTAAGATCGAAATTGCGAAAGGACGATTAAAAAAAGATTATCGAGGACATTGCGACGAAAAAAAAAAATACATAGGATTATTTTTCGTCGACAAAGTATCCCGAGTCGTTGCGAAGCAAAAAGTCGAAAAGAATGAAAACAAAAACACAAAATCGCACAACGATCACGTCGAGTAAAAGAAACTCGAATCTTGTACTCGATTAGGGAAAGATAAAGAAAAAAGGTACACAATTTTGGCCGATTGCTATTATCGTTTAATAGAATGTGGCAGTGTGTCACCTTCTCGCCGTTCAGACTAATTGTATTCTCAATTTTATTTACTCACACTACCGAATTGTTTCGACGGTACCTCTTCTTTTTGCAATACTCCACATGGGTCATTCCATGTCAAATCGACCTAGAGTCGGAATCGACCCCTTTCAATTTCGATAAAATGTTGTCAGAAGTTTTCGTTTTCAATAAAACGGAGTTCTACCAAAAAGAAAAAAATTAAAATTTGTTTTTCGAAAGTTACATATGCAAGATTTAAAATTTCACAATTTTTTAAATCTTTCAAGTTTATTTTTTAAATATCTCGAAAACTATTATAGTTACTAAAAAATCGTTCTGTGATCGTCTTGAAGAGTATACTTGTGGCAACGAAAAAAAAAATTGAAAAATGATGAATTTGGAAAATTTTGAATTTTTAAAAATCGTGAAAATCCACTTTCAACATTAAATTTTCGGGTCAATTTTTTTAATATAATATCTTGTACTGATCTTTAAAGATCGCGAAATTTTCAGAAAGCCGTTTTTTGTTTTTTCAAACGTATGAATTTTTTAATTTTTAAAAATCGTCTAAATCCACGATCAACATTAAATTTTTGGTTAATTTTTTTTTTATATGATACCTTGTGCTGATTTTAAAAGATCCTAAAATTTTCGGGATGGTTTTTTTTGTTTCAAAAATATAAATTTCGGTAAAAAAATTTCTTTACCAAAATACTTACTTACTTTTACTTTTTTTGTACTGCTCAAAATAACAAAACTACATGATTGGTCAACTTTACTTAACTGAAAGGTAAAAAAAAAAAATTTTACCAAAATTGAAAAATTTATATTTTTGAAACAAAAAAACACCATCCCTGAAAATGTCAGGATCTTTTAAGATCAGTACAAGGTATTATATTTAAAAAATTGAACCAAAAATTGAATGTTGATCGTAGATTTACACAATTTGACAATTCAAAATCCTCCAAATTTATCATTTTTCAAAATTTTTTTTCGGAATATTTTTTTTTTCCATAGCGACCAGTATACTCTTAAAGACGAACCCAGAACGATTTTTTCGTAACTATAATAGTTTTCCAAATATTTAGAAAATAAACTTGAAAGAGTTGAAAAATTGTGAAATTTTGAATCTTGCATAAATTTCGAAATTTTTTTAAATAATTTTTTTCCTTTAGTAAAACTTCGTTTTATTAAAAACGAAAACTTCTGACCAAATTTCGGTCGATTCCGACTCTTGGTCGATTTGGCATGGAATGTCCATATCGATAATTAGAACGATGAAAAATCGCACCGATTTTTTACCGACTTTTTATGACAAATGTTAATTTTCATTTCGCGTCTGAGACGTGACGATCGAATTTTTGAGAGATTCGATCGATCAACAGAGGAAAAAGGAAAATTAAAATGGACCTCAGACGAGGCCACAAGTCCTTGCGAGTCCTTCCTCGCATTTGTACATAAGAGATTAATGATGAAGCTGTGAAAGGGCCTACCGGAGCTGTGTTTTCGACAGTAAAAACTTTTTTTTTTAAACAGTAATTAGCACATAATAAGACGAATCCGATGAGAGGGGCAACAAAAATGAAACTGTAAGCGACGTTATTTGCTCGTGAAATGTCATCGTGACATTTGTCGAGTACTACGACTGATCTATAATAGAGATTTTTAACGATAAATATTACATAGGCAAAGAGAGACATAAACGAAAATAAAAGTGCCACGAAAATGTGGCTGAGTCGCGATTTCGACGAAACGAAAAATGTAGAAGAAAAATTCACTAGTGGAAAAAATTAAAGGATCAAAAATTTTTCCCAAATTTTTAGTGGTTTTTAACAATGCTGTATCTCAGTGAAAAATGGTCTTATCGAGGTCTAAAAAAAAGCATTTTGAAACTTGAAGTTTCTAGTTTTCAGATCTTTCAACAAAAAAATGTTCGAAGCTACAGGTTTCACGAAATTATGAGAAATACCAAGAAAAAAAAAATTTGGCAAATTTGCATCGCTTTTGTTTTGGCTGTAATTTTTGGGAAAAAAATATTCCAGCTTAAACATTACAAGGACCGGATAACTTGTTTATTTAGCTTCAATTTGCTTTTTTTGAGACCTCGCTGTGACCATTTTTCGCTGAGATATCGAGCTTTTACGAAAAAAGACACTTTTCTGTTGGACCATTGATATCTCAGCAACCAATGATCGCACAGAAATCAGAAGGGACGCTTCACAAACTTGAATCAATGTTCTACAAGGATTGTCGATGGTTTTTTGAAAACAAAATTTTTCCATCCTTGCCATGAATTTGAAAAAACAGGAGAAAAAGGGCTATTTATGGTTTTTTAGAAAATCAACGGCCAAATTAAAAATATTGACAAAACGACTAATGTTGAGCGTGACTTTTACAGCTCAATATACCCACAAAATCCCTCCAAAGTTTCAATTTGATCTATCCAACGGTTTTTTGTTTCAACCAATCAAACCGTTCGATAGATCAAATTGAAACTTTACAGGGATTTTGTGGGTATATTGAGCTGTAAAAGTCACGCTCAACATTAGTCGTTTTATCAATATTTTTAATTTGGCCGTTGATTTTCTAAAAAACTATAAATAGCCCTTTTTCTCCTGTTTTTTCAAATTCATGGCAAGGATGGAAAAAAATTTAAAAAAAAAACCATCGACAATCCTTGTAGAGAATTGATTCAAGTTTGTGAAAAGCCCCTTCTAATTTCTGTGCGATCATTGGTTTATATCAATGGTCAAACAGAAAAGTGTCTTTTTTCGTAAAAGCTCGATATATCAGCGAAAAATGGTCGCAGCGAGGTCTCAAAAAAGCAAATTGAAGCTAAATAAACAAGCTATCCGGTCCTTGTAATGTTTTAGCAGGAAGATTTTTTTCCCAAAAATTACAGTCAAAACAAAAGCGATGCAAATTTGCCAAATTTTTGTTTTTTGGTATTTCTCATAATTGCGTGAAACCTGCAGCTTCGAAATTTTTTTTGCTAAAAGATCTGAAAACTAGAAACTTCAAGCTTCAAAATGCTTTTTATTAGACCTCGATACGACCATTTTTCACTGAGATACAGCATTGTTAACAACCACTAAAAATTTGGGAACATTTTTTGATCCTCTAATTTTTTCCACTAGTGTATGAAATTGTATTTTTTCGGTCGTGAGATCGATTCGACGTTTTTCGTTTCGTCGATTAAATTCGTTCTCGATCCTTACCGCAAACGTCGTGATTCGACGAGAGAGAGAGGGAGAGAGAGAGCGAAAGAAAAAGTATATATTTCTAAATCCAAAGAGAAACGCAAATATTTTAATCGCTTTGTAGCTCGAAGGGAGAAAAAAGAATCTTTTTACGAGCCTCGAGCTGATTTCCGTCATACGGGAAGGATTAAAAAAAATAATAAAAGGTATGCGCGTTATAGTTATTGTCGTAATAATTTTTTTTTTTTGTTTTTTTTTTTGTTTTCGTTAAGTCAATCACCGACGATCAATGACGTATCGAGAATTTTGATGCTCGATGAAAAGAAAATAATTTAGAAGAGCATTCAGCAATAGTTTCACAGAAGTTCCAAAAAGAAGGAAAATTGCTGGACACTGAGATTTAAAAAAAAAAAAACCACCGATTACATTTTTGCTCTTCATCACACTCTGAATAAGGATTGAGCAAGAACTCAGCAGTATTTTTTTTTTCATAAATTCCACTTGTAATTATGGAGACTGCGCCAAACGCCGAAAAAATTAATTTACTTTGTTTTATATGCCGAAAAAAATTTTATCGATAACTCCAAATAAGGTGTTTTTAAGAGCCTGAAAGATGCTGAAAAATATTCGGATGGTATTGCAAAAAATTGTAAAAATCACGTTAAAAAACATTGTTGTGAAAACACATCTCGCACAGTTTTTTTAGCATCTGATTTTATTTTTTTTTTCCGAAGGAAATCCAGTGGAGTTATTAATTTTTGTTTTTGTTTTTTCATCGAGCAACAAAATATTTTGCGTCTCGTTTCGTTTCATCGCATACCGCGTAAACCTTAAGTTATTTACAATATTGTTTCACACGTCGCTTCTTTTTAATCTCACAGAATGATTTAATTTTCATAAATGAAAGGAAAAAAAAACAGGAAGAAAACAATAAACGAAGTAAAAATTGATTATTCTTTTTTTAATTAGATTTTATCGATAATAAAAAATATTCAGTGCGATTGAGCTTGAATACATTGTTAATTATCACCAGCGATAATCTGTTTGAAAATAAAAAAAGTCATTCGAGAAAGTGTCTGAGGATTCGTCGACACGTTTTTTTTTTTTTTTTTTACTTATTCGATAAGTATTTTTGTAATTGATCCTAACTATAGCTATTTTCATATTATACAAGCCTTTTTTTCTGATTTTCCTTCGAAACTTCAAGTGTTTCCGTTTCGATTAAATTTATCGATGAACTTGGAGAATTGAAATATGTGGAATTTCAATCGTCGGCGCGAATCTTCTCGTTCGGCAATGGCAACCTCTTCAAGTAGCACAATATGTTGACCCAGCAGAATGCGGCAACGCTCACGTAAACTACTCGCAGCGCCGGTGGTACCAGAAGAAAATTTACAAATTGCACGGGAATCCAATACATGCAAGATGTCTGCTCAACGATTGAGAAAAAAAGAAGAAAAGCGTGAGATAAAAAAATTTACCATCAATTTTTTCAAATGTAAACCAGAGTTGTAATGCATTACTTTGATAATGCATTACTGTATTTATTACCCATTACACTGCATAATGTGTAATGAATGCGTTTGCCATTACAAATAAAAAAGTAATGTGTAATGGATGCATGTGCCATTACAAATAAAAAAAAAGTAATGTGTAATGGATGCGTGTTCCATTACAAATAAAAAAGTAATGGGTAATGTATGCATGTTTCATTACAAATAAAAAAAAGTTATGTGTAATGGATGCATGTCCCATTACAAATAAAAAAGTAATGTGTAATGTATGCTCGTTCCATTACAAATTACAATTTAAAAAAAAAAGTCATTGGCAGAGGAGAATATTTCATTACAAATAGAAAAATTGCCGTGCTCGTATTAGAAACTTGCACATTGCTGTCTCATTATTTTATTTCGCTCACTGAAAGTTAATCCACAATTATCACAAATGATCCATAAATTTAAAAAATAGAAACAAAAATAGTTCATCGTTAAATATGAAGTACGAAAATGTACTCAATCCCAAAAATTATCCAACTTTATATTGAACTTGCTTTTACACGTTGTTACCCATAATTATAAGCAATCTAATAAAAACTACAAGTTACTGATACAAAATTTGTCTCTTTATCGAATCCTTAAATAATGTGCATGTTCTTTTTTTTTACTTTATGGATCATTGGTGATAATTGTGGATGAACTTTTAGTGAGCGAAATAAAATAATGAGACAGCAATGTGCGAGTTTCCAATACGAGCACGGCAATTTTTCTATTTGTAATGGAATATTCCCCACTGCAAATTACTTTATTTAAAAATTGTAATTTGTAATGGAACGTGCATAAATTACACATTACTTTTTTATTTGTAATGGAATACGCATCCATTACACATTACTTTTTTATTTGTAATGGCACATGCATACATTACACATAACTTTTTTATTTGTAATGGAAAACTTGTCCAATACACATTGTTTAAAGTAATAGGTAATGCATTACTTTTACATTACTACTTTCACAACTCTGATGTAAACATTGGGTTTTCGTTCCAATTGCGCTCCCCATTGAGGTTTTTGTCGTGATCGGCAAAAAAAATCTATCTATTTTCATTATCCAATTTTTTAGAAAAATTAATAATTGGCAAAAATTATTAATTAGCAGAAACATATTACTAATTTTTCTAATAAATAAGTAATTAATGAGAAAAAATTTTCGAAAAAATGAGTAATTAACCATAAAATATTAATAATTTTTTCCAAAGATTAGTAATTAGCGAGCAAGATATTGCTAAATAATAAAAAAATCAATAATTTGTAGAGAAATGTTGTTTAATTTTGGAAAAAGTAAAAAAAAATTACTAATACATTTTTTAATAAGTACTGATTAAGTATTCAAAAGATCTAGTTATCATAAAAACCCAAATAACTTTTTTAATAGAGTTGTTTGAGCTTATAACCATGACTCAATTCGTACACTCAAATTACAAAGATTTATTATCAATAAATAAATAAACTGCTTGGATTCACTATGCTCTTAAATAAAATTAGAAGTCAATTCTATAATCGATTAACGTCATAAAAATTAGCTGCAATTTTTGCTTCGACTTTCAGCACTTTTTAATTAATTTGATTCATAAAAATTGTTATTGTTATAAGTCTATGCATTATTTTTTTCAAAATATACACAATACTTTTCTACAAATTACTGTTTTTTTTTGTTAATTAGTAATATCTTCCTTGGAAATATTTTGCCACTAATTTTTAATTTTTTAGAAAAATTACCAGAATTTTTCCGCTTATTACGAATTTTTATAAAAAATTACTACTATTTTTTGACTGATTATTAATTTTTCGAAAAAATGATTAATACAATCAATATCGTTGACGAAAAAAATCGATACTGCCGATCACTGGGTTTTTGTATCTTATTTCTAAAAAAATCTATTTTTCAGAGAAAAGGTACAAAAATGTCGCTGAGCGTAACCGTGAGAAAACGTTTTTTGTTTTTAATCCTACCTTGAACGTTTTCACGAATTTCATTCGACACTCGTGGATAATATCTTTTCTGCCTTCCATACAGCTCATACCTGAGAAAATGGAAAACGCAGAAGAAGGAAAGATCAAGAGAGAGCTCCAATCGCTTCTTTGTCAATTCCACAATATTTTGGTCCTCAAAGGATTTTTGATGGATTTTGTACTTACTGATGAAGAATAGTACAAGCAACGGTGGTGTCAGGATAAATTGATCAGCGGCGAGCTTTACCATTATTATTCTCACAGTCGTGCCACGGAATATCCTATCGAGCCATTTGTACCTGGACGAGAAGAAAAGAAAAAGGAAATTTCATTGAAGAATTCGCTGTGATCAACATCCGGATAAATCTAGGCACAAGGTACGTTATTGCTGTGGCAAAAAAAAAACATGACTGGGATGGAAAGGGTTTAACCGGATAAGAATGGTGAATCGGCCCTCACTTTTTTTGCCGCCGTTTTTTCCCAAAGTTCCTAGGCTAAAAAAACAATTTTGTGCAAAATTACAGATTTCTACATCGATGTCGAAGGGTCTTACTTCTAAAATAAGTGTTTTTTGGATTTTTGCAATTTTTAAATACCAAGATTCTGAAAAATCAGAAAAATGTCAATGTCAATGGGAATATTTGTTTCTTTTTTTTCGATGCTAAACTCTATTTTTAATAATCGAATCTTCCTTTAAAAACATTATTTTGTAGCGAAGCAATTTTTCTACTACTAAGGCGAAAATTGACATGATTTTACTCTTCATTCCCTGAATTGAAAAAAATGCCCAAAATTAAACGACAAAATTAATGCGACACATTAAAAAAAAAAAAAAACGATAAAATTGCGGGTGAATGAACTAAAATTAGCCATATAATCGTATTGTTTACATCGATTTTTTATGTCTCACAACTACTCCAGCCATGATCGCCCATTAATTAAACCCAAAAAATGATTTATGCATGAATTTCCAATGAAAAATGAGATATTTTATCGTTTTTTTTTTTTTTCAATGTGCTGCAGGTCGAATTTTGTCAATTTTTTTGTTTGAAATGTAAGGACCGAAGAGTAAAATCATGTCTATTATTGTCAAAATAGTAGAACAATCTCTCCGCTACAAAACAATATTTTTAAAAGAAGATTTAATTATAAGAAATAGAGTTTAGCATTTAAAAAAAAAGAGAAAAAATGTCCCATGAACATTGACATGTTTCTGATTTTTCAGAATTTTTAAAGATTTTTTGGTCGCCACTTGGTATTTGAAAACAGCAAAAATCGAAAAAACACTTTTTTAGCAGAAATCTGTAATTTTGCACAAGATTGTTTTTTCGTGTTAGGAACTTTGGAAAAAATCGGCGTCGCAAAATTCGCTGAGGGCCGATTCGCCATTCTTGTCGGGCAAGATACACCCTTTTGTCTAAAGAGAGTAATTTTGTGTAATTTTTGTGTTTTTTTACAGTGCGTATTTTTCATCAAAAGCGTTCAGCAGTTTTGCTCTCACCAATGATAATAAATCGGCGAGTAGACGAGGGTCCCGAGAAAGGCATAACGAGCCATGATCGTCCAGTCGTAAGGGAGTCTTTCCGACTTGGCTCTCTGCGATTACGATGGAAAAATTAAGGAAAGAGTTTTGTTTCTGTACTTTCCAACCAGAGTTGCCGAAATTATAATGTTAAAATAATGCATTATTTATTTTAGAAATAATGAAAATTCTATGATAGAAACATTAAGCATTATTTTTGTAATGAAAAATGTGAAACCCAACATGCATTAAATCAATAATGAATAATGCAAAAAACGTAACATTATTCATTACACCAGTAATGGATAATGCTAAACGCTGCCATTGTCCATTATTACAATAATGAATAATTCAAAGTAGAAAAAAAATTTCATTACTATAGTAATGAATGGTACAAAACCGAAGAATAATGCATTACTTTGAGTAATGGATTACATTGAGCTATGCATTACGTTGAGTAATGCATTACATTGAGCAATGCATTACTTTGAGTAATGCATTACTTTTAGTAATGCATTACATTGAGCAATTCGTTATTTTGAGTAACACATTACATCGAGCAGTGCATTACTTTGAATGACGCATTACATCTATAAACAATGTATTACTTTGAGTAATGGTTCAAAGGAATAAAAATAATTTCTGTATGTAGAGAGCAATGTCGATGAAATCTTCCTTTTCGTATGATTTTTTATAATCATAATGCGTAAGAATGATACGTCTCAGACTGTATGTGTTATTCCCTCAAATTTTTTACAGGGTAATTCGTTTGTTTAGATTTCCCTCTATGGAAATTCGTTTGTATAGATTCCTAATTTTTTACTTCGAAAATATAATTCGGTACTTTGTTTTGTTTTTTTTATTCGTTAAATCAGATTTGAACCTACAGCATCTTTTTCTTTTTTATCTTTGACCGGAAATTGTCAAGAGAATAATAATTTCTGTTCATATACGATTGTTTACTTTTTTTTACTCTCGAATAATTTCATGTATTTTTTTATTATTTGTGAATCACCCAAAAGAAAAAATCATCTTCCACTTGTGCATTTTTTTATTTGTCAGATCAAAGGGAAATGCGCAGCATATATGTATTTTATTCTCTATCGACTCAAATTTTCAATTCTAATTTCAAATTTCGAAACGGGAATTATTAGTTCCGTTGACATTCCGATGTTTATTTTTTTGGGGTTTTTTACTTAAAAAAATTTCGTAATCCCATACCATCACGTCCCTGAACCGGTTTCATCAATCCATATTTTCGACTTTCGTAAATAAAAGGAAGTTTTTATTCGCATTCTCCTATTGGACTACAAATGCATAAAATATTTTTATTCCGAATAATGCATTATTCAAAATATTCAGTATTATAGTAATGAAAAATTAACGCTACTTTGCAATATCTGTTACTTTAATAATGGATAATGGAACATTTTTGCATTACTCATTATTTCAGTAACGAGTAATGTAACTCTTCCCACATTATACATTACTTCAGCAACGGATAATGTAATGCTTTTCCAAGTACTCATTAATAACGTAATGCATAATGTTTCATTTTCTCATTTTCCAGTACTAATGTAATGCTCAATGGTCTGACATTTGCATTATTAAATAAAAAAATAATGCGATATTTTTTTTTATCACATTATTCATTGAATGAATAATGTACAATGGAAGTTAAGTCCCATTATCAAGTGAAAAAATAATAATTAATGAAATCGATAATGCATTATTAAAATAATGCATTTTTTGCATCTCTGCTTTCATCGAATACTTTACATTCAAGCATCGCAATTTGGATTTCAGCGGTTGAAATAAAAAGCGGACAGGACAATCGCGATTTGGTCGAACATCCCGAATTTGAAACCAGGAAAATGAACGAAGACGGACAAAAAAAACACAAAAATATGGGAATAAAAAAAATAAAACATAAAACATAAAATCTACCATCCGTGAAGTAGCGGCCCAGCCATAAAAGAGCCGTAAACGGCGTATCTTTTCAACTGTTGCCAATCGTAATCCGAGAATATCCGATTCGTTTTCTCAACGATCTCAGATCGTTTTATTTCGTGAAAGGTCGAGGAAGTTGCACCTATTGCTATGAATCGTTCAGGTTTCGAGTCTCGCTTCTCCAACTGACACGATTCACAATTACAAAACAAGAATAAAAAAACAAATAAAAATCATAATTTTGGGGTCCGGATGAAATTATAGAATTTAAAAAAATTTGAATTACGGATTATTTGTGGATTATTTTTTTTTTCCAACTCACTTGATATTTGTGATTGTAACTCTGCTGAGCAAATTCAGCGGCCGTGTAAAAAGATCCATAAATGATCGAATTGAATATCAATGGTCGTCGACTCAAGAGATTTTTAATACCGACGAATTTCGTTGAAAAAGCCATTTTCGTGGTTGTCGGTAGCTTTTCAACGGTTGATACTTTTTCATCCGCGATCCAGCATTTCAAGGTCACGATTCACGTTGCATTCGCTTCGAAGGTGTTCAACAGGTGCTTTTCAGGTGATGCACGCAATGCGAATGTCCTTGCCGCAATGCGCCAAGTCCTGAATAATTGCGATGGAATATTAGAGTTTTTTTTCTTCTTTTTCTCTAGAATTTGCGACAAACATTTTTTCGTATCGGTGTTTGAATCGTGTGAGGAAACAATTTTCCGCGGATTACAAGATACGGAGTGTGATTCTTATCAGTCTTATCGCACAACTTTGGTTTTCTTATCATTTGTAACTATCGTCATTCGTTTTAACGCGACTTTCATTCTTTTGCTTCCTCATAAAGCTTTGTTTTCGCGAAAAAAAAATTTCGCAATTTTCAGGTCAGTATGTTCCAATTTTTTCCAAAATTGCTGCTAAAAAAAGTGTTTTTTTTGGATTTTGACATTTTTTAAATACCAAGATTCTGAAAAATCAGAAACATGTCAATGTCAATGGGAAAATTTGTTTTTCAATGCTAAACTCTATTTTTAATCATCGAATCTTCCTTTAAAAACATTATTTTGTAGCGAAGCAATTTTTGTACTACTAAGACGAAAATAGACATGATTTGCAATTTTCATGTCAGTATGTTCAAAATGTCCCAAAACGTCGAGAAATCACATTTAGAAAAAATGTCCGGATGTGTGTGTGTGTGTGTGTGTGTGGGTACGCTTTGTGCTTTCCTTAAAATGAGGCGATCGACTTGAAATTTGGTATACAAGTAGACTACGTATGTCCCTGTTCTAAGTGCAATTTTTTTTGAAATTGCAAAATAATTGTCTATTTGGCTGGATTTTGTATTTTCTGTAAATTGTTTGTTAGTCGTCTGACTTTCGTAATTTCGCAGTTACCACCTTGAAATTTTATGTGCAGATACACTTTATAATACGGACGGTTGGGATTGAATTTGGGAAAAATCGCTCAAGAGGATCAATTTGAAAAAAAAATAATAATTTTCGCTAAAAATTTGTTAGTTCTCTAACTTTTGTAATTTCGCATCTATCGAGCTGAATTTTTTTGTGACGGTATAATCAATGACAATGAAAAATAATACTGAATTTCATAAAAATCGCGTGAGAGGTTCGGTTAAAAAAAAAATTTGAATTTTGCATAAAAATTTTGTTAACGCTCCAACATCCGCATTTTTAGAAGTATCGAGCTAAAACTTTTTGCACAAATACACTAGATGATAAGAATGGTTAGGGTTTAATTTGGTGAAAAACGCTCAAGATGTTCGTTCGCAAAATTTTTTTGAAATTTTCAAAAAATACTTGTTAACACTAAGTTTCCTAATTTAGCAGCTATCGAGTTCACTTCTATAGCACCAATACACTGGACGACAAAAACAATTAATAATGTAATTGAACGGAATTGCTAAAAAATCATGGAAATTTGAAATTTGCAGATAGCTTCTTCATTTGTTTCCGTCGTTCGTGAAGCTTCCTTTATGAGGAAGCCATGATAACAAACATACATGTCATAAAGATGGTCAAAGAGATCCTCATAAAGGAGGGTTGACGAACGACGTAGAAAAATGAGGAAGCTATGTGTAAATTTCAAATTTGCATGATTTTATTCTCAATGAACAAATTGTATCCAAAATAATTTGACACTGACAAGTGATATTGATCGTAACATTGAGAATTTATTTCACAAACTTTTGATTTGTCTGAGAGAAAAAAATAATTGAACAACACAGCAAAGAAAAATTGATGGTAAAGAAAATAGTGACGAATATATGACTTTTAAAATTTGTAATTTGGCAATTCGGATATTATTGAGATTTAACATATTTGAAAATTCTGGAAATTGCAAAATATTATTATCCCCTTGTTTGATCAACATTGATGGAAAATGTTGTTAGTTCAAGCTTACCCCGACAATCGTTCGATTATGTTTTGAGATTGTTCATGATCGAGATCACTTTGATCACTTAGAGGCAATCACGTTCAATCACCGACTCGATTATCTACTCGCCGGTCAAACAGTGATAAATAAAACCATTAAATGACCCCCCTCTACCTGTCTGTGTCTCTCCCACTCTATTACTCTTTTTTTTTCCATTCACGTGAAACGACCTCAGAATTTATATTTATATAAAATAGAATAAATACAAATATTTCATCCTCATGATGGAATTCGACGAGATCTTTCGGTCGATTTTCTTTTTCTCTCAATCTCAAAATCTTTGTAATTTATATTTGCAGAATAGGGGAGTAAACGTCCCACATTGTGACCTCTTGCTCGTCTCTGGAGCAACTGATCTCCGTGAATGTAGAGCTGGATATTTTATATACGAGAATCTAACGAGGTTTACCGAATACAACCGAAGGTTCGTCGCATTTCGTTCAATCGGATTGAACGTTTAAAAAAAATATATTATTTATTCGAAAACGTATAAATAAATTTTTAGGCAATATTCAAAAATTTGAAATAAATCCCTGCCCTAAAAAATTGAGGCCGATTATTTGAAAAATGAATAAGTAATTGATGATTTTACTCTCATAGTTTTGAGAAATTGCACGACTCCACATTCTCGCGATATCTTTCAGTAGATAAAATATCTGATTGAAGGTCTTTTCTAGTTAAGGAAAAATTTTATTCTCCTGCCAATTATTATCTATTTGATATTCTGGCGTTTCGGTCATCAACCATTTGATCCATAGATCGTCGACTCGTTTTTCCATCGTTATTTCTTGAAAAACCTCGCTTTTGCTCACCTGAAAAACAGAATTATTGTGAAATTTCAAATATGATGAATGAAAAAAAGCTTCTTAAAATAAGTAATGTTATTTCAGCTATTATTTAATAACTGAGACATACCGCGTCAAGTCGGCGACCCCATTTTTTGAAATCACCAAAAATCGCATACAAATTTTTATAAAGTAGTTCTAACTGTTAAGAAAATTCATGATTTTTTTCAGATTTTTATATTACATTTTTAGCCGGAAAAAAATACAAAAAATGTTCTTGTTCCATTTGGTAACTCGAAAATTATTCATCGTACGAAAAAAAAAGTGCAATATGAAATTTAGGATTTTCAACGTACTTTTCACTGAAATTTTTTACGAACTGCTCCAAAAGCTCTATGCGTCATTTTCGGAGCAAATAATGTTTTGATATTTTTTTCTCAGAATTTACATCTTCGATTCGTTTGTAGTTTTAACAGTTTTTTACTTGATATATTTACAGACTATAAAAAAATTAGCTTCGTGGAGAATCCATTCCTTCCCATGCCTTTTTCATCCCAAATGAATACACAAATTTCTCTGTGCATTAACAGGGTTGAGACCAGTGATCGGCAAAAAAAAATCTATCTATTTTTATTATCCAATTTTTTCGAAAAATTAATAATTAGGAAAGAAATATTACTAATTTTTCTTTAACATTAGTAATTAGCGGGAACATATTACTAATTTTTCTAAAAATTAGTAATTAGTAACAAAATATTACTAATTACATAACAATTTTAATTTTTTCAAAAAATGATTAATTAACGATAAAATATTACTGATTTTTTCTAAGAATTAGTAATTAGCGAAAAATATTGCTAAATAATCAAAAAAATCAATAATTTGTGAAGAAATGTTGAATTAATTTTGGAAAAAGTAATAAATAAAATAAAAATTACTAATGTTTTTTTAATAGGTACTGATTAAATATTCGTATTAATAATAACTTGTGTGATATCGTATGGCATTAGATACAATAAATACTAATGCGTGAAATATTCAAAAGATCTAGTTATTATAAAAAATAAAACAACTTTTTGAATAGAGTTGTGAGGGCTTATAACCATGACTCAATCCGTACACACAAGTACGTAAAAATACACAATATTTTTCTACAAATTACTGTTTTTTTAAAATTAAATAGTAATATTTTTTCGTTAATTACTAATTTTTTTGGAAAAATTAGAAATATTTTGTCACTAACTACTAATTTTTTAGAAAAATTCCTAATATTTTTCCGCTAATTACGAATTTTTATAATGAATTAGTAATATTTTTTGACTAATTATGAATTTTTCGAAAAAATGATTAATAAAATCAACATCGTTGACGAAAAAATCGATACTGTCGATCACTGTTGAGACTATCTATAGATATTTTCTAAAGCCCGCATTTTCGTTTATTTTGTGTACTTTTTAAATTTTTTTAACTTTTTTCATTTTTATTTTTTTAGATATCTTGTTGTACGTTTTAATAAACTTTATTAATGGACCCATGTGCACCGATAAAGTCTATTCAAATTAGAGTCAAAGGCTACTCACGTCTCTCGATTACAAAAAATAATTAATTTACCCTCTTTTTTTAGTTCGATTTGGGCATGATTTTTGGGAATGAAGCAATGATACTGCTTTGTTCCTGGAATCGTCTTCGCAGTATCAAAACGAGATTATTTTATTATTTTTCCCTGTTTACGATTAATAATGATAAAATATGAATATCTACACTATTTCGTTGAATCACTCTATAATGAAAGATTGTATCAATAAAAATGCATTTGAAATAACGGATTCTCCACTACGCCAATTTTTTTATAGTCTGTAAATATATCAAGTAAAAAACTATTGAACCTACAGACGAATCGAAGATGTCGATTCTGAGAAAAAAAATATTAAAATATTATTTGCTCCGAAAATGGCATATAGAGCTTTCGGAGGTGTTTGTAAAAAATTTCAGTAAAAAGCACGTTGAAAATCCTAAATTTTATGTTCTACTTTTTTTTCGTACGATGAATAATTTTCGAGTTACAAAATGGGACAAACAAATTTTTTGTATTTTTTTCCGGCTAAAAAATGTAATTTAAAAATCTGAAAAAAATCACAAATTTTCTTGATAGTTGAAACTACTTTCTAAAAAATTTTATGCGATTTTCGGCGATTTCAAAAAATGGGGTGGCTGACTTGACGTGGAATGCCTCAACTGTATCATTTTACAGTGTTAAGTATACCTTTTAAAAATATTTATTTATCAAAAAGCTGAATATTAAAAAAAAATGACTTTTAAACGACCCTCAAGATTTCTGCATCTGCATTTATCGATTTCAGCTCAGCATAACTTTTCAACTATGGCGCGACGAAAAAAAAACCCCATTAACATTTTTTGTCCCCCATTCAATTCTCTGATGGCTGATTTGTTCTTAACAAAAATTGCAAATACAATTAACGGTGGTTTTTCCTCATAAAAGATTTCTTAGAAGATCACTCCAAAACTGTAATATCCCAGATTTGTTGTTAATGAGCCTTTTTCTTCATTTTGTTCAGTTTTTTAGTTTAGTTCAGCTCACTGAACACGAATCTACCAGTTATTTCCGCAATTAGCGGTGAATTTCCTATCAAAATATGGTTTAAAAACGCTAAATTATACAATAAATTAAAATTTCGAGGGTCATTACTTTTAATTATTCTCCTAAAAATATTCAAATTTTCATAATTCCCTATGGAAACTCTATAATACCTCATTGAATCCAAATTTTCTAAACATTCCGATACTCCTCAAATTGTCCAATTTAATTTTTGCCCTGTACTTGTCGACCTTCAAATATTCGATTCCATAACGAAACATGATTATCATAGATTCGACACCCATTTTTTGTCCTCTGGCCATTTCTTCGGCTATCATGATTTCGCATTCGGCTGTGTGTGGCTCTTCGGTGTCATTAAAATACAAATTTGTATCGCCAATCATGGATTCTGAAAAATTACGATTAACATCAATGTCAATTGACATGAAAAAAGCAGGCGTGTAATATTTTTATTATTTCTTTCCTGAATTACCAATTTCTCGACCGGTGGATGAAAATAATTGTCGATCCAGGACAATGAATGTGCATTCTGAAATTCATCCGACCCAGTGAAAATGTTTCTTTTTTTACTTCATGAAAAGTCGGCATTATTAATTTTACTGTTTTCATCCTCTTGCCAGGATTTTTGCATTGAATATTCTTCCTCCAGGTTCAAAGGTTCGGAGCCCGTTAAGTGCTGCAATTCCGGTGATTTCATCCATGAATGATATCTAGAAAAAAAAACAACAATGATCCAGTCGCAAATATGGAGCTGACCAATTTTCCGCAAAGTAGTCAAGATCGACTGTGGTCAGATCCAGAATTTGCGATAACAATTCTTGTGCCTTTTGTAATGAGAAAGACACCATGAATTTTAAGATCTTAAGATCAAATAACTTTCCGTTGAACTCAAGTTGGAACTTAAGTTCCAATTTAAGATGAATCTTATTAAGTTTGAACTTAATTTTCAATCAAGTTTGATTGAACTTAAGTTCAAGATGAATCTTAAGATCAAACTTCAATCCAAATTTAAGTTTTAACTTAAGATCAAACTTCAAACCAAATTTATAAGATTGAATATCAAGTAATGAGAAAAAGACACCATGAATTTTAAGATCTTAAGATTGAACTTAAGATCAAATAACTTTCCATTAAACTCAAGTTGGAACTTAACTTCCAATTTAAGATGAATCTTTTTGATGAACTTAAGTGCCCGATTATAAGTTCATACTCAAGTTCAAACTTTAGTACGAACTTCAGATTGATCTCAAGTTCAAACTTAAATTTTGTTTGAAGTTTAACTTAAGATACTTAAACTTAAGTTCGATCGAACTTAATTATTTTGACAACTAATGTCAAAAAACACGGTCTAGCAAGGCGACGAAAGAAGTTTGATTGAACTTAATTTCATGATGAATCTTAAGATCAAACTTCAAACCAAGAACTTATAAGATCAAACTTCAAACTAAATTTAAGATTGAACTCAAGATCGATCTGAAATTTGCACAAAAAATTGAACTTAAGTATGAACTTATAATGATACGTAAGTTCAAACTTAAGATTCATCTTAAATTGGAACTAAATTCCATCTCAAGTTCGAACTTGAGTTCATTGGAAAGTTTGATCTGAAGTTTGATCTTAAGATAGATCTTAAGAACTTAAAATTCGGGCTTAAGAGTAAAAAACTCTGAGCTCTGTTTATTTATTATGTTAAGAGTTAAAATAATGGAAAAAGCGTCCAATTAAGGAGAGATATAAATATTTTGATGAATTACCTCTCGACGTGTTTTTCCCGGTAAGGCACGAGCATAACCCTCTTGCTGAGAATTCGCGTAGTCGCATTTATCCTCATTGTTTTGTTCACTGCGATGAAATCGTAGATGGAACAATAAAAATAAACAACGGTCGCTCGAGATAAAGGGAGGATATTTTTCGGAAAAAAATAAGAAAAATGATTATGAAATTTTAGATGTCGTCCGCCATATTGAATCACGCGTCTGACGCTAGCAGACAGCTGATCACAGCTGTGCGTTTTTTTTTTAGTCAAGGATTTCGATGAGCTGCTGAAGAAAAAACTGACAAAGTGTGAGAGAACATAATAATCCTCCGGAGTTCCATTTCATCGCATAAATAAGGAGCATAGATTTCTCAAAGTTTGCGAAAGAATGGCGTTTAATTTTCCTGGAATGCCAACAGCAGCAATATCACAGATGGGTAAACATAGCACCAACATAACCTCACTTTTCGTAAAAAAATCTCACGGTCATGTGAAAGATTATGACACAGGATGCCTCTATTTTATTTTTTCTCATCACGGAGGGTTTTCTCTGCATTACTGAGATAAAATCCTTGCTTCACGATGTCTTGATTATGTAAAAATTGAGAAAATTCTGAATTTTCGTTCGCAAGCCATTGACGTTTGTTTATCTAACAACGGAATTTATTTGTTTGAATTGACAGAAAAACTTGATCCTCCATTTCCAATGTTCAACGTTTACTCAGAAATTTTTATTCATGATTTAACTGATATAAATTCAAGATAAATCTGTCTCTTTCGGTACATCAAGTTTTCATGAATCAAACTGGTAATCGATCGCAAAATAAATATTCGTCAAGGTAGTTTGGAAAAGAACTTTATTTGCCAATTGCATTCCGTGTTGATATATTTGTACCATTTATAGAGGAACTTTTTTAGAATGCAATATTTACTTTTTAAGACAAAATTTTCAAAAATTTCAATATATAGAACGATCCAAACATTAGCTGTTTTTTTACAACTCTAATATTAATATCTAAAAATTTCTTTCTTTCAGCTTTCTTCGTTTTTTTTACATCGTTCGTCAAGCCTCCTTCATGAGGACCTTCTTGACCATCTTTATGTATGTTTATTGTCATGGCTTCCTCATAAAGGAAGCTTCTTGAACGACATAAATAAATGAAGAAGCTATGTGCAAAATTCCAATTTGCATGATTTTTTAGCAATTTCGTTCAATTACATTATTAATTGTTTTTGTCATCTAGTGTATCGGTACTAAACAAGTGAACTCGATATCTGCTAAATTAGGGAACTTAGCGTTCACAAGTATTTTTCAAAAATGTTAAGAAAAGTTTGAGAACGATTTTTTTAGAAATTCAAGGGTATCCCAAAAAGCGGTGGTATACCGCTGGCCATTAATGCCTGCAAATCTTTCAAAGAATCTTGAAAAGAATCTTAAAATCTTGAAAAGAATCTTAGAATCTTGAAAAGAATCTTCTCATCTTTGAAAGAATCTTGAAAAGAATCTTCTAATTTTTGAAAGAATCTTGAAAAAAATCTTCTCATCTTTGAAGAGAATCTTGGAAAGAATCTTCTCATCTTGAAAAGAATTTTAGAATCTTTAAATGAATCTTAGAATCTTGAAAAGAGTCTTAAAATCTTAGAAAAAATCACGGATAGGATCTGGAGCAAGATTCTTCCAAAGATTCTCTTCAAGATTCTTTTCAAGAATCTTTGAAAGAATCTTGAAGAGAATCTTCTAATTTTTGAAAGAATCTTGAAAAAATCTTCTCATCTTTGAAGAGAATCTTAGAAAAAATCTTCTCATCTTGAAAAGTGTCTTAAAATCTTAGAAAGAATCTCGGATAGGATCCGGAGCAAGATTCTTCCAAAGATTCTCTTCAAGATTTTTCCGAAGAAGAGAATCTTTGAAGAGAGAAAGAAGATTCTTCCGAAGAAGAGAATCATCTTTGAAGAGAATCTTGAAAAGAATTTTAGGATCTTGAAAAGAAACTTAGAATTTTGAAAAGAGTCTTAGAATCTTGGAAAGACTGACGGATAGGATCCGGAGCAAGATTCTTCTGAAGAATCTTTGAAAGATTCTTTTCAAGATTCTTTCAAAGATTTGCAGGCATTAATGACCAGCAGTGTACATTATTTTGTTCTGCCCCGAAATTTTAATGGCAATTAACCGAACATTATTCCAGGTATAGGAGCAATCGGAGCTCTAGGACAGATAACGGCTTCTCAAGGATTCATGGAACTGGCGAGTCAGGGTTTTCCGCCGTTACCGCCACCGCTGCCATTGCCAGGAATGAACGACAGTCCTCTGGAATTTGCAACAAACAAAAATCAACCGCCATTGGTGCGAGAAAGCACCGACGATTCCAACGATCGTCGAAGCGACAAGAGCGAAGGTCGTCGCGAACGCGATAACCGAGATACGAGGGACAATCGTGGGGAGAGCGGAAGAAGACCGAGGCCCGATCGTGGAGAACGTCGAGAGCGCGATCGTGAACGAAGGGACGAGAAGAACGAACGTGAGAGACGGGAAAATCGACGATTGGACGACAGAGCCGAGACCGCGTCGACCGGAAGTAACAACGGTCATCAGAGCGGCAGTCAAAACGGAAGTGACGTTGTACAAATGTCGACGAGCACGACAACGAGCGGTGCAACTTCCGGTTTGTCCCAGCAACAGATGGAAGCTGCCACCGGAGCTTGGAGCATGGGCGTTGGTTATCCCATGATGGGAATGGGTCCCATTGGTCCGATGGGAACGATTATGAGCGAAATGACTCTGGGACCGCATTTGGGACACGGTTACGGCGCAATGGCAATGAGCATGATGTCCCACGATGGTGGGATGCTCGGCCCACAGATTATCGCACCCGAGCAAATAATGTCCGACACCGCGGCTCAATTGATAACCGGCGGTTTAGCGCCGCAAACTAACTCACAACAAGGCACCAAAGAAATCATTCATTGCAAGAGCTGCACGCTTTTTCCGCCTAATCCAAATGCACCGCCGCCGACAACGAGGGAAAGACCGCCGGGTTGTAGAACGATTTTTGTAGGAGGTGAAATTTTTGTCCCTATCAATTTTTAAAATACACTCGATATTTTCTGTTTTCACAAAATTATAAGATTAATTAAGTCAGAATTATAAGCTTTTCGTAGGAGGTAACATTTATGTTCCCTATCTACATTTTCAAAATACACTTGATATTTTTCTTTCGATTTTCTCAAAATTATAAAATTAATTCCGAATCAGAAGCTTTTCGTAGGAGATAAAATTTATGTTCCCTATCAATATTTTCAAAATATGTACACTTGATCTTTTTTTTTTTATTTTTTCAAAATTATAAAATTAAGTCCGAATTAGCAGTTTTTCGTAGGAGGTAAAATTTATGTTCCCTATCTATATTTTCAAAATACACTTGATCTTCTTTCTATTTTCTCAAAATTATAAAGTTAAGTTAAATTATGTTATTTAATATTTTCAAAATACACTCGATCTTTTTCTTTCTATTTTCTCAAAATTCTAATATTAAGTCCGAATTAGAACCTTTTCGTAGGAGGTAAAATTTATGTTCCCTATCAATATTTTCAAAATACACTTGATCTTTTTCTCTCTATTTTCTCAAAATTATAAAATTAAGTCCGAATTAGAAGCTTTTCGTAGGAGGTAAAATTTATGTTCCCTATCAATACTTTCAAAATACACTTGATCTTTTTTTTTCTATTTTCTAAAAATTATAAAATTAAGTCCGAATTAGAAGCTTTTCGTAGGAGGTAAAATTTATATTCCCTATCAATATTTTCAAAATACACTCGATATTTTTCTTTCTATTTTCTCAAAATTATAAAATTAAGTCCGAATTAGAAGCTTTTCGTAGGAGGTAAAATTTATGTTCCCTATCAATATTTTCAAAATACACTCGATATTTTTCTTTCTATTTTCTCAAAATTATAAAATTAAGTCCGAATTAGAAGCTTTTCGTAGGAGGTAAAATTTATGTTCCCTATCAATATTTTCAAAATACACTCGATATTTTTCTTTCTATTTTCTCAAAATTATAAAATTAAGTCCGAATTAGAAGCTTTTCGTAGGAGGTAAAATTTATGTTCCCTATCAATACTTTCAAAATACACTTGATCTTTTTCTTTCTATTTTCTCAAAATTATAAAATTAAGTCCGAATTAGAAGCTTCTCGTAGGAGGTAAAATTTATGTTCCCCATCTATATTTTCAAAATACAAAATACAATACAAAATACAATACAAAATACAATACAAAATACAATACAAAATACAATACAAAATACAATACAAAATACTTGATCTTTTTCTTTCTATTTTCTCAAAATTACAAAATCAAGTCCGAATTAGAAGCTTTTCATAGGAGGTACAATTTATGTTCCCTATCAATATTTTCAAAATACACTTGATCTTCTTCTTTCTATTTTCTCAAAATTATAAAGTCAAGTCCGAATTAGCAGCATTTCGTAGGAGGTAAAATTTATGTTCCTTATCAATATTTTCAAAATACACTCGATATTTTTCTTTCTGTTTTCTCAAAATTATAAAATTCAGTAAAAACTAGAAGCTTTTAGAATATCCAGGATCCAAACTAATTCGCAGAATCAACATATCACCCTTCAAAAATCCGGGAATTCAGATTATCATTTCCTTTCTATATTTTCAAAATTATGAAATCTAAATATCTTGTTTAGAATCCTATTAATTTTTTTTTCAACAGGACTACCGGAAAATATCACTGAGCCGATAATTCAAGAGATCTTCGAGCGTTGCGGTGAAATAACGACGCTTCGATTGTCGAAGAAAAATTTTTGTCACATAAGATTCGTGCTCGAGGTAAGCGTCGACGCGGCAATATATCTGTCGGGTTATCGTGTGCGAATCGGCTCAAGCGGCGATGCCGCCAATACCGGAAGACTCCATGTGGATTTTGCTCAGGTATAACAACTTCAAGGCTATCTCCATGCATTTGCGATGGTTCGGATGTAATTTTTTTTTCCTTTTAAAGGCACGTGACGATCAGTACGAGTGGGAATGCAGGCAACGTCAGTTGCAGAGAGAACAACGTCACAGAGAACGAGTTGAGAAAGAGCGTCAGAGACCACCTTCTAGTCCACCCCCGGTCGTTCATTACACGGATCACGAAGCATCCAATATTTGCGAAAAAATCAAACAAGACGATACCTTCATGAAAGCCGTACAAGTGAGTACTCCATTCTCAAAAATGAAAACCATGGATTTAAAAAAAACCCTGCAAATAGGACATTTGCACATTGCTTCCTCAACTTTATCCATAATCCACACAGCGTCCTTTATCACAAACTACGGCGATCAAATTTGGTTTCCTCGTAAAGGAAGCTTTGTCAACTATCGAAAAACATGAGTAATCAATGTGCAAATTTGCCAAATTCTTTCAAATTTACGCTTTGCTAAATTTGATCTTTGCCAACTTCAATACCAAACAATCTTAATAGCTTTACTCACTCTGTACAAAATTTGAATGCAATATCTTGAAAATTGCAGAAGTTACAGTACGCTATTTAAAAAAAAAAACCAAAATTTGATAAAATTTCAATCATTCGATCGATTCTCGCCAAATTTAATAACGAACAATCTTGATAGCTATACTAGCTCTGTACAAAGTTTCAGTTCAATATCTTAAAAATGGTGCAAGTTAGAGCGTTTTCGCTCTTTTTCAAAGAATTCAAAATTCCATAAAATTTTAATCCCTCGATAGATTTTTTTCAAATTCAATAGCTAACTACCTTGATAGCTATACTAGTTCTGTGCAAAATTTCAGTTCAATATCTGGAAAATTGAGCAATTTAGAGCGTTTACGCTCTTTTTCAAAAAATTCAATATTTAGTAAAAATTTAATCTTTCGATCGATTTTTGCGAAATTCAATACCAAACAATCTTCATAGCTTTACTCATTTTGTACAAAATTTAAGTGCAATATCTTGAAAATTGCAAAAGTTAAAGTATACGCTATTAAAAAAAAAAAAAAAAATTGATAAAATTTTAATCATTCAATCGATTCTCGCCAAATTTAATAACGAACAGCCTCGATAGCTATACTAGTTCTGTACAAAGTTTCAGTTCAATATCTTAAAAATTGTGCAAGTTAGAGCGTTTTCGCTCTTTTTCAAAAAATTCAAAATTTCGTAAAATTTTAATCCCTCGATGGATTTTTGCCAAATTCAAAAGCTAACTGCCTTGATAGCTATACTAGCTCTGTACAATTTTTCAGTTCAATATCTTGAAAATTGTGCAAATTAGAGCGTTTACACTCTTTCTCAAAAAATTCAAAATTTCATGAAAATGTAATCTTTCGATAGATTTTTGCCAAATTCAATACCAAACAACCTTAATAGCTATACTAATTCTGTACAAAATTTGAGTGCAATATCTTGAAAATTGCAGAAGTTAAAGTACGCTATTTAAAAAAAATTTGATAAAATTTTAATCATTCAATCGATTTTTGCCAAATTTAATAACGAACAGCCTTGATAACTACATTATAGCTCTGTGCAAAGTTTCAGTGCCGTATCTTAAAAATTGCACAAGTTAGAGCGTGTACGCTATTTTTAGAAAAATTAAAATTTCTACAAAATTTTAATCCCTCGATGGATTTTTGCCAAATTCAATAGCTAACTACCTCGATAGCTATACTAGTTCTGTACAAAGTTTCAGTTCAATATCTTGAAAATTGCAGAAGTTAGAGCGTTTAAAATTTCTTAATTTTTGAAATTCAATTTAATTTTTTAATTTTTTTAAAATTTCTTCATTTTCATTTTCATACAGTTAAACGTAAATATCGTAAACTTCTTTTTCGTCCTTAGTCATTTATAAACTCGCCTTTTTAATTGTTTAATTTTTAATTGTGTAACTGTTGTTTAATTTTTAATCGCTCAATTGTTTTTTCGTTGATCGACAACATTTTTAATGCTGTATCGAATATTTTACAGGTCGTCGTAACGTGGCTCGAGCGTGGAGACTGCACGAAGCGCAACGCCAATACTTTTTACTCGATGATACAATCGACGAATTCTCACGTCAGACGATTATTGACGGAGAAAGTATCGTACGAGGAGGAACTCCAACGCGCCAAGGAACTCATGAAGGGCAGAATGCAGGGATTGCTGATTCAATGTAAGTTTGGAAGGAAAAAAATGATTTCACATCTTTGCCCTTAAGTCAAAACGATCGGTAGTGATAAATCCGACGAAGGTCGTAAGAAAAAACATGATAATTTTGATCTACATCTGAAAAACGTATATCGTTTACACATAATATATGGTATATCGATATATCGCTCTCAAACGCAAATACACCCAAAATATCGATTTTTTGGCCGGTAAGTTTTATCCGCCGCAATGGAATTCGGAGCTCAAGTTCATCGGGTCGTTTGGACAATTCAGCGCCACAAGAATTTTTCGTTTTCTATTTTTTTTTTACCTATTTTTCAATCCACTTTTAGGTTCCATCATAATGATTTTGACATGAGAATGGAACGCGACTCCTGATTTTTTTTTTTTTTTACTATTTTCCTAAACCTCGCTCCTTCGCACTCCTGTAAAGTCGATTTCTCAATATAGGAAGTCCAATTAGTGGTAATTGAGAATTTGCATGCTTGGCGATGCTGAGGGATGGTGAACGGTGTTGGGCAATATGATACTTTTATGGTAAAGGACGACTTTGAAGAGCAATGAAAAAATAATTATTTCACGGATTTTTTGAATTAAATTAGAGGTCAAACCAGCAGGTCGAAAAATTCGATGTCTCCGATCATACTATCGATATTTTTCTGTGTTCTCTATCATGAGAAAACATTGCTGTTAAATCGCTAGCCTAAAATAAAATTATTTGTACGAGTTATGATTTTTTGCGTACTTTCAACGACTCGAAAAACAACTTTTTTGCTTTTGTGTATAACTTCGCCGGATTTTGAAATTCGAGAATTTCTCGTTGAGTAATCGAAACTGCATTCGAAACCCTTCGAAATGAGCACAACTTAACCTCATTTGGTGCACTTATGACGCCACAATCGTAAAACTACGTTTTTTTTTCGAAAATCAAGAATAACTGAAAAACCTCATTTTTAAAAAATCTGAAAAAATCATATTAAATTTTTACGACAAAAAATCTATATTTTTGTGGAGTTTGAACTAGTTCTGAACGATAGATTTTGAATTATTGATCAATTTTATCTTTTAGAAATCAGTTTCAGCTATTTTGGGACATTCAGGTTTTGACTTTAGGGTTTCTGGGAATTTTGTCAATAAAATTGATAGTCTTTGTTTCAAAAAATTATAAAACAATTTATCTACAATTCTTTGAGATCCATCTCCATCAAATGATAATAATATTTACGAATAATTGCTTTTCTGCAACTTTAGGTCTAAAGTTGCGATCATTTAAATCGTACAAAATTATAAAACAATTTATTTACAATTCTTTGAGATCCATCTCCATCAAATGATGATAATATTTATGAATAAATGCTTTTTCTGCAACTTTAGATCTGAACTTGCAGAAAAACAATTATTTTCTGCAAATTCAGGTCTAAAGTTGCGATTGTTTAAATTGTAAATAAATTGTTTTATAATTTTTTACAATTTAAAATATCGCAACTTTAGACCTAAATTTTCAGAAAATAATTGCTTTTTCTCCAACTTTAGATCTAAATTTGCACAAACAGCAATTATTCGTAAATATTATCATCATTTGATGGAGATGGATCTCAAAGAATTGTAAATAAATTGTTTTATAATTTTTTATGATTTAAACAATCTCAACTTTACGCCTAAATTTGCAGAAAAAGCAATTAATCGTAAATATTATCATCATTTGATGGAGATGCTCTCAAATAATTCTAAATAAATTGTTTTATAATTTTTTGAAACATAACAAACAAATCAATTTTATTGAAAAAATTCTCAGAAAACCTAAAGTCAAAACCTGAATGTCCCAAAATAGCTGAAACTGATTTCTAAAACATAAAATTGATCAATAATTTAAATTCTATTGGTCAGAACTAGTTCAAACTCCACAGAAATATAGATTTTTTGTCGAAAAAATTTAATATGATTTTTTCAGATTTTTAAAAAATGAGGTTTTTCAGTTATTCTTGATTTTCGAAAAAACGTATTTTTACGATTGTTGCGTCATAAGTGCACCAAATGAGGTCAATTTGCTCTCATTTTGAAGGGTTTTGAATACGATTTCGATTTCTCGAAGAGAAATTCTCGAATTTCAAAATCCGGTGGAGTTATACAAAAAAAACAAAAAAGGTGTTTTTCGAGTCGTTAAAAGTACCCAATTTTCAAAAAATCATAACTCGTACAAATAATTTTATTTTGGGCCAGCGATTTAACAGCAATGTTTTCTCATGACAGAGAACACAGGAAAATATCAAGAGTATGATCGGAGACATCGATTTTTTCGACCCGCTGGTTTGACGTGAAATCACCCATTACTAGTTTTTTTTTGCTCAATTGATCGTCGCTCTCCAAAGTTGTTTTGGGTCAATTACAAAGCTAAAGAAACCAGAGAAAGAAAAACAGAGTACAATCTTGATGGAACGAAGACGATGAAGGAGGTAAAACAGAGTCGGACAAGGGAAAACCGCATCCAGAGTTCAGCAAACTTTGGGAATACTTTAGATTGCCAATCTTGGAGGAACATTTGCAGAGATTCAACGATCCTCCCGCAATCGACGCCAAATTATTTCATAGATCAAGGAACGTTGTGAGAAAAAAAAAAGCAGAAAAAAAGACGTTCCACAATTCAAAATCGAGTAGAACAAAAAAATTGAGAAACAAAATGCACATTCAACGAGCTTTAAACGAGGGTGTGTATACAACAGAGGATTTGTTGTGTTTTTTTTTGTATGCGACATGCGACACGCCGTGTCCCATCGACAGTCAGTCAGATCGAACGTGTGTTCACTGCGGCCAGCCACAAGAAGGTTTGGGATCACTTCACCAAGGCCCAGAGGAAGAACATCGAGATGTGGAAGAAACAGTCCACGGTATGTATCTGTGAGATCTTAAAAATCAGCAATGATGAGGAGATAAAAGAGAATTTGATGGGAAAGCGTGTGTCTCCCTGAAAAATTTCCATTAACGCGGCTGTAGGCTTTGGTTAACGAAGATTCCTCCCCGTCGAAATTCTGGCGAACGAATTTTCACTATCATGGACGAAAAAAGTATTTGTTATTTTTTTTTTTAACGAGTGCTTCACGTTAAGGGGGTTTAACCACTGTGACGGAGCTAAAAATAGCCGACTTTTGGGCTTTTTTTTTGTAAGTAGGGATTATTATTTGAGGATCAGACAAAAAGCAATTTATTAAGTATATGAGGCATTCCACGTCAAGTCAGCCACCCCATTTTTTGAAATTGCCAAAAATCGCATATAATTTTTTAGAAAGCAGTTTCAACCATCATGAAAGTTTGTGATTTTTTTCATATTTTTAAATTACATTTTTTAGCTGGAAAAAAATACAAAAAATTTGTTTGTTTCATTTTGTAACTCGAAAATTATTCATCGTACGAAAAAAAAGTAGAGCATAAAATTTAGGTTTTTCAACGTGCTTTTCACTGAAGTTTTTTACAAACTCCTCCGAAAGCTCTATATGCAATCTTCGGAGCGAATAATGTTTTGATATTTTTTTTCCTCAGAATTGACATCTTCGATTCGTCTGTAGTTTTAACAGTTTTTTACTTGACGTATTTACAGACTATAAAAAAATTGGCGTAGTGGAGAATCCATTATTTCAAATGCATTTTTATTTATACAATCTATTATTATAGAGTGATTTAACGAAATAGTGTAGATATTGATATTTTATCATTATTGATCGTAGACAGGGAAAAATAATAAAATAATCTCGTTTTGATACTGCGAAGTTGATTCCAGGAACAAAGCAGTATCATTGCTTCATTCCCAAAAATCATGCCCTGATCGAACTAAAAAGTACTCATCGGCCATAGAAACGTCGGTGTATCCAAAGAGGGTAAATTAATTCTTTTTTGCCATCTAGAGACGCGAGTAGCCTTTGACTCTAATTTGAATAGACTTTATCGGTGTCCATGGGTCCATTGATAAAGTTTATTAAAATATACAAAAAGATATTTAAAAAAATAAAAATGAAAAAAGTTAAAAAAAATTGAAAAAGTACAAAAAATAAACAAAAATGCTGGCTTTAGAAAATATCTATGGATAGTCTCAACCCTGTTAATGCACAGAGAAATTTGTGTTTTCGTTTAGGATGAAAAACGCATGGGAAGGAATGGATTCTCCACTGAGCCAATTTTTTATAGTCTGTAAATATATCAAGTAAAAAACTGTTAAAACTACAGACAAATCGAAGATGTCAATTTCGAGAAAAAAAATATCACAACATTATTTGCTCCGAAAGTGGCATTTAGAGCTTTTGGAGGAGTTCCTAAAAAATTTCAATGAAAAGTAGGTTAAAAATCCTAAATTTCATGTTGTACATTTTTTTTCGTACGATGAATAATTTTCGAGTTACGAAATGGAACAAGAAAATTTTTGGTATTTTCTTCCGGCTAAAATGTGTAATATAAAAATCTGAAAAAAATCACGAATTTTTTTGACAGTTAGAACTACTTTATAAAAATTTGTATGCGATTTTTGGTGATTTCAAAAAATGGGGTAGCCAGCTTAACGTGGAATGCCTCATATATTCAACTACATTCGTACAAATTTTTATTTAAAAATATTAAAAATTGACAAAGTTATTAACATGAACGTAGTGACATTATAAAAAAATGACTCCTCCTGGTGGCAGCGAGCAATGAAAAATGAGCTGAAATACAAAAACCAAATATTTTTTCAATCTGCACAAGTCACTATCGTTAAGCGTAGCCATTTTCTTTTAGTTTTTTTGCACATAATTGCGCTAATTTGAATTTTTTTTTTCTTTACTTGATTGTTTTTTTTATTTTCAAAAGGTCTTGAAAAATATTAATTTTCAAAATTTTGAAAATCAGCTACGCACAACCTTAGCCAATGCGATTACAAAAATAAAAAAATAAAAATTTCGATAAATTATTATGAATACCAATTGTTGTTACTGTGCAGCATTTTTTCAATAATTTTGAATTAATTTTACCACTTTTTCATTGTTAACAGATTTCTAAAATTAATAATTAATAATTAATTGATGAGCGAATAACAATTAACAGTTCAGGAATTGTATGACTTTTTCCAAAATAATACGTGAATTAATAAAAACTGTTGTTATTATTGTTCATGAACAAATTTAACGTTTAATTATTAATTTTCAGAACCTGTTAACAATAAAAAAAGTGTCAAAATAAATTCTAAATAATGAAAAAAATAATATTCACTGTACACAGTAACAAAAATTGATATTCATAATGAATTATAGAATTTTCATTTTTTTTTTAATTTTTTAAAATCGAAAAAAAATAGTAATTATGGAGGGCCCACGACCGAACTGGTCTTAAAAGTTGTTGAATAGATGAAAGTTTAAAATAAAAATTTTTCAAAAAAATCAAAATATGCACTCACTTTTAAAAACGCGATTCAAAGTTTAAAACTCAAAAAACTTATTCAAAAACACGTCGAATATTTTTTTTGTATTTTTTTCTGAAAAAGCCATGAAAAAACAAAAAATTGAAAAAAAAACATTTAATTTGGACCATTATTACAGAAGTTATGACCAAAAAGCCGAAAAAAGAGTGGCTTTAAAAAAAATTTGATATCTTGTGAACGGGTAATCAAAAAAATCTCAAAATTTAACGAGAAGGGTATTTTGATGGATATTAAAAAATGTAATAAATTTGACGAAATTTAAAAAAAAGTTTTTCAAACTGTCCGATTTGGGATAAACGCCCCAGATATATACTTTAAGAAAATGGAAAAAAAAAATAGATTTTTTTTTACCGTCACTGTAGCGTTCCCCCTTAAAATTTAAACGAGCCCAATTTTTTTTTACCATATTTAAATGAAACGTGGAGCTTTGATTTCTTAAATTCAGATTGGTTCATGAAAAACTGTACAATTTTTTTTTTTTTTTTTTAATTATATTATTTTTATATTTTGGCAGCTTTGATAAATAAATTTTCGTCTCATTGATCGATGCAATTACGTTTCGCAAGGCATTTCGAGCGTGTGAGTAGTTTATCACGATCTCAGGTAAGTGAAGGCAAAATAGAGCTTTTTCGAGAGCACGGTCGAGCGCACACAAAAAAAAAAGCACGGGTCCGAGAACCAAGATTTTGGCTTATGAACGATGGAAGGTAAACGTGAAATTGAAAATTTTGCATTATTTTTTTTTTTTGTTTTTTATAAACTTACAAATTTTGGCCGAGAGTCGGACGAATGCGGAATTTCGAGCTTCGAGAAAGGTAACGAATAAAAACTCAAAAATAAAAAATAAAAACAGAAACAAGACGCACTTTTTGATATTACCGGTGAAAGTTAGAGGGTCTTTCTACATTGTCAAAGGACAACAAAAAATGCATTGTGGTTTTTCACTTTGTTATTCTGTATTGGGGAATTTTTTTGCTTTTACTATTATCTCTTGTACGTACAAAATGTTTTTTTTTTCACGAGGATTATCGCGACCTGGAATTCGAGGATTCGGAAGGATTCGCAGTGTCCTTGGACGATAAGTGCCCGATGTCAAGTCCGGACTCGGAATTTGCGATTAAAAAAAAAAATAATAATAATAATAAATCGAGAAAAAATAAATTTAAGATAATCACATTTTTTTCTCGCTCATCTTTGTCCTGATATATTCACGAATCATCGCAGCGGCGTTGAATATAATTTTTTTTCAAATTCCCATACCAATGCATGAATCCGAAAAAAAAATGTACCTTTGAAAGTGTTTCATTTTCTTTTTGTTCCCCCCTCGTACGAGTGGAAACTAATTTCAATGGACCAAAATTTGATTCTCATGTCGTTTGATCATTGATATGAACAGGAAATCAAGGCTGTCCAACTGGAGGAGGCGCTGATGGAGGGCGAAGGAGAAATGGAAGTTTCGGATTCCGAGGACGAGCCACAGAGGAAAAAAATTCGACTGACCGAAGTCAACGATGAGACCGAAAAATTTCAGATCCTCAAGGACGAAGCTGATAGTCTCAGATGTCAGTTGGAAGCTTACAAAAATGAGGTCAGTGTTGCCGAAATTATAATGTAAAAATAATGCATTATCTATTTTAGAAATAATGAAAATTCTATTATAGAAACATTAAGTATTATTTTTGTAATGAAAAATGTGAAAGCTAACGATTATGCATTGAATTAATAATGAACAATGCAAAAAACGTACCATCATTCATTACAACAGTAATGGATAATGCTAAACTCCGCCATTGTCAATTATAACAATAATTGGTAATTCAAAGTAGAAACAAATTTTCATTACTATAGTAATGAATGGTACAAGACCGAAGAATAATGCATTACTTTGAGTAATGCATTACATTGAGCAATGCATTACTTTGAGTAATGCATTACATTGAGCAATGCATTACTTTTAGGAATGCATTACATTGAGCAATTCATTACTTTGAGTAACACATTACATCGAGCCGTGCATTACTTCAAATAACGCATTACATCTATAAATAATGTATTACTTTGAGTAATGGTTTAAAGGAATAAAAATAATTTCTGTATGTAGAGAGCAGGGTTGCGAAATTTTTAATTAAAAAAGTAATGCATTAACCATTACTTCTTTAATGGCTAATGAAATTAATTTTAATTAAAATTTGAAGGTTAATAAATATTATTTTCATTAATCATTAAATGTTAATGGTTAATGAAAATACAATTGCATTAAAAAAAGTAATGCATTATTTGCAACCTTGCCCATTAAAATGTAGTGTGTAATAGAAAAACATTCCATTACCCATTACTGTGTAATGTGTAATGGACAAAACTTTGATTGCAATTTTGGGAATGGAAAAATATAGATGAATAAATTATTGCAATTTTACATTACATTTGATTGACTTAGGACTTAGATTTTCAGGTTTCTTAAATTCTAAAAAGCATCTATATTATAATTCTAAAAATCTAAGTCCTAAGTCAATAAAATGTAATGCAAAACTGCAATAATTTATTCATCTATATTTTTCCATTCCCAAAATTGCAATCAAAGTTTTGACCATTACACATTACATTGCAATGGGTAATGGAAATTTTTTCTTTTACACACAACATTGTAATGGGCAGGGTTGCAAATAAAGCATTACTTTTTTAATGCAATTGCATTCTCATTAACCATCAACATTTAATGGTTAATGGTTGATGAAAATTATTTCCAATAACCATTAAATGTTAATGGTTAATGAAAATGCAAATGCATTAAAAAAAGTAATGTATTACTTGCAACCCCGGTAGAGAGCAATGTCAATGAAATCTTCCTTTTCGTATGATTTTTTATAATCATAATGCGTAAGAATGATACATCTCAGACGGTATGTGTTATTCCCTGAAATTTTTTACAGGATAATTCGTTTGTTTAGATTCCTAATTTTGTACTTCGAAAATATAAATCGGTACTTTGTCTTTTTTTATTTTTTTATTCGTTAGATCAGATTTGAACCTACAGCATCTTTTTCTTTTTTTACCTTTGACCGGAAATTGTCAAGAGAATAATAATTCCTGTTCATATACGATTGTTTACTTTTTTTTACTCTCGAATAATTTCATGTATTTTTTTTTATTATTTGTGAATCAACCAAAAGAAAAAATCATCTTCCACTTGTGCATTTTTTTATTTGTCAGATCAAAGGGAAATGCGCAGCATATATGTATTTTATTCTCTTTCGACTCAAATTTTCAATTCTAATTTCAAATTTCGAAACGGGAATTATTAGTTCCGTTGACATTCCGATGTTTATTTTTTTGGGGTTTTTTACTTAAACAAATTTCGTAATCCCATACCATCGCGTCCCTGAACCGGTTTCATCAATCCATATTTTTCACTTTCGTAAATAAAAGGAAGTTTTTATTCGCATTCTCCTATTGGACTACGAATGCATAAAATATTTTCATTCCGACTAATGCATTATTCAAAATATTCAGTATTATAGTAATGAAAAATTAACGCTACTTTGCAATATCTATTATTTTAATAATGGATAATGGAACATTTTTGTATTACTCATTATTTCAGTAATGAGTAATGTAACTCTTTCCACATTATCCATTACTTCAGCAACGGATAATGTAATGCTTTTCCTACTCATTAATAACGTAATGCATAATGTTTCATTTCTTCATTTTCCAGTACTAATGTAATGCTCAATGGTTTGACGTTTGCATTATTAACTAAAAATATAATGCAATCTTTTTTTTATCACATTATTCACTGAATGAATAATGTACAGTGGAAATTAAGTCCCATTATTAAGTGAAAAAATAATCATCAGTGAAATCGACAATGCATTATTAAAATAATGCATTTTTTGCAACTTTGAATGAGGTATGAATCAAAAGGGGCATTTGTAAAAAAGAAAAGCCTGAAAAGTAATTTCTGAAGAACAAAGATTTCATGGAGAAAGTTGGTTTTGTGAAGTAAGCAAAAATTGACAAATTCATTTGTTCCTTAAAAGGAAATGATCATGCTCGATAATGCATAGAAATTATAAAGTAGCATTGTGTAATTTTTTTAAATTTTCTTTTTCAGGTGGACTTGCTAAAATCCGAAACGAAAGCGGAAATTGACGCCAAGGACAAGCAAACAAAGATGTTGCAGCAAACGCTCAAAGGTATGCAGGAGCAATTGTTGCAATCGAGAAAGCAGCAGGCTCAGGATGATCAGAGGATAAAGGATCTCACGATGAAGCTGAATGCCTCAAAAATGGATGAACCACATGAAAGTGAGATAATAACCCTCGACAAGGACGACGATGTGAGCGAAGAGCCACGAACTCCAAAACCTCTCATCGCCATTGCAAACGGAAGTGTTCAAGTAACGCAAAAAGACGCCAAGCTCATTGGTGAGAGATACAAAATTATTTCAGAATTATTCAGAAATTTCCATCTCTCCTTGCTGCCCCAAAACTAAATTTCTGAATTTTTTGTTTCAATTTTCGTTTTTTTATGCCGTTTTGCCGGAAGTCAACATAAACTAATTTAACAAGCGGCATTTTAAAGAAGAAGAATTGGGCTTCATTTCTTGTTTTTTTAATTATTTTTACAATTTGTTTTTCGATTTGGACTCTATTTTGAAAACAACTGTTTTTCGCCTTTTTCCCTCTCTTCAGATTCCTCTAGAAGATGGATATCTTCTAGAGGAATTTTTCAAAATACATTTTTACGATTAGATTCATAAAGGGGAATATTTTCCAGGGCTGCAAATAATACATTACTTTTTCAATAACCATTAACTCTTATTGATTAATTGAAATAATTTCCATTAACCATTGAATTTTAGTGGTTAATGGAAGTTATTTCCATTCAGAGCTGGGCAGTACTTGAAAGTACTCGGTATTTGCAGGTACTTGAAGTACAGTACTTGCAAGTACGAAGTACTTCAAAAGTACTTCAAGTATTGTACTTAAATTTTTCAAGTACTTCATGTACTTGAAGCACTGTACTTGAAAATTTCAAGTACTTTTCTGTACTTGAAGTACTTTTTTCAAGTACAAGTATCAAGGATTTTTGAATGTGTCTTGCTGATGGTTGCATGTGCAAAGCCTTTGAATATGGGTAATTTCATGTCAAATCGACCAATATTTGGATTCAGCCCCTTTCAATTTCGATGAAATTTGGTCAGAAGTTTTATTTTATCATAAAACAAAGTTCCAACAAAGGAAAAAAATTAAAATTTTTTTTCGAAAATTCAAAATTTCACCATTTCTTCAAGTTTATTGTTTGAATATTTCGAAAACTATTATAGTTACGAAAATTCGTTCTGGGTTCATCTTAAAGAGTATACTTGGAGTTACAAAAAAAATATTCTGAAACAAATTTAAAAAAAATGATGAATTTGGCGAATTTTTCAAAATCGTGAAAATCCACGATCAACATTAAATTTTTGGTTTTATTTTTTTATATAACACCTTGTATTGATATTAAAAGATCCTGAAATTTTCGGAAATGTATTTTTTTTTTTCAAAAATATGAATTTTTGAATTTTGGTAAAACTTTTTGTTTACCTCTAAGTTGAATGAAGATGATCAATCATGTAATTTTGACTGCTGAAAATTACAAAATTACATGATTGCTCAACTCAAAAAAATTCATATTTTTGAAAAAAAAACACCTTTCTAAAAATCTTTCAGGATCTTTTCAAATCAGTACAAGGTATTATATTTAAAAAATTGAAGAAAAAATTCGATGTTGATTGTGGATTTTCACGATTTTAAAAATTTCAAATTTCTCCAAATTCATCATTTTTCAAAAAATTTTGTCGGAATTTTTTTTTTCCGTAGCCCCAAGTCGAAACAAACGATTTTTCATAACTATCGTAGTTTTCAAGATATTTAGAAAAAAATATTGAAAAATGGTTAAATTTTGAATTTTGCATAACTTTTGAAAAAAAAAAATTTTTTTTTTTTTTTGATACAACTTGGTTTTATGATAAAACAAAACTTCTGACCTTGCAAGTAACAAGTACTTTGTACTTCGAGTACCACCGGTACTTGATACTTCAAGTACCTACGGTACTTTGTACTTGATACTTGAAGTACTTGCGAGTACTTTGCCCACCTCCGTTTCCATTAACCATTACATGTTAATAGTTAATGGGAGTTATTTCGATTAACCATTAAATGGTAATGGTTAATGTTTACTGAAAATTATCTCCATTAACCATTTAATTTCATAAATTATTAAATTATTATTAAATTATTTTAAAATTATTTTCATTAGCCATTAAAAAAGTAATGATTAATGCATTACTTTTTCATTACAAATTTCGCAACCCTGATATCTTCATACGTCTCAAGACTCGCTTGATTTGCAATTTCAGGTCTCATCGCGACTTTTCTACACATTCATCCGTTTGGCGCGAGCGTCGATTACGTTTGGTCGTATTTGCAAAAAATGGAACCCGGCATAAGACCAAACGAGGTGGAGGCTCTGATGCAGAGATTTCCACAAGTCTTCAAGCAGGAACTTTCGGGTATCGGTGCAAATATGGAGAGACGTTGGCAATTTTCGGGCTTCAACGTTTATCGCAATCATTGACGTGAAACACGCGATAATTTCACCAACGAATCAATCGTGATTTTTAAAGATATTTCGAACGTATGTGATAACGGTGAATTATCGAAATAAATAGCTGTATTAGCGGGTCATGCCTGAAAACCGTAATCGTGGGAGGAGCGAGGAAGTTATGAAAGATTTTTCGCAATCGCCATTCTAATCTCGTTTTGATTTTTTAACGGTCAAACGAGTTTCGCGCGTCGACGATAGCGAAACGCGTATCAATGCTTAAAGAAGAAAAAAGCTAGAAAATGTTTTTTTTTTCCTCTTATCCGAGTTTACGATTTTATACGCACTGTGTTACGTGTAAATTATTAACTTGCCAGTGAATTAACTAAATTTCTTGTGTTTTTAAAAAATTCTTATAGAATCTTTAGATTTCTCGTCGCCTTTTCACTTTCAATTTTCACGTTCGTTAAATATTCGTTTATCGCAATTAAATTGCAGCAATATTGATAGCGTTCGTTTTTGAATATTATGAAGAAAGAGAAAATGAGGAATGAACGGAGGAAAGTCAACGTTCGAGATAGAAATTCTCGCAACGAGCCCAGTCATTAGCGTAAGACATTAGTATCGAATTTTCATAAACCGCGTGAATATTCGATAAATCAAAGATGTCAATATTATATAGTATGATTTTGAGAGTTTACGATATTTTGTGTTTGAAATTTTCTGTGAATCTCGTAGTTTGTCAAATACACGCAATTTTAATATCTAAGTATCGAGGATTTCGACTGAACAATAAAAATTAATTGAAAATCAATTAATTCAGAGGGTTTATGTGTGTTGGAGAATTTTTCCAGTTTTTATTACAGTTTTCTGTGTGTTTTTGAAAACCAACTTTGTCTAATTTGCTTCCTCATAAAGGAAGCTTTGTTTTTGTGGACAATTTTGTGTGTGCGCGCGTGTGTGTGTGTGTGTGTGTGTGTGTGTGTGTGTGTGTGTGCGTGCGTGCGTGCGTGTGTGTGTGTGTATCCTGAGTTTCCAATGTAAATAATTAATAACTCGAGAACGCTTCGAGATATCGAGCTAAAATTTGGCATACTTGTTGAGCACGAATTGCTCTTCATTATGAATTGTTTTAATTTTAACGGGTGTTCAGATTTTATCGACTTTTTTCGTTTTTGAAAAAATGGCGTAAACGCTCTAACCTCTTCAATTTTCAAGATATTGCACTCAAACTTTGTACAGAATTAGTATAGCTATTAAGGTTGTTTGGTATTGAATTTGGCGAATATCCATCGAGGGATTAAAATTTTATAAACTTTCAAATTTTTTGAAAAATAGCGTTAACGCTCTAAGTTGTGCAATTTTTAAGATATGATACTGAAATTTTGCACAGAGCTAATATAGCTATCGAGGTTGTTCGATATTAAATTTGACGAAAATCGATCGAATGATTAAAATTTTATGAAATTTCGGTTTTTTTTTTTTAAATAGCATACTCTAACTTCGGCTATTTGCGAGATATTGTACAGAAATTTTGTACACATTGAAAATATTGATCAAGGTCAATCTTTATTGAATTTGGCAAGAACCAAATTTGAAAGAATTTGGCAAATTTGCACCTTGATTACTCATGTTTTCCGATAGTTAACGAAGCTTTCTTTATGAGGAAGCCAAATTTGACCGCCAAACTTTGTGATAAAGGAAGCTGTGTGAACAATGGATAAAGATGAGAAAGCAATGTGCAAATATCCAATTTGCAGGGTTTTTCCGTTTATTCATAATTTCAAAAGTCGCGCCATTCAACCCGTCGGTAACTTATCGACCATCGATAAAGAAAAAACTCGTATTGCACTGCTACACCGACCTCTCAGAATCAGGGGGCGTGATTCTAGCAAAACTGACACACTCACGTACACGGACGCGTGTGTGTCCAAAGTGGCGTATCTGTCATCGAATTACAGTAGCTAATTTTTTGTTTCTTTTCGACAAACATGTAACGTTAGCAGGAGTGTCTTATTCGCGGTTTAATCCGCAAAGTAATATTCCATCAAAATTAATCTCCGTGAAAACATTCGCGACAATATCGCGGATTGAGAAAAGGAGAACGAGAGAAAAGCGATATCCGGAGGGTCACGAACGACCCGGGGTGGGGTCTCTTTAACAAAACCTCCCGGAGCGAACTTGAGTTCACGATGATTGGAGCAGATTGAAAGAAACAACAATCTCAAAAAAAAAAAAAAAAAAAAAAAATTATCAAAAGGTGTGAAAATAATTGAATTGAGGAAAATGGCAAGACCGGTCGTACCGAGTCAACAAAAGTTGGCGGAGAAACTGACTATTCTCAATGATCGTGGCATCGGTATGCTAACAAGGATATACAACATAAAAAAAGCATGCGGCGATGCCAAATCCAAGCCCGGTTTTTTGTCCGACAAGACTCTCGAGTCGTCGATAAAATCCATAGTCAGAAAATTTCCAAACATCGACGTTAAGGGTCTGCAAACGATAACGAATCTGCGCAACGAAATAATCAAATCTCTTTCTCTTTATTATTACACTTTTGTCGATCTTCTTGATTTCAAGGACAATGTCTGCGAATTACTGACGACGATGGACGCGTGCGGCGTTCACATGGACGTAACAATAAATTTCGACCTGACCAAAGGTTATCTGGACCTGGTTGTGACCTACGTGAGTCTGATGATACTTCTGTCCAAGGTCGAAGATCGCAAGGCCGTTCTGGGTCTCTTCAACGCGGCTCACGAAATGGTACACAGTCAATCGGACTCCAGCTTTCCTCGTCTGGGTCAGATGATAATGGATTACGACGCGCCGCTGAAAAAACTCTCCGAGGAATTCGTTCCTCACTCGAAACTCCTGAGGAATGCTCTCGCCTCTCTCTGGCCCGTTTATCCGGGCAGAAATTTGTCCGCCGATACGTGGAGGGCGGATCAGAAGCTGAGTCTGGTCGGAAGTCCGGGTCAGATACTGAAAGCAGCCTCCACGGACACGATGTCCTGCGAAACTCTGAGTCTCGACAGGATCGAACGTTGGGTGATACTCGGTTTCACGCTTTGTCATACGTTTCTCAGTCAGGAACAGCCCAACAAACTGTGGACGACGGCGTTGGAATCGGGCTGGGTTTTGGCGCTATTTCGCGACGAGGTCATCTACATTCATCAGTACATTCAGTCTTTCTTCGACGGAATCAAGGGATACGGAAAACGCGTCTCCGAGGTCAAAGATTGCTACGCTCAGGCAGTTCAAAAAGCCGGTTACAGGCACAGAGAGAGAAGAAAATTCCTAAGGACGGCTCTCAAGGAATTGGGCCTGATAATGACGGATCAGCCGGGTCTGCTGGGCCCAAAAGCGTTGTTGGTACTGATGGGACTGTCGCACGCGCGCGACGAAATTCTCTGGTTACTGAGACACGGCGACAATCCACCTTCGCAGGGCAAGGGCAAGGGCAAAGCCAGCGAGGATCTCGTTGATCGTCAATTGCCGGAATTGCTCTTTCATTGCGAGGAATTGCGCGCTCTGGTGAGAAAATATTCCCAAGTATTGCAGCGTTACTACGTGCAATTTTTGTCGGGATTCGACGCACCTTCGTTGCATCAGATGATACAAAATTTGCCCGTTTGTCCTGAGGACGAGGGAGCGATACTTAGCGATCTTTGTTCGGCTATCGCCGGTGTGACGGTAAAACAGGTCGAGGAAAACGAGCTCTTCGATTTTCGCGCCTTTCGCCTCGATTGGTTCCGCCTGCAAGCTTACATGTCCATCGCTAAATCGAGCATGAGTCTCGTTGACAATCGTGAATTGGCATCGTTCATGGATACGATCGTCTTTCACACGAAAATGGTCGACAATCTCGACGAGATGCTTGTGGAGACTTCGGATCTATCGATATTCTGCTTCTACAGTAAAATATTCGAGGATCAATTTCACATGTGTCTCGAATTTCCCGCTCAAAACCGTTACATCGTAGCTTTTCCACTGATATGCAGTCACTTTCAGAGCTGCACCCACGAACTCTGCCCGGAGGAACGTCATCACATCCGCGAGAGAAGCCTCTCCGTCGTCAATATGTTTCTCGACGAAATGGCGAAAGAGGCGAAGAACATCATAACGACGATATGCGATCAACAGTGCAACATGAGTGATGGTCTACTGCCCAAATATTGCGCTCAATTGATATCCCAGGTCGTCAATCGCAAGAAGAAGGACAAGAACAAGAAGAACACCATCGAGATATACAAACCGGGAATCGAGAGCTATCGCAAGACCCGCGAAGTACTGACGACCATGGATAAACTTCACATGGCCTTGACCGAGCTTTGTTACGCCATTAATTATTGTCCTACCATCAACGTTTGGGAATACACTTTCGCACCGAGGGAATATCTTCATCAGCATCTCGAGACGAGATTCGCGAGGGCACTCGTTGGTATGGTCATGTTTTCGCCGGAATCTAGCGAAATAGCGAAACCCTCCGAGCTCTTCGTGAGCGTTCGAGCTTACATGAATGTTCTCCAAACCGTGGAGAATTATGTCCACATCGATATAACGCGGGTCTTCAACAACGCGCTTCTTCAGCAAACGCAATCGTTGGACAGTCACGGGGACAAAACCATCGCGGCGCTTTATACTCAATGGTATTCTGAAGTATTGCTGAGACGAGTCAGCGCCGGAAACATTTGTTATTCCGGAAATCAGCGCGCATTCGTGAGCTTATCCGCCGAAAGCTCGATACCTTTCAACGCTGAAGAATTTAGCGATATCAATGAACTGCGCGCACTCGCCGAATTGATCGGACCTTACGGCATGAAGATGCTGAACGAGACACTGATGTGGCATATTTCGAGTCAGGTACAGGAATTGAAGAAACTGGTTGCCGGCAACAAGGACGTTCTCGTTGCGCTGCGAACGAATTTCGACAAGCCCGAAGTTATGAAGGAACAATTCAAGAGGCTTCAACAGGTTGACAACGTTCTTCAGCGTGTTACGATAATCGGGGTTATACTGAGCTTCCGGCAAATATCGCAATCCGCCCTCGTCGACGTACTCGAGGAACGCATACCCTTCCTTCTGAGCTCCATTCTCGACATACGACATCATTTGCCGTCCGGTGATCCGATGCGGGTCGTCTCGGAGATGACCTCTGCCGCTGGTCTCACCTGCAAAGTCGATCCTACGTTGACCGCTGCACTTAGAACCCAAAAAGCAGAGGTCGACGAGGACGAACACTTGCTCGTTTGTCTGCTGATGGTTTTCGTCGCTGTTTCCATACCGAAATTGGCCAGGAATGAGAATTCGTTTTATCGCGCCAGCCTCGAGGGACACTCCAACAATATTCATTGCATGGCGACGGCGATAAACAATATATTCGGCGCGTTGTTCACGATTTGCGGACAGAACGACATTGAGGACAGGATGAAGGAATTTTTGGCGCTCGCCTCGTCCAGTCTGCTTCGTCTTGGACAAGAGGCTGATAAAGAAGCGACGAGAAATCGCGAATCGGTCTATCTTTTGCTAGACCAAATTGTTCAAGAATCACCGTTTCTCACGATGGATCTACTCGAGAGCTGCTTTCCTTATGCTCTCATACGCAACGCCTATCACGACGTTTACAAACTCGAACATTCGCAATCATGAGATATTTGTGACGATTATTTAATTTTTATTTACCTTCGTTTCCCGTTGAAGGGATAACCGACCGTCCCCATCAGGGTTGCAAGTAATGCGTTACTTTTTGTAATGCATTGCCATTTTCATTACCCATTACAATGTAGTGAATAATGGAAAAAAATTCCATTACCTATTACAATGTAGTGTGTAATGGAAAAAAATTACATTACTCATTACAATGTAGTGTGTAATGAAAAAAAATTCATTACCCATTACAATGTAGTGTGTAATGGAAAAAAAATTCATGATTCATTACAATGTAGTCTGTAATAGAAAAAATTTCCATTACCCATTGCAATGTAATGTGTAATGGACAAAATTTACATAACCTATTACAATGTGGTGTGTAATAAAAAAAAATTCATTACCCATTACAATGTAGTGTGTAGTAGAAAAAATGTTCATTACCCATTACAATGTAGTGTGTAATGGAAAAATATTTCATTACTCATTATAATGTAGTGTGTAATGGAAGAAAATTTCATGACCCATTACAATGTAGTGTGTGATAGCAAAAATTTCCATTACCCATTGCAATGTAATGTGTAATGGACAAAACTTTAATTGCAATTTTGGGAATGGAAAAATATAGATGAATAAATTATTGCAATTTTGCATTACATTTTAATGACTTAGGTACCTTAAATTCTAAAAAGCATCTATATGCATACAAAAAGTTGAACGTTGAACTGCACTTCTAAATATATTTTTTTCAGCGTTTGCTTTGGCCAATATCCATTGCTCGAAGTGATTTTCTGTGAGCCTATTGAATTTAGGAGCGTTCATCATCGTTGCGTTGCTGAAAAGCCGTTCCACCGGGGCAGACGATGGCAGTGGCGTATTATATCATCGTTCAACTTTTTGTATGCAGATGGATGCTTTTTAGAATTTAAGGTACCCAAGTCATTAAAATGTAATGCAAAAGTGCAATTTATTCATCTATATTTTTCCATTCGCAAAATTGTAATCAAAGTTTTGTTCATTACACATAACATTGCAATGGGTAATGGAAATTTTTTCTATTACACACTACATTGTAATGGGTCATGAAATTTTCTCTGATTAGACACTACATTATAATGAGTAATGAAAAATTTTTCCATTACACACTACATTGTAATGGGCAATGAAAATGTTTTCCATTACACACTACATTGTAATGAGTAATAAAAATGTTTTCCATTACACACTACATTGTAATGAGTAATGGATTTTTTTTTTTCATTACACACTACATTGTAATGGGTAATGAAAATTTCTTCTATTACAAACTACATTTTAATGGGTAATGCAAATTTTTTCTATTAGACACTACATTGTAATGGGTATGAAAATGTTTTCCATCACACACTACATTGTAATGGGTAATAGATTTTTTTGCATTACACACTACATTGTAATGGGTAATGAAATTGTTTTCCATTACACACTACATTGTAAAGGGTAATGTCAATTTTTTCCATTACACATTACATTGTAATGGGTAATGGAAATTCTTTCCATTACACATTCTAAAAGTAATGAATAATGCATTACTTTTACGTTACAAATTTCGCAACCCTGGTCCCCATAGACAAATGGATATTCCGATTGTAAACGATGCTGAAATGCCAATGTTCGGGTTTAAGGTGATTCTTGCGATAGGATCGAGTCAATGAAGTCACAAAAGATTTCAAATATTGTTTCCACATATTTTGAAGGAGATATCTGAGAGAGTTCCAGTAGAAAAAATGAATGCCTCGACGGTGAAATCATTTTTATAAAATCATCGGTATATATTTTTTCTGCATCGAGTAGAAACTAGATCTATCGTAGTTTGCAATATATTCTCCTTTGAAATGTGTACAAACAATTTTTGAAATATTAATACAGGATTGACTCGAATGCACCGCAAAGACATTAAAGCGTTAATTGCGATTAGCCGAAACAAAATTTTTCTTTCACATTTTGTAGATCGGAGTTGGATCTATGATTTTTTTTTTCTAATCGCCCGTTTAGATTAATTTAGTTTATCGCGAAAGCCCCTTTTTGAGGCATTTTGTTTTTTCGTATCGCATTTAATGCCCCAAAGACACTCGTCATATAAACGCAATGTGAGAGGCATGTTTGAAGTATTATATTTTATTTTTCGTTATTCGATGCAGCGACATTGTGAGAATCAGATGTTTTTTTTCTCTTCATTTCTCTTGAAACATTATATATTCGTAATTTAACGTTTTCATTATTTTTTCTCTTTCCACGTTAATCAACGATATCAATGTACACTTATCAACGTATTATCGAGATGTAACGCATTTTTAGTCCCGAATTTTATAATTGTAAAAATTGCAACTATTTTACAATAGTTTATATACGACGAAATAAAGGTGCGTCTGTATGACCGATGAAATTGTCTCGTTTCTTGAATCGTCGATGCCCCATATAATTAATTTAATTAATTAATTAAATTAAATAAATTCTCAGGTTCTCCGGGATAAATGGCCATCATGAAGCTGAAGTTTGCATCGTTATAACGAACGGCAATTATTTATTTATTAATGCAATTAATTCTTGAAGTAAATTTTTGAAGTAAAAAATCGTTGAAATGTATATTAAGGTACTAGTCTACTTTAGAAGGCCAAAAAAAGCAAATTAAAAAGAAAATGCTCATCTCCAAAGTAATTAAGTAATTAATTTAAGTAATTAAATTTAGTCAGAGTTGGGCAAAGTACTTGCAAGTACTTCAAGTATCAAGTACAAAGTTTCGTAGGTACTTGAAGTATCAATTACCGGTGGTACTTGAAGTACAAAGTCCTTGTTACTTGCAAGTACTCGCCAAAACGTGTACTTGAAGTACAAGTACTTGAAAAAATCGAGTACCAGTATCAAGTACTTTTCTAGTTTTCGGGTACGTCTCGTAAATTCTGGTACTTGGGTTATTCCATGTCAAATCGACCAAGAGTCGGAATCGAACACTTTCAATTTCGATGAAATTTGGTCAGAAGTTTTGTTTTATCATAAAACCAAGTTCTACCAAGGAAAAAAATTTTTTTTTGTTCAAAAGTGGTGCGAAATTGAAAATTTAACCTTTCTTCATCATTTTTTTTCTAAATATCTTGAAAACTATGATACTTATGAAAAATCGTTTGTTTCGTCTTGAAGAGTATACTTGGGGCTATGAAAAAAAAATATTCTGACAAAATTTTTTGAAAAATGATGAATTGGAGAATTTTAAATTATTTTAGGATGTTTTAATCTCAGTACAAGGTGTTATAAAAAAAAATAAAACCAACAATTTAATGTTGATCGTGGATTTTCACGATTTTGAAAAATTCTCCAAATTCATCATTTTTCAAAAATTTGTTTCGGAACATTTTTTTTCGCAGCCCCAAGTATACTCTTTAAGACGAACCCAGAACGATTTTTTCTTACCTATAATAGTTTTCGAAATATTTAAAAAACAAACTTGAAAAAATTGTGAAATTTTGAATTTTTGAAAAAAAAATTTAATTTTTTTTCCTTTTTGTTAGAACTTTGTTTTATGATAAAAGAAAACTTCTGACCAAATTTCATCGAAATTGAAAGGGGTCGATTCCAAATATAGGTCGATTTGACATGGAATGACCCATATTCAAAGGCTTTGGACATGCAACCATCAGCAAGACACATTCAAAAGTACTTGATACTTGTACTTGAAAAAAGTACTTCAAGTACCGAAAAGTACTTGAAAATTTCAAGTACCGAAAAGTACTTGAAAATTTCAAGTACCGAAAAGTGCTTGAAAATTTCAAGTACAGTACTTCAAGTACATGAAGTACTTGAAAAATTTAAGTACAATACTTGAAGTACTTTGTACTTGCAAGTACTGTACTTCAAGTACCTGCAAGTACCGTGTACTTTCAAGTATTACCCAGCTCTGCCAAAAACTCACTAAAAATGAATGGAAAAAACTTATTTTCGTTGTATCGCAACGATGCAAACTTCAGCATCGTGATATCTTTATATTTTTTTGGGTGGCCATTCGCAGATAAAGCGCAAACACCGTAAATGTAAAATGTATGCTTTATTTAATTCTTTACAGTGATGTATTTTTTTTTAATCTTCTTTTAATCACATTAACGTAGCACAAAAGAGATTCACAATCATATTTTTTGTTTGTTTGTTATTTATAATATCCTTAAAACACGCCATGTCCTAAACATTTTTTTTTGTGGGCGGGTTGGGAAAGGGTGAAATGTGAAAGTAGTTTCGGGCTACGTTCGGGCGATTGGTCAGTATCATGCGCAATAAATACAGGATTATACGAGAAATAACGTTGTTCGAAAAACTTATTGATCGTCATTGTGAGATGTGTGGGAACACAAAAGAAGGACAAGAAAGATATGATTGGGATATTAATATTTTGGTGTCTCGTAGCAAGCAAAGGCCACTTGGTGTTTTGTGATATCCAAGCAACTCGTTTGTTCTTTCATATTTTTCATTTTTTTTTGTAATATTTCATTGAAAACGAGGGGAAAAATTAATTTTGTCAATGTATGGCAAAAATGTTACAAGTTGATTAAAATCAAGGGGAAAGAGGAAATGAGAATTGATCAGCACGAAATAATTCCGGATGCACTTTTGTCGATAGGTCACCACGTTTTTTGGATCGATAGAAAAAATATAATATGTAATTTGTCTTCTTTTCATTTTTTTTTATCCTCTCTTCGCTCTCACTCACTCTCACTCTCTATCTCTCTCTCTCTCTCTCTCTGACATTATGTACAGGTGATAGGGGAATAGTGCATCGCGTCACAATTGGAACGAGAAGCCTAAGCGCAGATTATAATATATATATATATATATGTATATATTTATAGAGAGATTGGTGTGTAGAAGGGAGATTAAGGGGGACAGATAATGGAGGAAATTATCTTTTATCGTCGATCACCTCGCACGCACCCTCACGCCAATCGATATTCTAACTAACAACGAGAGCTTTTTCGCCCCATTCAAACGCAAACGTCCACGCACACGTATATTTATTAATTATTAATTTGGCGGGAATAAACGCGCTTGAGAATTAGAAAAATTATAATTCACGTCGGTTCAGATGTCGAAATTCATTTTGGAAAAATAGTTTCCCTTCTCTACAGTTGCATTGTCAATTTTTGATAAACAATTAACATTTTTTTTACTAAAACATACAAAATTTCATCATATTTTCTTATAAACGTCAACGATTGGATCTCGTGTGAATTCTGCTGAGTTGTAAATAATGCAGTATTTTGATAATGCATTACTGTATTAATTACCAAGGGTGCGAAATTTGTAATGAAAAAGTAATGCATTAATCATTACTTTTTTAATGACTAATGGAAATAATTTCCACTAACCATTAACCATTAACGTTTAATGGTTAATCGAAATTATGTTCATTAACTATTAACATGTAATGGTTAATGGAAATTATTTCAATTAATCAATAAGAGTTAATGGTTATTGAAAATGTAAGTGCATAAAAAAAAGTAATGCATTATTCGCAACCCTGTTCATTACTCATTACACTGCATAATGTAAAATGGACAAGTGTACCATTACAAAGTACAAGAGTGATGTGTAATGAATGCGTGTTCCATTACAAATCAAAAAAGGTAATGTGTAATGGACGCATGTGCCATTACAAATAAAAAAGTAATGTGTAATAGATGCATGCGCCATTACAAATAGAAAAGTAATGTATAATGGATGATTGCTCCATCACAAATTACAATTGAAAAAAAAAGTAATTGGTAGTGGAGAGTATTCCATTACAAATTAGTGTGTTTCTACGAAAATTTCGAGCATGTACTATTTTGCTCATATGTAAGTCTATTAATTTTTCAATGAAAATAATTTTTGTGTATCAAGTTTTTGTTAACTTTATTAGTTATCGTAGTTGTTAGTTATCGTAGTGGTAAATGTATGAAATTTTTGGAGTAATTTTTACTCCATTCTTGAATTGTAATTTTTACTCCATTCTTGAATTGTAATTTTTACAACAATGTCGTAAAAATTAATTGTTGTTGTAAAAATTACAATTCAAGAATGGAGTAAAAATTACTCCGAAAAATCACTGTTCATAAATTTACCACTACGATGGTAAAGTTAACAAAATCTCGATACACACAAATTATTTTCATTGTAAAATTAATAGACTTTGAGCAAAATAGTACCTGCTCCAAATTGTCGTAGAAACACACTAATTTGTAATGGAATATTCTCCACTACAAATTACTTTTTTTCGATTGTAATTTGTAATGGAGCACTCATTACACGTTTTTTTATTGTAATGGCATATACGCAACCATTACACAGTACTTTTATTATTTGTAATGGAACACGCATACATTACATATTACTTTTTTATTTGTAATGGACCACGCATCCATTACACATTACTATTTTCATTTGTAATGTAACATTCGTTAATTACACGTTACTTTTGTAATTTGTAACGGAAAACTTATCCAATATTGTAATGCATTACTTTTACATTATTATTTTCACAACTCTGATTTTGCTACGCAATTCAAGGTAGAATGGATTTTTTTTTCTAAACAAAACATTTGGAAAAACCAGCTCTGACATGATTATCAATTGATGTTTAAACAATGTATCGTCACATTGGAGAGCTCGAGAGAGTTGCACACGTTTTTTATTTTATTTTTTTCGAAGCTGCTTTGGCAGTGTCTTGGAAGAAATTACGATAAAACTCTTTTTGCGCATGAGAATATGACAAAAAATCTAACATAGGCTTTTTGCCCTGGCAGTGTGTGATTTGGAAATGAGGAACGTGTGAAACGTCCACCTCGAGTTTCTACGGTTTGAAACAAAAGTATATATACATTATTTTAAAAAATTCGCGGTAAAAACGCGATTTGGCAGTTTTTTCGTTTATCAAATTGTCTTTTGTATAAATTTTTTCGTTTCAAATCTCTAATTTTTTATCTATTACCGCGAATAAGTTCTCGACGTGCGTTATCATCTCGGTCGTTTCGACGAGAAAATTAATTTGAAAAAAAAAACAAAAAAAGAAAATTGAAATTCTCTTGAATGGCGCTAGCGTCTCTCGTTGCGTCTACGATAAATGTTTAAACATTTACACAGTTTGTTGCGACGTTTCTTTCGCTTCTTTCGTTTGTCCTTTTTGAGCTACAAACTTTTTGGGTATTAATCGTTGACGGGCAAGATCTAGGATGATGAATTTCGAATATTTCGATAATAGCCGTTCTAACAATCTCGGCGTCTATTGCCTGCGTGTCATCGGTATCTATTTTTTAATTTTTTTTTTCAATTTATTCTTCTTATTTTTTTCCTGGCCCTCGCGTAACCACACATTTCTGACGCATCGTTTTTTTCATTCCTGCTCTCTTCCCTTCATCCCGTTTTTTTTTTTTTTTTAAATTCTTCATCAATCTTAGCTGCGTCTTGATTACAAAATACAGAATAATATCCCGCTATAATACAGATTCTGATATAAAAAACAAGTATCCTTATTCGCTTTACCATCTTATAGTTTAAGTTTAAAATTAAATCCTTTATGTATAATGTCATTATTATTTACACAGGTATAATTTCCCATCATTGCTTTCTTTTCTTCGTATTTTATCACTTTCACGAAAGATTTAAAAAAAACACGTGAAAAACGAAAAGAAAGAAACGCATCACGGAAAATTTTACTCTCACATACGCTCACTCTCTTTTGACAAACATACGGAAAATCACTCTTCGACGTCGTATCTCGTTTTCTTGCTTCAGATCTCGCATCTGAACGTCGTTACATGATTTCGCAAGATTCCCGCTTTGATAATCACAATTGCGTCTATTGTACATTTTCACATGACCCGCAAACTCGGATTATAGCGATTTGGCTGGCTTCAACTCTTTTTCTCACTCTCCAACTTCCCACCACCAAATTTATAGTCATTTAAATCGAAATTATTTTTTTCTCCTTTCCCTTTCTGGCGCGTCAGAAAGACATTTGCGATTATATCGACAACAAATTAAAACGACAAGGAAAGTCCGGATTTTTTTCTTCCAATTTCACACTGGCACGAATCTTGGAAAAAAAGGTAAAGTCTCGTTTCTTTTTGAATTGTCAAAAATACAAACCAACGAAAATAAAATGAAGAGACAATATTCTCAACATTACACATAGAAAAATAGTTGGCGAACGAAAAAATTTGAGCTTTACGTTATTAAAAAAGCGGAGAAACAACAAAAATTATAAAACGATTAAGGTATTTGAATATTAAAAAAAACATTGAACAAAGGAAAACTTTGTGACGATTTACACAGTTATAAACAAAAATAACAAAAAATATTTATGCATCAAGGATGTTGAGTCCCTATGAATTTTCTAATGTTAATTGTTCAATAAATAGCTTCTTAATCGTCGTGAAATTTTTACACGACCTCCTGAATACTTCATGTAAAAACATATTAAATTTTCAGAATTCTATCATCATTAATTCAACCTCCTTAAGGGTTGAAATGAAAAATGATGAGAAAATTCTGAAAATTTGGTACGTTTTTGTATGAAGTATTTAAGAGGTCGTGTAAAAATTTCACGACGATTAGGAAGCTCGTTATTAAAATATTAACATTTTGTTAAGAACAATTTTTTAAACAAATAAAAAAAATATTTATCAATAAACTTCGTTTTGTTTCCGTTGCTTTCAATATAGTGTAGATATTAAAAAATTGAGAGGTTAAAAAAATACTTATCGCAAAGTTATATCAGTTTCCATAAGACTACATTAGGTTTAATTTAATTTGTTAATGTTAATTGTTCGATAACGAGCTTCCTAATCGTCGTGAAATTTTCACACGATCTCTTAAATAATTCATCCAAAAACATACCAAATTTTCAGAATTTTCTCATCATTTGCGATTTGGGACTCAACATCCTTAAATGTCCATTGAATCTGCTCGGTTTGTTCGAAATTCGACTCGATTTTAATCTTCTCTATTGTAATCCCCGCAAATGGAAGGTGGGGAAAACAAAACGCCAGATTGAATATGATAAGCTGGGAAAGCAAAGATCCGTAATATATGAGGCATTCCACGATAATCCAATCAAAATCTTGCCTTGATGATTTCGATTTTCCTCTAAATTTTTTATTTAAAAAAAGACATTGAAAACAAAAATTTATATACAATGTGTTTATTTATATAAAAAATTTAGAGGAAAATCGAAATCATCGAGGCAAGATTGTGATCGGATTATCGTGGAATGCCTCATATATATAGAACGTGCCTCAGACAGAATCAAATTAGCACCCGCGAAATGGAGTTCTCTCTCTTTCTCTCTTTCTCATCTTCTTTGGTCCGCCATGGCCAATGCGTAAAGCGCATTTGCCGTGCATTTCCCGTTATTGCGAAATGAGGGGAAAAAAACTATTAAATATAATGTAAATTTTTTTTTGTTGATATCTATGGTGTCCAGTAAAATGTCATTAGAAATTTCCATGATATATCTGGAGACGTTTCAAGCAATTTAAGGGCGCATGTGACGAGAAACAACGTGTAAAAAAATTATATAAATAATATTAAAAAATCATTTCGAAGAGAATCAAAAATTTACAAAAAAAAAAAATGTAAAAAAATTTTTCTGAACAATTCATACATTTTTTGTGCAATGTTCTCTATTTTAAAACGTGTACAATTTCTAAAATCAGAATAACGTTCTTTCTGATAAGCCCAAACAAACGTAGCGCCGACAGCGAATTAAAACAACCTTTTACGGAGAGATAAAAAAATTTCACATTTTCATGACATTTCGAGGATAATCAAAATTTCATGATCATTGATTTAAGACCACTGGACACCATCTTTTTTTTTTGTTCTCCGAGTTACGATTTTTAGCGATAAATTATAAACGGCAATGAATGTTCAACGGTTATCAATTGTCAATTATCGACGATAATAATAAAGAAGCGTTACAACTAATAATAATCATTGATGAACTAACGTCTAAAAAAAAAACAATGGTTTTGTTCGCTTTTTTTTTGTTTCTCATGTTTTTCATTCCGTGTCAATCTCGCTCCGCCCTTCGTTCGCTTCAATTGGCTAATAAAAATTAGTATAAGAATAATACCGTATCGTTAATCGTTATGCTACAATGGTACAGAGATCATATGCGAATGACCTTCGATAGTTTGGTAACGCTGAACGCCCATCTTGAAACCGCGTGAATAAGGCCGTTTCATTTTTTTTTCCACTTCACTCGTTTTTTGTTTTTCTTCATCGTGAACGCGCGATATTAACTCGTGAAACTCGGAGTGACCTCGTCGAATGTTCGCCGAGTGCGAAATAAATACATTGCACGTAATATTGTCCCTTGAGAGGGGTATTTTTTTCTTTTTGTGCGAGTTTCTCACGAGACGCGCTCGAGATTGTAATATCTTGTAATATCTTCAATTGCACGAGAACGACCTTTGTTGGCATCAATGAACGTCTTGTTAAACCTTGAATAAAAAGCCTGCTCGAAAAATTCGACGGACAACAGGAAGTGCGGATTTTTAACTTTTCAATTCACAAACTTATCATTTCCTATTTTTTTGTTCTTGCAGATCCTTTCTATCGTATTTTTCAAGCGGGCAAAAAACCTCCCTCTCTCATTCCCTCGCTTTTTCCTGAGGCGAATATAATCTTTCGGCGAGTACGTTTAGATTATTTCGCTGGAAAGTTCTTGGCTGAGAGAGCATTTCTTCATCGTCTTTCCCTTTTAACATGATATATGCGCTTATTTTTTACACACTTGTCGAAAAAGCCTCGCAGGGTATTTTCCTTTTTTCCCCCAATAGTTTTTGGAAGAAATAACACGCAAATTGCTTCCAAGCGAAGAGAAGACTGTCCCTTTTTCTTCGCTTTGAAAAAACGCATCATCGCAGCGTTGATCGTTGTTGGAAAAAAAATTTCCTTTCTCATATTCGTGGTTGTTTTTTTTTTCTTGATCATGGAATTATGCGATATTCCCGATTGCGATAAATTCACGCACGTGCTATGTCGGACGTCTATGATCGTCACACCTTGTTGTGATGATGTCTCATCTCGTAGGCTGGACCCCGACCGCCTCCCCCGGAGCCCGAATAGGCACCGGCGTACAATTCTGGGTGATTGGAACGGCTGTGGCCGCTTGTTGGACCGGCGTTTGGTGGTGCACTAGCTGTGGGAACCGAGCGATAGCCTGTTTAGAAATATTTTTAGAATCATCCACGGTCATACGAATATATAAATTGTTTATAATCATGCTGTAAAATAAATCATCGACAATTCTTTTATTTCCTCCTTTATTCGAGAGCTCATTTGGGGATGGGGAACGGAGAGGAGTTAAGGGGTAACGCCACTGTGGCGGGACAAAAAAAATCGATTTTTTTCCCATTTTTTCAAAGAATATATTCGACGGCAGTATGGAAGAATGTGCTATCTCAAATTGTGCTAGAAGAAGGTGCTATCTAAATTTGTGATCGAAGAACGTGCTATCTCAATTTGTGATAGAAGAACGTGCTATCTCAAATTGTGATAGAAGAACGTGCTATCTCAATTTGTGCTAGAAGAACGTGCTATCTCAAATTATGAGATAGCACGTACTTCTAGCACAATTCGAGATACCACCTTCATCTCTCATAATTTGAGATAGCACGTACTTCTAGCACAATTTGAGATAGCACGTTCTTCTAGCACAATTTGAGATAGCACGTTCTTCTATCACAATTTGAGGTATCACCAATTGATCACACTTCGAGATACCACCTTCTCTCATAATTTGAGATAGTAGGTTCTTCTAAAACAATTTGAGATAGCACGTTCTTGTAGCACAATTTGAGATAGCACGTTTTTCTAGCACAATTTGAAATAGCACGTTCTTCTAGTACAATTTGAGATAGCACGTTCTTCCATACTGCCGACGAAATATTCAAAAATACGTAAACAAATTTTTAACTCAAAATCTCAAAAATTGACTCAGATATACCCAAAGGAAGAGCAGGTAATTATTTATATGAGGCATTGCACCGATTCGACCTGGGTCTGACCCTTCGTCTCTCCGATTTTGTCCGCAATTTTTTAGAGTTTTGTAGCAGCTCTGAAAAGCACTCAGGATTTTTTTCAGATTTTTTTTTTGAACGATTTGATTTAATTATGATTACATTTTTTTTCGAAAAAGCTTGTGATAGACGGAAGGAAATCCCTGTTCACTTTTTCTCAATGCTTGAAATGTTCAATATAAAAAAAATTAACCGATTTTCGAAATTTTGAAAACTACTATTTTTTAAGACCTTTTTAAAATAGAATAAACGGTAAAAAAAGAAAAACTGTTGTGTAGATTTTAAAAAAATTGTTCTTGTTTATTTCAGATGATTTTTCATTGCTGTATCGCTGCCATCAGGACTCATTTTTTTATTACGTTCATGTTAATAACTTTGTCAATTTTTAATATTTTTCAATAAAAATTTGTATAAATATAGTTGAATATATACTTAATAAATTGCTCTTTGTCCGATCCTCAAATAATCATCCCTACTTACAAAAAAAAAATATCTTGAAAATCGGCTATTTTCAGCCCCATCACAGTGGCGTTCCCCCTTAATGGATAGATAAAAAGATGGAATTATGATTGGCACGTTGCTTGCGCATTTCAAAATCTACGATTTCTTCATTGTCATAAAATATTCTTCTTTCAAGCTTCTCCGTCGAAAAGACAAAATTATAATTTTATAAATAACAAAATGAGCCAAATTCTATAAAACCATGAGGATTTTCATTGCGCAAATGATTTTCATTCATTCAACCCCTTTGAGCAATCCTTTCCAAATTTTGTACCAACCATTTTTGTCATATATTGTATTTGGGCAAAAAATTTAAGCTCGATAACTGCAAAATTGCAAAAGTTAGAGTGATCAGAAGGATTTTTGTCTTCCGATAAAAGGATAAATTTGTTCTGAATATTATTTGCTGATTTTTCGAAACATTTTCGATATACTGATATGAAAAATTCATTTTTTCGAGAAAGAAGCTTTCTGCGAAGAAGCATAAAGAAGAAAAAACACAGTTCTTCGCTGCGCGCAGTAAAGCAAGGAATTAGGATTTTTCCATGACCGAATGATGACATTGTGGCGAATGATAAGGATTATGATTGATGGCTCGATGAATCGATCAAGAGCATTAAGAATGTTTAGCATAAATGGTATCCTCCGAGTCCTTCGATACAATGAAATTTTTCAGTAATCCATCAACCGTCATCGAATTCGATCTTTTCGAATGACTCTCGCTAAGCATCCTCGAATCGCTGAATGAAAAAAAACAAAAACTCAGGCGGTGAACGACAATTTCGGAATGTTCACGTCCAACGACATGTCCGTGAACACTGCGATGAAAAAATGAGAAAAAAAAACAAAATAAAAGATTACAGAAGCAAATGCAAGAAGCGAAATAGAAAAGAACGTTGAAATGAAAATTTGGCAATGAGATAACGGATGAAATGGCGTTTTTGCTTGAATTTGCTTCCGTCGAGATTATAGAGATTAGCCCCAGCTCACCTCTGCAGCTCATAGAACGGATAGTGTCGAATAGTGATGAGCGCGTCAATCAATGCGAGGAAGATGCGAACAGGAGAAAACACTGATGTAGTTTGCGGGTTGAAACGCGACAGGATTCAATGCGAGATCGTTGAATCATTGAAAAATCGATATTCAACGATCGCGCATGATTCACTTTGGCGATACAGGATGATTTTTTTTGTTTTGTTGATTTTTAATTTCGTTATTTTGTTTTTCTTCTCTTTTCTCCTCGTTTCTCGAGAAAAAATTACCTTTCGGATAATACTGAGCTCCTCTGCCCTCTCCGTAACCGTGTGACGGTCCTCGCGTGCCGTGACCTCCGCGACCTTGACTCGGAGGTATACTCCTGGGTCCAGGACCACCGCCTCCACCATGGGGATGTCGCTGAAGAAGAAAAAAACACCATTGTAATTTTGCATATTTTTTACTTTGATCTGCTGAATTACGTTTGTCGAAATAAGGGTTGCAAATAATGCATTACTTTTTTTTAATGCATTTACACTTTCAATAACCATTAACGCTTATCGATTAATTGAAATAATTTCCATTAACCATTAAATGTTAGTGGCAGGGTTGCGAAATTTTTAATGAAAAAGTAATGCATTAACCATTACTTTTTTAATGGCTAATGAAATTAATTTCCATTAACCATTAAAATTATTTTCATTAACCATTAACCATTAACCACTAAAATTTAATGGTTAGCGGAAATTATTTGGATTAACCATTAACCATTAAAATTTAATTGTTAATGGATATTATTTTCATTAAACATTAAAATTATTTCCATTAACCATTAATGGTTCATGAAAATGCAATTGCATTAAAAAAAGCAATGCATTATTTGCAACCCTGTCCATTACAATGTAGTGTGTAATAGAAAAAATTTCCATTACCCATTGCAATGTAATGTGTTATGGACAAAACTTTGATTGCAATTTTGGGAATGGAAAAATATAGATGAATAAATTATTGCAATTTTGCATTACATTTTATTGACATAGGACTTAGATTTTCACCTTAAATTCTAAAAAGCATCTATATTATAATTCTAAAAATCTAAGTACTAAGTCAATAAAATCTAATACAAAACTGCAATAATTTATTCATCTATATTTTTCCATTCCCAAAATTGCAATTAAAGTTTTGTCCATTACACATTACATTGTAATGGGTAATGGAAATTTTTTCTATTACAGACTACATTTTCATTAATCATTAACATTTAATGGTTAATGGAAATAATTTTCATTAACCATTAACCATTAACCATTGAATTTTAATGGTTAATGAGAATAATTTCCATTAATCATTAAATTTTTATGGTTAATGAAAATAATTTCTATTAACCATTAAATTTTAATGGTTAATGAAAATAATTTCCATTAATCATTACATTTTAATGGTTAATGGTCAATGAAAATGCAAATGCATTAAAAAAAGTAATGCATTATTTGCAACCCTGGTTAGTGGTCAATGTAAATTATTTGCATTAACCATTAAATGTTAATGGTTAATGAAAATTATTTGCATTAACCATTAAATGTTAATAGTTAATGGAAATTATTTACATTAACCATTAACTTATAATGGTGAATGGAAATAATTTATATTAACCATCAACATTTAATGGTTAATGGAAACAATTTACATTAACCATCAACATTCAATGGTTAGTGGAAATAATTTACATCAACCATTAACATTTAATGGTTAATGGAAATAATTTACATCAACCATTAACATTTAATAGTTAATGGAAATAATTTACATTAACCATTAAATTTTAATGGTTGGTGAAAATAACTTCCATTAACCAATGTTAATGGTTAATGAAAATTATTTCCATTTGCCATTAAAAAAGTAATGATTAATGCATTACTTTTTCATTAAAAATTTCGCAAGCCTGGTCGAAATGATAGCTCACCATTCTTCTGAGTGTATTCATTGGCCTTCTGAGGGTATCGCTGATTCTTCTCGCAGGTGGTTTCTTCGGATTGCTCGATGGAGTATGAACGGCGCAACACTTTATGAACATTCCCATGAATATCATGAACGCGATGCCCATCAGCAAAACAGCCCACCAGAATTCCTGTGATATTGAAATTAAACACTCTTTCATTTCCATTTTGAATGAATGAAGTAAAGTTTACGTTTCGTTTGATTTGCAAAAAGATATATCTCCCAAAAGAACAAAGAACTGCTGAAATATAAAAAATCTCCAGCAATTCATCGTCACTAAAAGAATTACCGTCATCCATTGTGCCACTGTTAACAGGGTCTCTTTGTTGAAAAGCATGTTCTTCAATCTCGCTAATGGACCTTCGGCATCGACGGCACGACATTTCAGAAAAACGTCGCAGTAACCCTGTAATACCAAAATTAATGAAATTTCAAAAACGATTCAAGCATATTCAGCAGAATAAAAGTCATTATCGGAAGTGAAACATTGGTGATAAAAAAGATGTATCATTTTATGTAGGGAATTTATAAACTTATCATCCGGATTTTTTCATTTTGGCTTCTCTCATAACCAGAGTTGTAAATAATGCATTAATTTCATAATGCATTACTGTATTCATTACCCATTATACTGCATAATGTGACATGGACAAGTGGACCATTACAAAACACAAGAGTAATGTGTAATGAATGCGTGTTCCATTACAAATAAAAAAGTAATGTGTAATGGATGCGTGTGTCAGTACAAATAAAAAAAAAATAGAGTGTAATGGATGGGTGCTCCATTACAAATTACGATTGAAAAAAAGTAATTGGTAGTGGAGAACATTTCATTACGAATTAGTGTGCTTCTACGACAATTTGGAGCAGGCACTATTTTGCTCAAAGATAAGTCGATTAATTTTTCAATGAAAATAATTTGTGTGTATCAAGTTTTTGTCAACTTTACTATCGTAGTCGTAAATGTATAAATAGAGATTGTTTGGAGTAATTTTTACTCCATTCTTGAATTGTGATTTTTACAACAATGTTGTAAAAATTAATTGCTGTTGTAAAAATTACAATTCAAGAAGGGAGTAAAAATTACTCCAAACAATCACTGTTTATACATACTGTTAACTTTACCATCGTAGTTTTAAGTGTATGAACAGTGATTGTTTGGAGTAATTTTTACTCCATTCTTGAATTGTAATTTGTACAACAACAATAAATTTTTACAATATTCAAGAATGAAGTAAATATTACTCCATTCTTGAATTGTAATTTGTACAACAATTAATTTTTACAACATTGTTGTAAAAATTACAATTCAAGAATGGAGTAAAAATTATTCCAAACAATCACTGTTCATACATAATATTCACTTTACTATTGTAGTGGTAAATGTATGAACAGTGATTGTTTGGAGTAATATTTACTCTATTCTTGACTTGTAATTTTTACAACAATGTTGTAAAAATTAATTGTCGTTGTAAAAATTACAATTCATGAATGGAGTAAAAATTACTCCAAACAATCACTGTTCATATTAACAAACACTTGATACACACAAATTACTTTCATTGAAAAATTAATAGACTTTGAGCAAAATAGTAACTGCTCCAAATTGTCATAGAAACACACTAATTTGTAATGGAATATTCTCCACTACAAATTACTTTTTTTCAATTGTAATTTGTAATGGAGCACTCATTCATTACACGTTATTTATTTTATTTGTAATGGCGCACGCAACCATTACACATTACTTTTATTATTTGTAATGGAACATGCATAAATTACACATTACTATTTTAGTTTGTAATGGAACATTCGTTCATTACACGTTACTTTTGTAATTTGTAACGGAAAACTTATCCAATACACATTGTTTAAAGTAATGGGTAATGCATTACTTTTCCATCACTATTTTCACAACTCTGCTTATAACGAAGGCAATAACAAAATAATGTTTTCTCTATTGTTTAAACTTTAACACAAAAAACTGGACGTAAAAAAAGGAATTTTTGATGTTGGGGATTTTTTAAACCAAAGTGACACAGAAATCTAAAAAATTGTTTACACGAAAATAAAGTTTCTTTTAGGACAATAATGAAATAATTGAACTCACCTGAAAATTGTCACACGGTGATCCGGGTCTGAGACTTATACCACCGTCTGGCAGACCAACGCTGCGAGCAAATTCACTTGTGCTTCGACAAGTGCTCATATCAGTGCCATTCTGACAGGCCAATTCGCAAAGTTTTCGTTTATCGATATTGGGTATGATATTGCTGGTGAGAAAGCACTCCGTAAGATTCCATTCGAGACAAATTGAACCGGTGCATTCGCCATTGATGCACAACTGCAAAAGCAACAAAAAAATGTATGAACGTATAAAAAAAAAACAAAAATTACAACCTGGAAATTAATCCAGGTTTTGGGCGAGAATGAATGTCTAGTTTCCAAATTTATTTTACAGACCTGAGTTCCCTCATTGCAACGAGTTTTGTTGGCTCTTGGCAAGGACACCGGACACTCGGAGGACCTTCCGTTGCACGTTGCATTGTAACTGCAATCGGATTCGGCTTTGCACTGAACTTTGTCGTAGAACGAGACGAATTGGCAAGTCTCGCTGGAGCAGCATGGACCTTGACTCGGACTGTGGGCGAAGAAGTTGATCGATTAATGTCAATGTTGCATTATGACAGAAACGTAAGAGAAGCAGGGTTGTAAATAATGCATTACTTTTTTTAATGCATTTATATTTTCAATAATCATTAACTCTTATTGATTAATTGAATTGATTTTCATTAACCATTGAATGTTAATGGTTAATGGAAGTTATTTCGATTAACCATTAAATGTTAATGGTTGATGGAAATTATTTCCATCAATATATAAGAGTTAATGTTGAATGAAAATTATCTCCATTAACCATTTCATGTTAATAGTTAATGAAAATAATTTATTGAACCATGAACCATTTAATGTTATTGGCTAATGAAAATTATTACAAATAACCATAATGCTAATCATTAACGGAAATTATTGCCATTAATATATAAGAGTTAATGTTTAATGAAAATTATTTCCATTAATATATAAAAGTTCATGTTTAATGAAAATTATCTCCATTAACCATTTAATGTTAATAGTTAATGAAAATAATTTCCATTAACCATTTAATGTTATTGGTTAATGATAATTATTACAAATAAACATAATGCTATCGGTTAACGGAAATTATTGCCATTAACCATTGACATTGGATTTAATTAAAATGGCAGTAATCGATTGGTTTTATTCTGGATCAAAATGACCCAAAGGTACTAACCGAGGTTTTCTTGGTTACTTAATTAATGGAAATCATTTCCATGACCCATTAAATTTTAATGGTTAATGGAAATTATTTTCATTAGCCACTAACATTAAATGATTAATGGAAATTATTTTCATTAACCATCAACACGTAATTATTTTAATGGTCAATGAAAATAATTCCCATTGACTATTAACATTTAATGGTTAATGGAAATCATTTCCATTAGCCATTAAATTTTAACGGTCAATGGAAATAATTTCCATTAGCCACTAACATTAAATAACTAATGGAAATTATTTTCATTAACCATCAACACATAATGGTTAATGGAGATAATTTTCATCAACCATTAACTCTTATTGATAATTGAAAATAACTTCCATTAACCATTAACGTTTATTGATTAATGGAAATTATTTCCATTAATCATTTCCATTAGCCATTAAATTTTAATGATCAATGAAAATAATTCCCATTGACTATTAACTTTTAATGGTCAATGGAAATATTTTCCATTAGCCACTAACATTAAATGACTAAAGGAAATTACTTTTATTAACCATCAACACGTAATGGTTAATGGAGATAATTTTCATTAACCATTAACTCTTATTGATAATTGAAAATGACTTCCACTAACCATTAACATTTATTGATCAATGGAAATTATTTCCATTAATCATTCAATGTTATTGGTCAGTGAAAATTATTTTCATTAACCATTAACATTTAATGGTTAATGGAAATTATTTCCATTAGCCATTAAAAAAGTAATGATTAATGCATTACTTTTTCATTAAAAATTTCGCAACCCTAAAAGTGAAGGAAAGAAAAATTTGAATATTCGTACCTGCACTGAGTTCCTTTTCTTCTGCTGCAGCCTTTCGCTGATTCATTGTGGTTCTTGTCGTAATCGGAAACTTGACGCGGATAACAACATTTGTCGACGCACTCGACATCGTCGTATCCACAATCGCACTCCTCTCCGGCCTCGACGATTTTGTTGCCGCAAAATGCACCGGCGGATGCTTTTCAAAAAACATTCGAATAATCAGCAAACCTCCACCAATGTTGACTCTTTTTCAATTATATAAAAATTGTGTATTTACCGCTGAAGCAATTTCGCTTTTTATTGTCCTCGATCGCATCCAGTACGTTGCTTATGTTGCCTATGCTGCATTTTGAGAATTTACTGTTGTTTGGTCGATCGCCACTCGTTGCTGAGGCAAACATTATGTAATTACCGTGAAGACCACCGGGACGACATTCAGGTGGAAAATCATGCTGCAATAAATAATTCATTATTATTTTTTTTCCGTTTATTATTTTATTTACATATTCAATGCTAATAAAAAATTTTGTATGAGAGATTAATGGCATGAATAAAGAATTATTTGTCAAGGATTGTACAGGATAAAAAATGATTTTTTATCGGAAATTATGATTGGATTCAGGGTTGCAAATAATGCATTACTTTTTTTAATGCATTTATACTTTCGATAACCATTAACGCTTATTTCCATTAACCATTAAGTGTTAATGGTTAATGGGAATTATTTTCATTAACCATTAAATATTAATAGTTAATGGAAATTATTTCCATTAACCATTAAATGTTAATGGTTAATCGAAATTATTTACATTAACCATTAACATATAATGGTGAATGGAAATCACTTACATTAATCATTAACATTTAATGGTTAGTGATAATAATTTCCATTAACCATTAACCATTAACATTTAATGGTTAATGGAAATAATTGCCATTAACCATTAAATTTTAATGTTTAGTGAAAATAATTTCCATTAACTATTAAATGTTAATGGTTAATGAAAATTATTTCCATTTGCCATTAGCAAATTGATGATTAATGCATTACTTTTTCATTAAAAATTCCGCAACCCTGATTGGATTGAAGAAAAATCTTACCGGCGAGCCAAAATTATGACCAATCTCGTGGGCCAGAGTCAATTGTGAGACTTTTGGTGGTACTCGACTGTTGTAATTGACGAATGTTATTATACCGGTGTTGAGAGATCTCTTTGTCGATTGGTACATTCCCTCGACCGTTTCCGTGTAGGTTTTGTACTTCTCGCATATTCCACCGGATGCACCGGAAGCTGAGGCTACCCACGCAAGGCCGAGTGTACCACCGGTAAAGTCTCTGTGGAATTGATAAGGAATAATGAGAGTACGATAACTTCGCAGAGTTGATATTTTTTCTGGTTTTTTTTCGAAAGTATTTCAAAAATGTTTTGTTAAAATTTTATAATTTTTAACAATTTTGAGCCGATCTGAATGACATCTATAATTCGTATTGGAAGTAGAATTTACTGAAAATTTTATTTTTTACTATTTTTGGTTGCAAAGAACATTGAAAAAAATACTACTTTTTTAGAAAAAATTCTAGAACGAACGAAAGACATATAGTTGTATCGAATCCAAAGCTCTTTGATTTCTTTGTTTTCCTTCATAAAAAGGCCACTTTTTGAGAAATTGCGTTTGCATTTTTGTGTATAAAGAGTATAAATTAAATGCAAACAAGGTTCGTACTTATTCTAAAAATATATTTATTAAGCCCTAAAAGAATAATATCAATATCTATAGCAGTCTCTAGAAAAATTTCTAGAAATAGCATTTCTCTTGAGCATTCAAACTCCTATAAATCCAATAACGAAAATCATTGATATTATTATCGAGTTTTTACTGCAAAAATAGTAGAACAGTGACTTATTTTTTACAGAAAGGCATATCAAAAAGAAAACAGTGTATGAAAATATATTTTTTCTTAGTTTTTCCTTGCTTTTTCTCATGAATACATTTTTTTCGACAAAAACTCTGCGTGATTTGTAAGCAGCGGTGAATTTTCCATCGAAATATTGTTTGAAAACGATAAAATTAAAAAAATGTTGACCCAATTTTCGAAAAGCTCAAAATAGCAAAATTTCAAGCGCACATGACTTGATTTTGGTTCGACCGATTCTAAATATTTATTTTTCGTACGTAAGGCTGTCACTAAATTTAGAGAATGGCGTTTTGGTTCATTCCGAAAACTTAATTTTTGTAGAAATTAGAGCACTTTGAAAATCGACCGAAAAAAATGGAAATGCCTCAAAAAAATTGCAAAAAATCGATGGTGGAACTTTAAAAATCTGCCAAAAATTAAAAAATTATCCCAATTGGATGAAACAAGCGGCATTTTGAAGCTTGAACGATTACGAAGAGAATCCGAAGTTCAAAACGGAACCGAAATGCCGCAAAGAAAAAAAAACTACAGCTATTTTAGTGAACAGATATAATTTTGGCCAAAAAGCGAAAAAGAAAAATTTCAATTTTTTTCTTTTTCAATCTTATATCGATGTATTTTTTCTCTCTGACCCCGAATTTCCCAAAAGTATTCAAAAAAAAAAATCAAAATTTCTAAGAAACTTCATCAAAAACCTTTTTCGTTCAATTATTGTCTCATTTTCAAAAACCTCAAAATCGTGTAATTGTAAGTACTCAAAACTAAACTTCAGATTGGCCGATTACAAAATTTCAGGTAGAAGCATCTCTTAAAAAAAAAAAAAAGGCATATAAAAAAGAACACGGTCAATTGAAAGTGACTCCGCACAGGAGAAATTTGTCCCCTATTAAAACCACTTCTGAGCTCTGAAATAGTGACAATAGTGACCAAATTTATAAAATAGTGAGAAAAGTTACACGATTTTAAAATAGTGATCAATAGTGACTCACTGGTAATCCTGCAGTTAATGGAAGAAATTTAAAACAAATCAAAATTATAAAAAAAACGTACCTGTAGGTAAATACATATGCGAGACAAAAATCTTCGTGATTTCCCAGAGAATGCTGATTCAAAAAATTACTGACGTCGATGTTCTCCATGCAGAAGACATTTGGCTTGGAATCCGGCCGAGGTGAGCAAGCCGTGTCATTGTCGATCTGTCCAATGTAAATTACAATTATCCTTCAGGCAAAAAAAAATTAAGGCGTTACCTTATTTTACCTTATTTTCAAAAAATTTTACCTTTATCCTCTGAACTTCAAACTTGATGTTTCTGTGCTCGATTCTACCGTCGAATCTCGTGTCTCTGTAGATGTAATTGACCGCTGTAACGTGATGCGCTATCAGCGACAGAATTTCCTCCCTCGTTTTTTCAGGATCTCCGTGTAGCTGCAAAAAAAAAAAAAGCAACTTTGAACTGAGAGTCCCGATGATTGAATATTCCAATATTTGTTCTTCTACGATTTTTTTTTCTTTTCTTTTTTTTAATCAATTCAGTCTATCAACCGGAGAAGCTTCTCTCTCGATGAATAGAGAAAAGCGAGCGAATCGATCCTTCGAGAAAATTGCTGTGACGCACAAATGGCTGAATAAAATGAAATAAAAAAAAATTGTAAATAAAAGAGTGAAATAGAGTGAAGGAAAAGTGAGTCTGGCATCGGAGCTATTTTCCGTCTATGCATAGCACAATTGCCATTGCACAAAGAGATCAGAGCTTTACCCAACCCCCTCCGATGAGGTATTTCATTTGGTACTTTTTTTTACTTTTTTTTTTATATTTCTTTCTTTAATATTCTCGGCTCACAGAGTACGAGACTGACTCGAGGAATTGAGGACGAAGCCACTGAAAAGTGGCAATGTCGAGCAATAAAGGAGGAATTTGTTCAATGTTTTTTCCTCCCTCGAATTTTCAATCACGAATGCTAATTATGTTTGTGCATGAAAATACTTTGTTGTTACTTTCTGCATGAATGATATATTATACGAATAATACATGGGGCATTCCATCCCAAGTCGGACAGTTTGAAAAACTTTTTTTTTTTTATTTCCTCAATTTTTTAATATTCTTGAGTACCCATCAAAAGACCCTTCATGTTAAATTTTGAGATTTTTTCGATTACTCGTTCAAAAGATATTAAATTAACAAAAAAAAACCGCTCTTTTTTTGGTATTTTTGTCATAACTTCTTTAATAATGGTCCAAATTGAAAGTTTTTTTTTCGAAATTTTTGTTTTTTATGGCCTTTTCAGAAATTCTTGAACTGTTGTTATTTGCCACTCATACAATTCTTGAACTGTTGTTATTTGCTCATCGATTAATTATTAATTTTAAAAATCTGTTAACAATGAAAAAGTGCCCAAATGGATTCAAAATGATTAAAAAAAATTCTATACAGTAACAAACATTGGTATTCATAATAATTTATAGAAAAAAAAAAATTATTTTCAAAAATCGGAAAAAATAGTAGTTATTGAGATCCCACGATCGGACTAGTCTTAAAAATTGTTGAATAGATAGATGTTTGAAACAAAAAATAAAATTAAAAATTAAAAATGACATTCGCTTTTAAAAACGCGATTTAACGTTTAGAACTCAAAAAACTCATTCAAAAACACGTCGAATATTTTTGTTGTATTTTTTTCTGAAAAGGCCATAAAAAATAAAAATTTTGAAAAAAACACTTTTAATTTCGACCATTATTAAAGAAGTTATGACCAAGATACCAAAAAGAGAGCGGTTTTTTTTGTTAATTTAATAATTTTTGAACGAGTGATAAAAAAATCTTGAAATTTAACAGGAAGGGTCTTTTGATGGGTACTCAAGAATATAAAAAAAATTGAGGAAATAAAAGAAAAAGTTTTTAAACTGTCCGATTTGGGATGGAATGCCCCATATATTCATTATATATTATTCTGCACGAATAATATATAATGAATTGTCAGTTTCGTTTGGCCCAAATATGACCTTGAATTTTTAGTAACTTTTATTTCATTTTTTAGGGGTTGCCCGAGCTAAAAAATCATCAAATTGAGTGAAAACAAAGATTTTTTAAATTAATTGATTTTTTTCACAGAAACTGGGACCCAAAATAAATATTTTCGTCATAGTTCGATAATGGACTAAAAATAATTACTATTTTTTTAAAAATATTTTTTTTTTATAATTTCTTATTTATAGTGAAACTTGTTTTTTTTTCTTGGTTTAAAAGTGAAACGACAACATTTTTCGAAAATTAATTTATATTTTAGGGAGATGCTTCTGTTGGGGGATGAAAAATGTTGAGAATTTTTAATACCTTGAAAAATCAACTAGAACCTTGGTTTTTTTTGTTTAAAGTAAACTTTGTCGTAAAAGACAACTCTGGTCAACCTTATCAAATTAGGTATTTTTCAAAAAATCTCTAGAGAAATACTATTCCAATATCTTAATTTTTTAGCCGACCTGAGGTAGTTTGAAAATCGCCAAAAATCTAGGACAGAGTTTTTTTTAGCTAAAGTTGACTAGAAAAATAGTGCCGTACGAAATTTTATTGTACGAGTGCGCAAAGTGGCACTTTGCGCACGGAGTGCAATAAAGAATCTTTTTTTACTCTTCAGGGTAATCTATTTTTTTAGGGGTTCATTTATTGAGGTAGGAATTTTTGGAGTGACCTAAAAAATTGAAATAATTATAATTAAATTAAACTGACGATAAAAATTGCGGATTAGTCGATAAATTGGAAAAAAACTCACGTGTTCGGATATGTGACGCCATATGAACGGATCTGTCTGTATGAAGAGAGAGCAGGTATTTTTGTTGTCCTCTTTGGGCCTCGTGGCCCTTCGACTTCTACTGTGATTTGGCTTATTCGCCTCTCTCGTGTACTTGTGTCCCGGTGTTTCCGATTCGCCGTTCCAACGTTCAACTTTTGGTATCGTCTCTTTCATTTTTTTGAAATTCAACGACGGAGGCGGTGGTTCCGGTTCTCCGGAATTTTGCACCTTGTCCATCCATTCGGCTACCTTGTCGGTTATACCGCAACCACTCGAGTCACCTTGAGAAACGTAAATAAACGGAAAATAATCATACCCCATGAAAATTAAAAGTCCAAGCTACAGCGAAAAATAAATAAATAAAATAAAAAAATAAAATAAACTAGAGCGACTCCAAAATAAATTGTAACCGACGTACATAGAAAATATATCCTGAATATATTAAACATATGTCGTTCAAAAAGTTATATATATATTTTTATAATATGTATTTCACATCAATAATAATTATTATATATATATTAATTATGTATGGGCATTCTACGTCAAATCAACCACTTTTAAACCCGACCCCTTTCGATTTGGCTGAAATTTTGTTTTCCTTTTCTACCCCATTGAAAACATTTTTTAGGAAATTTTCAAATTTATTTACCCAACCAAAACAAAACTTTTTTTTTTGTAATAGCTATATCTACGAAAATTGACTAATTGGCACGTTTTTTTTCCAAATTTTCGTCTGTAATGTACTTTTCGAAAAAAATACAAAAAAATGCTGAGATATTAAAATCTATGAAATTTTTACTTGTTCGAGAAAAATCATCTTTTTCTCGAAGTTGGCCATTTTCAATTTTTTTTTCACTCAAAAAATACTTCGATCAATTCCGGAAAAAATGCCGCCCAACATGGAGTGGGCCGACATTTCCTTCTTTTTTTTTATCGATTAAAAAAAAAAAAATTTCTTAGCTGGGCTTATTTCACAAAATACCACTCTGGAAATAGAGAACTTGCATGCATCTGAAATCTGTATTTTAATCTATGGGACTCGAAAGTAGGATAAAAAATAATGTATTTCCCAAGACAGTTTTTTTTTAAAGGAATATTGACGCTGCAAAAAAATATTCTTTGACTCTAATTTTTCTCGAAAAATTTGAATTGGCAACCATATTGTTGTACCCAACTATCAGCGCCGCCAGTGTCGTGTCCGGGAACCACGTCTCATTGTAAACAGTTTCTGCTCTCGGTGACGCAAAAATCTAACCTATAACTTACGTATAACCTACAGTATAATATTCTTCAATATTATTATTTACGTCAAAAGTATCACAGAAAAAATATAAATTGACAAAGCAATTATGGATTTATTCACCCCGCAACCAAACTTGGATTGGTTCATGTCTCGTTTTGTACCATCGTGCAAAAACACAACAAGTACTACACCAGAAAAGATATTTGTCCATGTGCCAAATAATCCAGTGAAAAGAAAGGTTTGGTCGTTTGGTGCGCGGCTGTTGGTTTTGAGAAAAATAAAAAAATAAAAATAAATAGTTATTGTTGCGAAGATCATCTTGAGGTAAGTCCTTTCTTATACATTTAAAGAGAAAACAATATCAGAGCAGCGTTGCAAAAATATTATTCTTTACAGCTCGAAACCGTTTATATTCATCATAGTTTTTCAAATCAGTTTCGAGCTGTAAAGAATAATATTTTTGCAACGCTGCTCTGATATTATTTTCTCTTTAAATGTATAAGAAAGGACTTACCTCAAGATGATCTTCGCAACAATAACTATTTATTTTTATTTTTTTATTTTTCTCAAAACCAACAGCCGCGCACCAAACCTTTCTTTTCACTGGATTATTTGGCACATGGACAAATATCTTTTCTGGTGTAGTACTTGTTGTGTTTTTGCACTATCGTACAAAACAAGACATCAACCAATCCAACTTTGGTTGCGGGGTGAATGAATCCATAATTGCTTTGTCAATTTATATTTTTTCTGTGATACTTTTGACGTAAATAATAATATTGAAGAATATTATACTGTAGGTTATACGTAAGTTATAGGTTAGATTTTTGCGTCACCGAGAGCAGAAACTGTTTACAATGAGACGTGGTTCCCGGACACGACACTGGCGGCGCTGATAGTTGGGTACAACAATATGGTTGCCAATTCAAATTTTTCGAGAAAAATTAGAGTCAAAGAATATTTTTTTGCAGCGTCAATATACCTTTAAAAAAAAAACTGTCTTGGGAAATACATTATTTTTTATCCTACTTTCGAATAAAAAAATTTAAAAAAAACATGCAAGTTCTCTATTGTTCAGGATTTATAAAGGACCTCAGAGTTTGAAAAATTGAGAGGAAAAAAAAATTGAAGGTGGTAATCCTGGAAAAAATAGAAGGATATGACGGCCCATTCCATGTTGAGCGGCATTTTTTCCGGAATTGATCAAAGTATTTTTTGATATACATAGATTGACCCATATAAATTATATATTAATAATATTAATTTATAATGTCTTTTATATATTTTTTGAAATAATATGTCGAGTATATTTAATTGAAAAAAATGTATTGCATAATTGTTCAAAGGGGAAAATATTTTTTCTTCCTACGAACTTTCGAAAAAAATTGAAAATTTATTATTCCACATATTTTATCCATGGACAATGAAATTTTTATCTTTCGTCCATCTTGGAGGAAAAAGCTACTGTAAAAATTGAAAAAAATTGGTTTTTTTAAAAGTTCTTTGAAGGATTTTTTTTTGAAAACACGTAAGTATAATTTTGAGTTGAAATTCTAAAAATTGACTGATCGTGAGTTTCAGTCATTTTAGTCAGAGCGGATAGTGCTATTTTTGCAAAACGACTTTTCGTCCTTGTTTCAGCGAATACTCGTCAACTTCTGAGCCGATTTTCAATTTTTTTGTTTTTTAATATTCATAATGACAGTGGCCAAGTCTATACATAGCTAATTTCAAAAATTTTCAAAATTACTTTTTTAAAACCTGCTAGAATGAAAAAAGGGTCTTAAAAATGGCAAAAAGTTAATTTGCGGCCATTTTGTAAATGATCAAAAAAAAAAAAAATCTGTGAGCCTTCACCAAAATATCAAATTCCATTGTCGTTAATAAAATATTTATATCTCCGTTAATTTTCAAGATTTTTCAATAAAAATTGCTATGAAATAATTCGAATATCTACTTAACAAAATAAAAATAATCCAGCTCTCAAATAATTATCATAGCTGTAAAAAGAAATTCTCAAACATTGGCAATTTTTTCATCCCTTATTGCAACTTTCGCTCTCGAGACGAATTCTCTTAAAATTAGTCGAGCATTCTCGACGAGTTTCTTCGACGAGGAGCGACGATCCGCAAATTCTCCTGAGAAAAAATTGATGAAATTTCCTTTCGAATAAAACAGTAAGTTTGAGATTGAAAAAAATGTGGACGAGAGATCGATCGAACGAAAATAGCTCGGAGAAAAATTACTTTATTGGAATTTCACAATGAAAATCGTTTCCGCGGAATAACACGTTAAAAATAAAAGAAATAGAATAATAATTAAAAAAATAAAAAATATATATATATCTCGAGGCTACGAAGGGGGGATCTCTCGTCAAACCGTTTCTATCTAGGCTCGTCATTCCTTGTACTCGTTTCACCCGCATTTGACTCCTCTTTGATCCAACGAGAGACACGAATAAAAATTCTCGTATAAAACGTAGAGTCGCTTTTATATTGCTCCGGGAGGATGAACCCCAGTGACGAGAGGCACGACGAGGATTAACGTAGAGCTTTCAAGTATTAACTTATTCTATACAGGTAGAACCACTCGAATGTTCTACTCTCCCTCTCTCTCCCTCCCCTCCTCACTCTCTCTCTCTCTCCCTCCCCTCTCCCCCCCCCCCCCTCTCACTCTCTTCGGTGCATATCGCCACGGGCAATTTGGATTAAGGGGCTCGGAGCCATGGATGGGTGAAAATATTAAAAATGACATTTTATTCTAACAAACACGAACTTTTGATCATTTTTGGTTTACTGCTTTCTCCTAGAGTGAGCCCAATTTCCATGATTCCTTCATTCCAGCAATGAAAATTGAGTTTTTAAATTAATTTTTAGTGACATTTACGTTTTGTTCATGCAGCAAGGGATTATACGCAGTCAGAGTTTCAAAAAAAAAACAATTTTTTTTAAATTTCGTTTTCGTAATGCACACTGATGACCATTAATGCCTGCAAATCTTTGAAAGAATCTAGAAAATAATCTTAGGCCCGAATTTTAAGATTTTAAGATTTATCTTAGGATCGATCTTAAGATCAAACTTCAACATCATTTTTTCTAAAGATTTGTATCATTGGCGGAAATAGAAACGCGATAGTTATCAAAATTTTTTTTTATAAGGTCTATGAATACTGCACAAAGGACCAAAGTTCGTAGGAAGCACACTTCCTATCGACGGCAATATGGAAGAACGTGCTATCTCAAATTGTGCTAGAAGAACGTGCTATCTCAAATTGTGCTAAAAGAACGTGCTATCTCAAATTGTGCTAAAATAACGTGCTATCTCAAATTGTGCTAGAAGAACGTGCTATCTCAAATTATGAGAGAAGAAGGTGGTATCTCCAATTGATCACAATGCTAGAAGCACGTGTTAGCTCAAATTGTGCTAGAAAAACGTGCTATCTCAAATTGTGCTGGAAGAACGTGCTATCTCAAATTGTGCTAGAAGAACGTGCTATCTCAAATTATGAGAGAAGAAGGTGGTATCTCCAATTGATCACAATTGGAGATACCACCTTGTTTATGAGAGACGTTTATTTGGGATTATGTGAATGTTTATGAGAGAAGGAGTTTATTATGAAAGAAGAAGCTGGTATCTCCAATTGTGATCAATTGGAGATACTACCTTCTGCTCTCATAATTTGAGATAGCACGTTCTTCTAGCACAACTTGAGATAGCACGTTTTTTTAGCACAATTTGAGATAACACGTTCTTCTAGCATTGTGATCAATTGGAGATACCACTTTCTTCTCTCATAATCTGAGATAGCACGTTCTTCTAGCACAATTTGAGATAGCACGTTCTTCTAGCACAATTTGAGATAGCACGTTTTTCTAGCACAATTTGAGATAACACGTTCTTCTAGCACAATTTGAGATAGCACGTTCTTTCATACTGCCGTCGCTATGAACTATGAGGTCAGAATAAACCCGAAAAAAAATCTAAGTCAATTCTAACAAGATTTTTTTCTATGAAGGGGAAACTTAAGCTATTTCCTCCCTTCTTTTTGGCGCTTGTGATTTCATACGAGATGAAGCTAAAGTTTCTAATACATTTTTCTCTAAAACGACTTGACAGAATTTGAAAAAAAATTCAAATTTGATTTCTGCTGATCTTCCTTACGACAGAAAATATTTTGACATTTTTAGGCTCCAAAATAACATTATGAAGCTGAAATTGGGAGAGCTATTTGCTAATACGGTTCAGAAAAGGCTGTAAATAATAAGGAAGTAATGCTTAAAATTCTAATACAATTTTTTATAAGTTACCTTGTACAACCATTTTTCAATTTATGTAAGAAATGTTGGGTATTAGAATAAGAGAAAATTTCAACAAACTTTGGCCATCGACATTGTCAATGGAGAAATTTCGAGTGACAAAACATGACAAGGAAGATAAATATTTAAATTCCAAATTGCTTTCGTCGCGATTGAATTTCTCTCGTGTTCATTCTCATCGCCTTTGGCGATCGTTATCACGATATTGCTATCTATCTTGGTCCCTGTTGCCAGGACGCTGATCCTCATAATTATCATCGTACAGCGGGAGAGAAAGAAGAAGAAAAAGAGAGAGAGAGAGAGAGAGAGAGAGAGAGAGAGAGAGAGAGAGAGAGAGAGAGAGAGAGAGAGGGAGGGAGAGAGAGAGAGAGAGAGAGAGAGAGAGAGAGAGAGAGAGAGAGAGAGAGAGAGAGAGAGAGAGAGAGAAGCACAGGAAAAAGAGCTTCTTGCTCGATATGAATTTTCATTGAGAAGTTAATATCCGTGAAACTTTCGATGTCACGCGGCACATCTTCACAGGGGTTGGTGGATTGGCTTCGAGAATGAAAATATAATGTAAAACGATGACAAGTATATATAAGATTGGAGTGAAAAGGATCGGAAGGCGGAAACGAGTCATCCGCCACTCTCAATCTCCGATTATATAATCCTTATTTCACTCTGGAGACGTCGGATAAGCCGCGGGAATGAATATTACATTTGACGAGGTTGGAATACATTATTCACGACGAATATAGGATCTTACCTAATTAAGACACCGCATTATGACTATTTTCATCGTCGATCGATAGTCCGACGTGAATAAGAAATATTTTTCTCCAGCGCAGGATATCTTTGATCACCGAGTTTCCACGACGTTTTCCCTTTTTTAATTATAATTTTTTTTTTCCCTTCAAAGGTATTCCTGAGAAAACCTTCAACAGCATATTGGGAATCTCTTTAATTTTATTGAGAGAAAAATTACCATTAAATTTGAAATTCCAGTTGGAAATAATTTTCATGGATCCACGAGAGAGCAAAGGAAGGTTGAATTTATTTTGGGGGTTGAAAGGACTTCAATGAAAGAGCCTTAAACTCTTCTGTCAGCACATTGGGAACCTTTTTAATTTTTTTTAGAGAAAAGTTACCATTAAATTTGAAATTCCGGCTGGAAATAATTTTCATGGATCCACGAGAGAGAGCAAAGGGAGGAGGTTGAATTTATTTTGGGGGTTGAAAGGACTCGAATGAAAGAGGCGGAGGATTCGGTGATGTGTTTCTTCGAGGCGTCGGTGGATTTTTAAGATTTAGGTTGTAACCCAAGCTTTGTTGGGAAGCTCGGCAATGTTTTGCCGAGGATGAAGGTTTGCTGGGCTTTGGAATACCGTGAAATTTATGCATCGTGGAAAAGCGGCTCGTTAATGCCTGCCAGGATTCATAACGGGGTGACATGATGGCGGCGGAAAGGTCCTGCATGGCAAGAATGTATTCGGATCCTCGGTATGCACATATAATATACGTACTCCACGTGTATTAATCATATATATATATATATATATATATATATATATATATATATATATATATATATGAGGCATTCCACGTCAAGTCGGCCACCCCATTTTTTGAAATCACCAAAAATCGCATACAAATTTTTATAAAGTAGTTCTAACTGTCAAGAAAATTCGTGTTTTTTTTCAGATTTTTATATTACATATTTAGCCGGAAAAAAATACAAAAAATTTTCTTATTCCATTTCGTAACTCGAAAATTATTCGTGGTACGAGAAAAAAAGTACAACACGAAATTTAGGATTTTCAACGTACTTTTCACCGAAATTTTTTACGAACTTCTCCAAAAGCTCTATACGCCTTTTTCGGAGCAAATAATGTTTTGATATTTTTTTTCTCAGAATTGACATCTTCGATTTGTCCGTAGTTCTAACAGTTTTTTACTTGATTTATTTACAGACTGTAAAAAAATTGGCTCAGTGGAGAATCCATTCCTTCCCATGCGTTTTTCATCCCAAACGAAAACACAAATTTTTCTGTGCATTAACAGGGTTGAGAATATCCATAGATATTTTCTAAAGCCCGCATTTTTGTTAATTTTTTGTACTTTTTCATTTTTTTAAACTTTTTTCATTTTTATTTTTTGAAATATCTTTTTGTGCAGTTTAATAAACTTTATCAATGGACCCATGGACACCGATAGAGTCTATTCAAATTAGAGTCAAAGGCTACTCACGTCTCTCGATCGCAAAAAATAATTAATTTACCCTCTTTGGATACACCGACGTTTCTATGGCCAATAAGTACTTTTTTAGTTCGATCAGGGCATGATTTTTGGAAATGAAGCAATGATACTGCTTTGTTCCTGGAATCGTCTTCGCAGTATCAGAACGAGATTATTTTATTATTTTTCCCTGTCTACGATTAATAATGATAAAATATCAATATCTACACTATTTCGTTAAATCACTCTATAATGATAGATTGTACCAATAAAAATGCATTTGAAATAATGGATTCTCCACTACGCAAATTTTTTCATAGTCTATAAATATATCAAGTAAAAAACTGTTAAAACTACAGAAGAATCGAAGATGTCAATTCTGAGAAAAAAAAAATCAAAACATTATTTGCTCCGAAAATGGCATATAGAGCTTTCGGAGGAGTGTGTAAAAAATTTCAGTAAAAAGCACGTTGAAAATCCTAAATTTTATGTTCTACTTTTTTTTTCGTACGATGAATAATTTTCGAGTTACAAAATGGGACAAACAAATTTTTTGTATTTTTTTCCGGCTAAAAAATGTAATTTAAAAATATGAAAAAAATCACAAATTTTCTTGATAGTTGGAACTACTTTCTAAAAATTTGTATGCGATTTTTGGCGATTTCAAAAAATGGGGTGACTGACTTGACGTGGAATGCCTCATATGTATTGTGTGCACGTTTGTGTAAACAGGAATGTATTATGTGGACGTGTGTACATTCACATCGGGCACGTACAAACAGAGCTGAGAGAAGATGGCGGATACGCGGATGCACGGAGTAACGATAAATATTGGAATAAATATTGCACTTGCACGAGGCTACTGTTTATTCTAGGATCGTTGTACGTTACCGCGAGCTATGAATCCACGAGAACGATGAGGACATTCGTTTTGTGAAGATTTTCGTATTTTCTCTTCTTCCCCTTGCAATAATCCTTCAGGATTATCATTTTGCAGGAAATTTTTTTTTCCCATTCTCTAATGACATTTTCATATTCCAAGTCTGGATTACATCCTGGGAATTGTCTAAGAAAAATCGAAATTTGAAATTCTAAGGAAAAACGAAATTTTCCTTCACTTTTCTTTTCCTATTAAAAAAAAGGAATGATATTTTTGTATTCATTTTTTCAGGATCATTGTGAACAGAAATCTGGGGCCAGTTTATAGAAAATCTTTTGATGAATGGAGTCTTCTAGAAATCAAGGAATTATAGAAAAATTGGGAATTATACTTTGAAGAAAAGAACAATAAATCTTGACGAGAATTGGTGTAAAATATTCGATGGCAAATCAAGGAGAAAAGCCACTGTAAAAATAAAAATAATTGTTTTTCTTTACATTTTCTAAAAGTATATGAGGCATTCCATGCGGTTTCGAACGGTCAAAAAGTTGTCAACCCTCAAAGAAATTGAAATTTTGTCAAATTATTCAATTATATGAAAAAGAGTAGTATAAATTTTTTCAAAATTTTTGGATCGCATTTTTTTGAGTTTTTCAAAATGTCAAATGTTCCAAGTACCGTTATACGCCTCTTGGATAACTCTAGTGGCGCGGCGTTGTGGCAGATTCAGGCAACACGCGGACGTTAGAGTGCGGTCAGCTGTACGGTTCACGTTATTAATTCAGTTAAAAACGTTAAAAAGTGCGTTGTCAGATATTTTTAGAATATATAAAAGCGCTTATATAATCGTGATATATTTCAAATATATCATAATCCACTTTTACAACGGGGATAAACGTTTCGAAAAATAATAAAAATGTGTGATTGAAATTTTCAATAAAGTCGATCAAAACTCATCGATATTTTATTTTTATACATATGGAGAGACTTGAAAGTATGTCTGCAAAATTTAGAGATCATTTCGTGAACTTGAGGCATAAATATTTTGATATATTCAATTATATATTTGTTCATATATGATAAAAACAACCTCACGGAAAAAGAATAGATGTCCATGTATATAGAAAATACATCTCGAATATATTGAATATAGTTTGTTGTAGAAATGAGATACTCTTGCGAAATATACGTCAAATATATGTGAGAAATATATCCACATTGGATATGTGGAATTGATAGCGACTTGAGACAAGTACATTTACCTAACCTCTCTGTCTCGAGAAGCAGCCGAGCAGCTGACTCTATACAGGCAGGACCTTGCTTATACATGGAAGTATATCTATATAAAAAAATCAATTTCTCAATATTTTCAATAAAATAGACAGTTTAAAAAAATTTAAGACACACGTATTGTTTATTATTTTTTTTTCTTTCCATTTATCCCAGAATGAACGCTGTAGCTGTCAAAATGTGGACGATATCAAATTTAAACTGTTATTTTCATATGTTTACTGTATGAGAAGAACGACCTCGAGTTGTCGCCGTTAACCGACAGTTGGCGTTGCCGTAGCATCGGCGCGATATCCAGGAGGCGTATATCTTGAAAACATACGATTAAACAGAAAAATGTTTCAAACAAAAAAGTTGCAGTTTTACATAAACTTTGTGAAAAAAATTTTTTTCGAATGTTTCGAGTTTAAAAAATGACAATTTTCATAAAAAATATACGAAAATAATTATTTTCGGTCGGTATGCTACTTTCGACTTATCTAAAAAAAGGGTGGGGGTCGAAGAGTCGACTAACCAATATTTCGAACGGCCGAAATCCCGAATTTCACGATTACGAGCGTTCGAATAACGAAGCGCCGAAATCCCGAACGCCAGAAAAGCGAAAGTGGAGAGAGCCGCCCCATGCGTAAGAGAGAGAAAGATGCGCCTCCTCTCTCTCTTACGCATGGGGCGGCTCGCTTGACTTTCTCTTTTCTGGCGATCGGGATTTCGGCGCTTCGTTATTCTAACGCTCGTAATCGTAAAATTCAGGATTTCGGCCGTTCGAAATATTGGTTAGTCGACTCTTCGACCCCCACCCTAAAAAAATTGTGTACAATAGACACATATTTTTTTTAGATCGCTCGATTAGTTGTTATGTATTTGAAGGGACGATTTTTTAAATTTATCGCTGATTTTACTAGTTCCAGGCGATCTACGATAGATCGAGGTGCGGAGAATGATATCTTCAGCTTGAATAACGTTGAAATTATGGCGGTAAAAGTGATCACAGCGATTTTGTGGTGGACGACAGACGGAAAGCGTGCTCTCTCATCTTGAACGTGCAAAGCCGCAAATGATACGCCGGAGAGGCTTTTTTCTCTCTTTCTCTCTTCCTCTGAGCGTTTTTAACCGGATGTATACTGTACAAGCACGACAGCTTTCCTTTGTCTCTTCGCTAACTAAACTGCAACACCCACAAGGCTAATGTTGCATCATCTGCACTCTTTCTCTCTGACGAGGATCATTTTTCAAAGGATGGTCGCCATTTCAACCGATCGTACGAGATTCAAAGTATCCTTTAGCTTTTTCAATATTTAGCCAAAGATTACAATGATCGCATGATCGATAATTCTCAATTGTCTCTGAAGAAGCCTAAAAAAAATTGTGCAAATTGTTTCCATGCAAAAAAAATTTTATACAAAAAATTTCTTGACAATTCATTATGTTGGAAGTTTCCATAATTAAAATGTAACTAGAACCGGTTTTAAAAAAATAATTTATCCCTTTCAAGGGCGAAGAACCCTAAAAAAATGGTGCAAATCGTTTCCATGCAAAAAAAATGTTATACAAAACATTTCTTGACAATTCATGATTTTAAAAGTTTGCATCATTAAAATGTAACTGGAATAGGTTTTTTCGAATTTATCCCCTTTAAGGGTAAAGAACCCTAAACAAAATCGTGCGAATTGTCTCCATGCAAAAAAAAATGCTATACAAAAAATGTCTTACTTGAAAATTCATGATTTTGGAAGTTTGCATCATTAAAATGTAACTAGAATAGGTTTTTTTTTCTAATTTATCCCCTTCAAGAGTGAAGAACCCTAAAAAAAATTGTGCAAATTGTCTCCATGCAAAACAAATTCAATACAAAAGATTTCTTTCTTACTTGACAATTCATGATTTTGGAGGTTTGCATAATTAAAATCTAACTGGAATAGGTTTTTTTTTCTAATTTACCTCCTTTAAGGGTGAAGAACCCCAAAAAAAAATTGTGCAAATTGTTTCCATGGAAAAAAAAATTCTATACCAAAAATTTCTCATTTGATAATTTATGATTTTGGAAGTTTGCATTATTAAAATGTAACTGGAATAGGTTTTTTTTCTAATTTATCCCCTTCAAGGGTGAAGAACCCTAAAAAAAATTGTGCAAATTGTTGCCATGCAAAAAAAAATTTATACAAAAAAATTTCTGACTTGACAAGTCATGATTTTGGAAGTTTGCATCATTAAATAACTGGAATAGGTTTTTTCTAATTGATCTCCGGGTGAAGAACCCTAAAAAAATTGTGCAAATTGTTTCCATGCAAAAAAAAATTCTATGCAAAAAATGTCTTACTTGACAATTCGTGATTTTGGAAGTTTGCATCATTAAAATGTAACTGGAACAGGTTTTTTCTAATTTATCCCCTTTAAGGGTAAAGAACCCTAAAAAAATCGTGTGAATTCATGATTTTGGAGGTTTGCATCATTAAAATGTAACTGGAATAAGTTTTTTTCTAATTTATTCCTTTCAAGGGTGAAGAATCCTAAAAAAATTGTGCAAATTGTTTCCATGCAAAAAAAATTCTATACAAAAAATTTCTTACTTGACAATTCATGATTTTGGAGGTTTGCATCATTAAAATGTAACTGGAATAGGTTTTTTTATAATTTATTCCCTTCAAGAGTGAAGAACCCTAAAAAAATTGTGCAAATTGTCTCTATGCAAAAAAAAATTCTATACAAAAATTTCTTACTTGACAATTCATAATTTTGGAAGTGTGCATCATTGAAATGTAACTGAAATAGGTTTTTTTCCAATTTATCCCCTTTAAGGGTGAATTGTTAATGTCGAGTATTATTGAAATGTTTTTCGGTTCTCCTCCAAGGAGAGGTCTCATTTTTTTCGCATTTTTGAGTGCAAGAAAGATGGAGCTAGAATTTCTAACACATTTTTGCAAGAAAGACTCAATAAAATTGGGAAAATAATAGTTTGGCAATTTGTTTTGTATTTCATAAAGACACTATTGTAAAAAAATGTGTACTAAAAAAAAATGTTTGAATTTCCATTTTTAAGGAAAAACTATTTTTTGGAGTAGAATAAATTTTTTTTTTTAAATAAAAATAAAAAAATATTTAATTTGGAAATAAAAATCATTTTCTGGAAACTATTAAAAAAACTATCGGAATAAAAAATGACTTTTCCACTTTTGTGCTTGAATTTTTCATCGCAGACGATTTTCGCAATTTTTATTATTAAATTTATAATAGCCCAATGATTATTGTTTTCCCCCAGGATACGTTAAACTTCCCACTGTCGAAGTATAATTTTGACGTCAAAAGTTTACGATTTAATTATGTCTTTAACGACGATCCTCGTGGTTTGGTAGCTAAAAGAGATCCTCGGAAATTCGAGCCCCTTAAAAAGCATCGAGAGTCGTAAATCTCTCCATATAAACAGTATATGGGACATTCCACGCGGAGTCGAGACGTTTTGGTTTAATTTTGAGAGTCTGATTATTTTTTCATCCAAAAATTGGGCGATAAAAATTTGCTGACCATTTTCAGCTAAAAAAAAATTCTTTTTTGACCCAGCGAGGAATTATCGAAAAACCAGGAGAGCTCAAAAAAAAATCTATCACTATAAAAATCGCCCCAAATTTCTCTCAACGATCGCCACGATTTTTTCAATGCAGGTTGCACAAAAAAACACCCATAAATCCTTCGAAAAATCAGGGGATGCAAAAGTATATTTTTCGCCGTTCAAATTGGACGGAAGCGGTAAAAAAAGTTTTGGGATCGTTAGGCCGATGCAGTTTTACGACGAGAGAATTTTGCGGTGCGAAATTCTCTCTCTCTCTCTCTCTTCTTTGGACGAAGAAGGAGGCGTCTTTTGCTGCGTTTTTTGTGCGCGAGAAAGAGAGAAGAAAGGGGCAAAACCTTCGGAAGATGCAAACACAGTGCGCTCCGCTTTTGCGGCCCGTTGAACATCGACTCGAGTACACGAATGCACTTTTTTTTTTTTTTTACTTTTTTCCCCCCGACGGTGCGCCAATTTTACTGTGCAGTGCAAAAAGGGAAAGACAGAGAGAGAGAGAAAGAGAGATAAAAAGAGGGTTCAACGAACCCGAAATATTCATCTTCCGTGCGTCTCTTTCCGCGTGTCTAGCACACTTTTCTCTCGACGAAAGGATTTATTTCGCAAAATGAGTTCAAATCTCCCGCTCTATCCCTCTCCAATCTCCCTTTTAGCTCCTATATTCGCCGCGCTTGGTTTCGCCGCTTAAAGCGAGATTAAAGTCTCCGAAGGAGGGGCCGAGAATCACGGATAAAATTCCCGCTTAGTTCCACTCGAGATGAGAGCACGCGTGATTAAAAAAAAAAAAATTTGAAGCAAAATCTAGTCGACGATTCCAAATTAATATTAATATTGAATATTTCATTTCTTTGAAAATGTAATTTATAATGTTTTTTAAAAAACAATATTTTGTAAATGTAATTTAAAAAATCACATTTTGTAAATGTAATTTGAAAAATCATAATTTGTAAATGTAATTTAAAAAATAACATTTTGTAAATGTAATTTGAAAAATCACATTTTGTAAATGTAATTTAAAAAATCCCATTTTCTAAATGTAATTTAAAAAATCACATTTCGTAAATGTAGTTTAAAAAATCATATTTTGTAAATGTAATAAAAAAAATCACAATTTGTAAATGTAATTTAAAAAATCACATTTTGTAAATGTAATTTAAAAAATCACATTTTTTAAATGTAATTTAAAAAATCACATTTTGTAAATGTAATTTAAAAAATCACATTTTGTAAATGTAATTTAAAAAATCACATTTTGTAAATGTAATTTCAATAATCACATTTTGTAAATGTAATTTAAAAAATCACATTTTGTAAATGTAATTTAAAAAATCACATTTTGTAAATGTAATTTAAAAAATCACATTGTAAATGTAATTTAAAAAATCACATTTTGTAAATGTAATTTAAAAAATCACATTTAGTAAATGTAATTTAAAAAATCACATTTTTGAAATGTAATTTAAAAAATCACATTTTGTAAATGTAATTTGAAAAATCACATTTTGTAAATGTAATTTAAAAAATCACATTTTGTAAATGTAATTTTAAAAAAATCACATTTCGTATATGTAATTTAAAAAATCACATTTTGTGAATGTAATTTAAAAAATCACATTTTGTAAATGTAATTTAAAAAATCACATTTTGTAAATGTAATTTAAAAAATCACATTTTGTGAATGTAATTTAAAAAATCACATTTTGTAAATGTAATTTAAAAAATCACATTTTGTAAATGTAATTCAAAAAATTCCATTTTCAAAATCTACATTTTTAGACGTTTTCGTGTAAAATGGAATTAAAATTTAGAGAATGTGGCAAGTTTCCTTCATTTTTGTTGCAATCTTGAAACAATTAAAAAATCTCGACTTATTAAATAAGTGACCGTTTTTTAGATTAAGAATTGCAAACCGGAAGTTCACATTGATTCAGATTTAATTCTAATTAAATTTCATAAATTTTTGTCTCTCTTTCTCTCTCTGCTTGCTTTCTCTCCTTCGTTTCTCCACAATTTAAAAAATGTATTTTCTAAAAAAAAATCTTACAAGTTGAAACACAAAATTTTGAAAAAATGTATTCTGTATTTCTGTATTAAAAATTTCGAACCGGAAATTCACATTGATTTGAATTTAACTAGAATTAAATTCGATAAATTTTCGTCTTTCTTTCTCTCAGCTTGTTTTCTCTCCTTTATTTCTCCTCAATTTTTTTTCAAAATGTAACTTCTACAAATTTTCATGCAAAATGAAACAAAAAATTTGAAAAAATCTGTCAAAAATTCAAGTATCAATCTTTAAACAATTAGAAAATCTCGTCTTATCAAAAAAGTTTTCATTTTCTGTATACAAAAATTTCAAACCGGAAGTTCATATTGATTTAGATTTATTTCGAACTTAATTCGATAGAATTTCCGTCCTTTTTTCGCTCATCTGTTTTTTTCTCTTCTTAATTTCGCCTTTATTTTTTTGAAAATGTAATTTCTAGAAATAATCATGGAAAATAAAACAAAAAATTTCTCCAATTTGGCGTTTTCATTCATTTTTACTGCTCAGACAATTTTTAATCTATCAACAATTGAAGCATTAATCTTTAAACAATGAAAAAATATCAAATAATTGAAAAAAGTGTTCATTTTTCTATATTAAAAATTGCATTGATTTACATTTAACTTGGATTAAATCTAATAAATTTTGTAAAAAATTTTACAACATTTATTAAATTTAGGCCTTAATTAAACGCCTTTTTTTCGTTCTTCTTTCTGTGTTCTCATTTTTTTCTCCCTCATTTCTTTCGCTCTTGTCTTCGTGTAATTCGAGTATCGGATCAGCAATATGATCATCCTTGAAAAAAAAAAGATTTTTTTTTAAAACGTTTGCGGTGAATTGTTTACGTGAAGCTTAACACTGGAGGGCTGAAAGACAGATTGAAAAAAAAAACGAAAAAAAAGGAAGAAACTCAACCTACCTTCCCTGACGTTGGCGTAAGGATCACCAACGTCGTTTTCGTGGTAGATGACCGAGTGATGGGACTCGTTTTGGCCGTGCGTCGACGGATAATAGTTCGTTCTCTCGACGAAATATGCGCCGTCACGTGACGATACGATATTCCCATGGAAAACACCATCGCTCACGCTGCCAAACACATGACTGTCCGGTTCGCCTGAATGATTGATTGAAAATCAAACAGGAAAAAAAAAACATTCAGAATTTATTTTCAACCATTCACACGCAAATTAATAAATTCCCATCGATTATTTTGGAATTGGAAATTTTTTCCATTACTTCAAAACGTTTTAATGTGAATGTTGAACGTAATTTGAACGTTTGAATCGAAAAACAAACATTAAGAATTTATTTTCAACCATTTACACGCAAATTAATAAATTCCCATCGATTATTTCGGAATTAGAAATTTTTTCCATTAATTCAAAACGTTTGACTGTTAATGTTGAACGTAATTTGAACGTTTGAACTGAAAAAAAGATTCAGAATTTATTTTCCGCCATTTACACACAAATTAATAAATTCCCATCGATTATTTTGGAATTGTTAATTTTTTCATTAATTCAAAACGTTTTAATTTAAACATTTAACGTATTTGAGCGTTTGAACAGAAAAAAAAACATTCAGAATATATTTTCAACCATTTACACGCAAATTAATAAATTACCATCGATTATTTTGGAATTGTAAATTTTTCCATTAATTCAAAACGTTTTAATTCAAACATTTAACGTATTTGAACGTTTGAACAGAAAAAAAAACATTCAGAATTTATTTTCAACCATTCACACGCAAATTAATAAATTCCCATCGATTATTTTGGAATTGGAAATTTTTTCCATTACATCAAAACGTTTTAATGTGAATGTTGAACGTAATTTGAACGTTTGAACAGAAAAACAAACATTAAGAATTTAAGAATTTATTTTCAACCATTTACACGCAAATTAATAAATTCCCATCGATTATTTTGGAATTGTACATTTTTTCATTAATTCAAAACGTTTTAATTTAAACATTTAACGTATTTGAGCGTTTGAACAGAAAAAAAAACATTCAGAATATATTTTCAACCATTTACACGCAAATTAATAAATTCCCATCGATTATTTTGGAATTCTAAATTTTTTCATTAATTCAAAACGTTTTAATTCAAACATTTAACGTATTTGAACGTTTGAACAGAAAAACAAACATTCAGAATTTATTTTCAACCATTTACACACAAATTAATAAATTCCCATCGATTATTTCGGAATTAGAAATTTTTTCCATTAATTCAAAACGTTTTGATGTTAATGTTGAACGTCATTTGAACGTTTGAACTGGAAAAAAATATTCAGAATTTCTTTTCCGCCATTTACACACAAATTAATAAATTCCCATCGATTATTTTGGAATTGTACATTTTTTCATTAATTCAAAACGTTTTAATTTAAACATTTAACGTATTTGAGCGTTTGAACAGAAAAAAACATTCAGAATATATTTTCAACCATTTACACGCAAATTAATAAATTCCCATCGATTATTTTGGAATTGTAAATTTTTTCATTAATTCAAAACGTTTTAATTCAAACATTTAACGTATTTGAACGTTTGAACAGAAAAAAAAACATTCAGAATTTATTTTCAACCATTCACACGCAAATTAATAAATTCCCATCGATTATTTTGGAATTGGAAATTTTTTCCATTACATCAAAACGTTTTAATGTGAATGTTGAACGTAATTTGAACGTTTGAACAGAAAAACAAACATTAAGAATTTATTTTCAACCATTTACACACAAATTAATAAATTCCCATCGATTATTTCGGAATTAGAAATTTTTTCCATTAATTCAAAACGTTTGACTGTTAATGTTGAACGTAATTTGAACGTTTGAACTGAAAAAAAGATTCAGAATTTATTTTCCGCCATTTACACACAAATTAATAAATTCCCATCGATTATTTTGGAATTGTTAATTTTTTCATTAATTCAAAACGTTTTAATTTAAACATTTAACGTATTTGAGCGTTTGAACAGAAAAAAAAACATTCAGAATATATTTTCAACCATTTACACGCAAATTAATAAATTCCCATCGATTATTTTGGAATTGTACATTTTTCCATTACATCAAAACGTTTTAATGTGAATGTTGAACGTAATTTGAACGTTTGAACTGAAAAAAAATATTCAGAATTTATTCTCAACCATTTACACGCAAATTTATAAATTCCCATAGATTATTTTTAAATTAGAAATTTTTTCTATTAATTCAAAACGTTTGAATGTTAATGTTGAACGTAATTTGAACGTTTGAACTGAAAAAAAGATTCAGAATTTATTTTCCGCCATTTACACACAAATTAATAAATTCCAATCGATTATTTCGGAATTAGAATTTCTTTCCATTAATTCAAAACGTTTGAATGTTAATGTTGAACGTAATTTGAACGTTTGAACTGAAAAAAAATATTCAGAATTTATTTTCCGCCATTTACACACACAAATTTCAATAGATTATTTTGGAATTTAAAATGTTTCTCAATAATCCAAAACGTATCTGGCAATAAAAAAATAGATGCCAGTTTCAACCAATGAACAGAAAAAAAAGATTGAGGCTTGATTAGCTTTGTTTACGATTTTTTTTAAAAGTCAACCGTCATTTACTATTTTGGAGCATTTTTCCCAAAGAATTTTGTCACGATTGTTAATTTGACCTTTCCTTTTGAACTCTCTTCTTAATTTTGGCATCCAACTTGCGGCAAATTTAAATGTCCCCCAAAAGATGAAAAATAAAGTGATGAAAATGAGAAAAGACTGAAATAAAAAATCTCGACAGCTTACCAACGAGATGACCCTTGTAGATGTGGGAGGTGTCGAGATCCTCGATCTCACCGGAGGGTCCCTCGATCACGAGAGCATTGCTGAACACCGTTAAATCCCTCTTGAGACGCAAGTGAAAGTCACGACCGTGCGATCGAAATTTGAGATTCAAGGAATTCTCTCGTGTCACCGATCTCTTCGCCCTCAGATGATTACGATGAACGTCCTCGCTCGAATAAGATAATGGCTCGTAATGGCTAATGTACTCGTTCAATCTTCGAGCTGTAACATGAAAAAACAAAGAAAAACAGACCATGAGTAAGTCATTAATCTTCTTTGAAAATGAAAATTTACAATTCATCATCATCAGCATTATTTAAACGGGAAGAAAATAGTTTTTTTTTAAAATAAAATTCAATATCGATTATCTTATCTAATGATGACATAATTGCCATCGATCTAGATTAGTTAATCTTACGCAAATTATCATTTTGTTTTTTTTTCATTGCAGAAATTATTTTTATAGTTAAATCAATGTCGATAATCTCATCTAATAATGAGATTATCTTACCATTAGCTTATCTCATCTAATGCTGAGATTATCTTATCATTCGATTGTCTCATCTAATGATGAGATGATTGACATCGATCTAGATGAGTTAATCTTACGCAAATTATCATTTTGTTTTTTTTTCAAGGCAGAAATTGTTATAGCTAAGTCGATGTTGATAATATCATCTAATGATGAGATTATCTTATCATTAGCTTATTTCTTATCATTAGATGAGATAATCTAATGATAAGATGATCGACATCGATTTAACTAATTATTGTTTAGTTAAATCGATGTCGATTATCTTATCTAATGATGAGATTATCTCATCATTCGATTATCTCATCTAATGATGAGATAATTGACATCGATCTAGATAAGTTAATCTTACGCAAATTATCATTTTGTTTTTTTTTCAATGCAGAAATTATTGTTATAGTTAAATCGATGTCGATTATCTTATCATTAGCTTATTTCATCATTACATGAGATAATCTAATGATAAGATAATCGACATCGATTTAATTATTGTTGTAGTTAAATCGATGTCGATTATCTCATCTAATGATGAGATTATCTTATCATTCGATTATCTCATCTAATGATAAGATAACCGACATCGATTCAACTGTAACAATAATTTCTGCATTGAAAAAAAAATCCAAATGATAATTTGCTTCCTTAACAAAGTAATTAATCGTCCCACACCCTTATTTTTGCTCGACAGCAGTATAAATAATATTTCATGTACTTCTTCAGACTCTGAAACGATTACCATTATTTTTTTATAATGATTTTTTGATCTTCTAATTTAGTAATTTTTCAATAAATTCTTGAAATAAATCTTTCCAGCCTTTGAAGAGCTTCCCAGTATCTTATTTATGGGGTGAGATTTATTCATTCAAATTATGCAGAATGTAAATTGATTTTTACTAAAAGTTTAATTGTTCCAATGTCTCCAAGACAAATGAATCGCTTCAGCATTATTGAAAAAAAAAACAACATCAATAACCTCGTCGAAGATTAATCCGTACTTGACAAACTGGGGTCGTTTGTACCCCAGCGATAAAAATTCTTATAAAAAATATACCATTCAATATTTTAACTTGCAATTTTTTTTAGAACTTCTTCAGAGGTTACTTCCCAAAGTTATACAGGATTTATAGTAAAATATTAAAGTTAAATATGATTAAAAAATTGAAATATCCAAAAAAACTGAAAAAATTACAACTTTTACGAAAAAAATCATAATTTTTTTTATTTTTCGATAAAAATGGTTAAAAATTCAACTGAGTTTGCTTAATATATAGCGCTACATGAAAAAAATAGTAGTAGTAAAATAATATAACAGGAAAAAAATTCGCACATAACTTTCGCACTCGACCTTACTTGACACACTGGGTTAGAGACCACTCGACTTTGGACGGCTACTATGTAAAAACTTATTGTCTTGGAGTGATGCTATAAGCTTGAAGGAGTGGTGGCATCCTCGAACTAACGACAGATGTCGTTATAAGTCCCATTTTTTAAAATTTAGGTACAAAATCATAAACAAATTCATGTCAAATATAAGTAAACAAATTTTTTTTTGTCCTCTTCAAGAAACAAGTAACAACATGTAAAAATTTCAAAACGATCGCATTTTATTTTGTTATTTAAAAAAATTAATGAAAAAACGTCGAAATTTCGGTCGTCACAGTGGACTATTACCTTGACCCCTTGACCGGTAGACAATTTTTTTCTTCCTATCAACTTGAAAATTGGTACTCCGGGGTTTTTGGGGTCGCTGATTACGAATCTGCACTCCAAATTTATAAATTCAAGATGGCGGACGAAAAATGCAAAAAGTCATTTGACGAGCGAACTAAGGCTGGAGGAGATAAATAAATATGTATTCAATTTCTAAATGAGTGCAGATTCGTAATCAGGGATCTCGAATACCCCCGAGCTCCAATTTTTGCTCACATCAAACGACTTTTTGCATTTTTGGTCGGCCATATTGCATCCGCCATTTTGAAATTTTAAGTTCAGATTCGTAATGAGGGACCTCAAAAACCCCCGAGTACCAACGTTCGCTCTCGTCAAATGACTTTACGCATTTTCGGTCAGCCATATTGGATCCGCCATCTTGAATTTCAAAATTTTGAGTGCAGATACGTAATCAGCGACCCCGAAAACCCACGAGTACGGATTTTAGTTCTGCAATTCTCAGAAATTTCGTATATACACTGCGACCTCGATAATCGGAATCCGTCGGGACCGGCTTCTTGCAAGAAGTGGGGTTGAGCACATTGCGCAGAACCGTCTCTGCGTCGCTGGTGGCGCAGAGGCGGTCCAATCGCGTCAGGCCGCTGTCAGCCACCAGCAGCGCAGAGACGCTTCCGTGCAATGTGCGCAACCCCACTTCTTGCAAGAGGCGGTCCCGACGGATTCCGATTATCGAGGTCGCAGTGTAACGCATTTTTTCCGACAGCCCGCCATTTGGCGGGCTCATCAGTAAAAGGGTTAATGACAATTGTTTGGGAAAATTGTATTTCTTTGATAATGTATGATTGTTGAAAATTCTTTATCGTTGGATAGAATCCATGATCATGATAAAAACAAAGAGGGAAAGAGGGAGGGAGGGCGGAATAGTAATCTGGTGGACCGAAAATGGCAGGTCGGGAGAATCGAGGCGGAAGAGCATTTCGCGTTCTGGGCGACAGGTCGACGAACGGCAGATCGATATTCCAGCGGACGCGATATATATTATATAATAGGGTATATGGGTTGGATGGGTGGTGGGTAAGTCCGCGAGTCGTTCTTCGCGGTTCATCGACTGCCGTATATACCGCAAAGTTCCCTGACGTGTGACATGTCAGCTGTAGTACGAACGTTATCGCTCTTTCTCCCTATCTCTCTTATTTTCTATCCTTCTATATTCGCGAGCACATCCATCATTCGAGGCAGAGACATGCCATTACAGATATGTACATGCCTTTTGACACATAGCTGGCTCGATACGATGCAGATGGATGTTACCAGGTTTGCAGGCATAACGCAATATTGATGACTATATTCTCGTATGATAACCGATTCTCTTCGTGTCATTGGTAATTACGGCAATTGAAGAATTCCGTTTTTCAAGCAAACGGAACATTTCGATCCGTTTTACGATAGCAGCAGTCTCATCGAAATTGAATGAGTACACTGTCGCCCAAAAGTTTGGAAACACCCCGATTCCTCTTTCAAAAATGAAGATATTTCAATTCAACAAGCGGCGCTTCAAAGGGGACATATTCAGCTTCATTTCGCTTTTTCCAACAAATTTTTTCGATTTTTTTTTAACCCGGTAATGTAAATGTTCCAATTATTGAACGGGTCCCAATTATTGAAACCTATCTTGTATTTTTATTATTTCTCATTAACATGCATGCATTTACTTATTTAGAAAAATTTAATTACATATATGGAACTTTTAGCTATCGAAATGTTACCTTATTTGTGCAAAAACCGCTTTAACTAATGGAGAAAAAAATTATTTAATCTGCAACGATGACCCGATTTGACATCTCGTGGTAATTGCTTATCGTTTTTGCTAAGACGCGCCGCTTCACGCGAAAGGGCATAAAAAATTCAAAAACTGTCGCATCTCAAAAAGTAAAGGCATTTCAGGTTTCTCAGAAAATTTCTTACAAATAACAATTTTTAATTTGTTTTTTTCAAATTAATTATTTGTTAACAAATACGGTGTTCGATCATTGGGACATAGAAAATGCAGTGTATCCCAATTATTGAACACTCGAATTCTCCAAGATGGCGTCATTAAACCCATCAAAACATCGAGACAGTTAACGTGTGACAGATCTTGTGAATCGGATTTATTCATACAAAAACTGTATGTTCCTGAATAAACTTACCTTTATTCTTTTAATAATAACTCTAAGATCGTCAAATATACTTTTTACTTGTATTTTCGTGCAATAAACATAAAAAGAAAAGTAAAAAGAGAATATAACCTAAAAATACGAATGTAATGTTCAATATTTTTTGCTCCCCGATATTTCAGTCGAAAAACAAGAAAGCTGCGACAAAATCAAACAAAAATAGAACATAAAAACGAGGAAGCTGAAACTAAAAATAAAGTTCGAGTTGAAAAGCAAAAATAAACCAAATGCGAATGAACCAAAAACCTGTCAAAAGAGACTAAATATGTATTTTTGTATTTTTACATGATTAATAAAAGATTATTTAAGTGTTTGATTTTGCTTTTATTTTTTAATATTGAGCCCAGAATAATATTTTCAGAACGGAAAAAGAATCCTCGAGAGTGTTCGATAACTGGGACATGTCTGTTCAATATCAGGGACATAGGCACTTCCAGTGTTCAGTAATTGGGACATTTGCATGCTTCACATTGTTATTCTTTTTTTTTTTCATTTGAAAACATTTAAATAGTCATACAATATTTTATCGCCCGACGGCGTAAAGTGCCTTTTAAGCCCACGAAGTGGGCGTAAAAAGGCACTTTTACGTCCGGAGGGCAATAAAATAATTTAAAGGGTGACTTTTGGAAAGTAAAAATATCAAAGTATGATTTGAACATGAAAGCGATGGTTTTTTTCTTGATTTTTTTTTCTCACCGAATTCAATCCCCAGATCCTTAGCTGTTCAATAATTGGAACATTTACATTAAGTTTTTTGAAACATGGTCGTTTTTTGACTTCTTTTTGCGTTGAAATTTTGGCGCACGACTCATGCAATTTTTTGAAAACTGTTTTTCACATGAAAAACTTGTGAAGAAGAGTAGCTTCAATTTCGTTTTTTGAAAAGTTTCCTACGATTTTTTTTTCCCAAAAATATTCAATTTTTCATCAAAAACGACCATATTTATTAAATGTAGCGTAACTCTACAACTATCAGGTTTTGGTGAAATCACTGAGAGAGTAAAAAGTTGCATACTATTATTCTGGGTTCAACGAAATTTTTGCAGAATTTTTTTTTAACGTTTTTTTTCCAGATTTTTTCCTGTCAACGAGATATTTTTTTATCATAAACGATCGGGTCTCTTAACTCATCTATTCGGCTTTTTCATCGAAAAACCTCATCTACATGGCTTTTTTTATCGGAAAACCCGTGTGAATGAGGTAGGAGACTCGATTGTTTGAGGTAAACAAATATCTCGTTGACAGGAAAAATTTTAGAAAAAAACATTTTGAAAAAAAATTCTGAAAAAATTTCATTGAATCCAAAATAACTGTATGCAACTTTTTACCTTCTTAGTGATTTCACGAAAACCCAGTAGTTTTAGAGTTATGCTTCATTTTATAAATATGATCGTTTTTTGCGAAAATCTGAATATTTTTGCGAAAAAAACAGTACAACATTTTTTAAAAAAAGAAATTGAAGCTTATACTCGCCCTCACAAGTTTTCCCTGCGAAAAACAGTTTTTAAAAATTTGCATGGCTCGTGCTCCAAAATTTCAACGCCGAAAAAAAACCAAAAAACGAACATGTTTCAAAGGACGTACAAAGTTAAAAAAAAAAAATGAACTGAAGTATCTTCATTTTTAAAAGAGCAGTGAAACTTTTTGTGCGAAGCGGAATCGGGGCGAGTGTTTCCAAACTTTTGAGCGAGAGTGTATATTCTCGTTATTAATTAAAAATTAGGGTGGTCCTTGCGGTAGAATTAAATTAAGGCCTTACAACTACAATCAGGACTTCAAAATTTATTACTAAAATTATGAATTGGACTCCAAAAAAACAACGTAAAAATTTGTTGGTTCAATTATTGGTGTAAATTATTTTGCTGTTTTGTTATAAATTTTCCCAGAAATAAAAATCTCCATTAAACGTCCGTTTAGTCATCAAGAAAAAATATTTTCGTCCGAAAATATATTTGAAAATTTTTGCATTTTCATCCTGTCATCCAGTTCTACATTGTTTTCGCTCGTTCTCACGCTCTGGAAAATGTTGTAGCACGATTTCAGCACTGATCGATCGAGAAAATCGATGCCAGAATCGAGAGAGAGAAAGAGAGGCGGTGATAGAGAAACGAGAGCGCAAGAGCTATCGGTCTCGACGCCATAAATATTCGAGGTGAAATTTACGAGACGCTCCGACGATCCGCGAAATAACGGAAGTCCAGGGAGAACCGGAAGGCCGGCTTTTGGACCGAAACACACAGGAGAGGAAAATCCCGCTTCGACTCTCGCCCTTCTTTATTTCTCCTATTTGTTGCATCCGCGCGTCATTTTTTTTGTTCAAATTTTTTTTTGTTTGGCCTTTGGATGACGATAAAAGTTACGATCGGGTTCGGCGAGATCGGACAGTTCCAAATAAAATATAAATAATAAAATAATAATAATAATGTAAATAATAAAAAAAATATTTTCTTTTCATTCGGAATTTTTTCAGATGAGATCGTTGTTAACTTAAAAATATCTCAAGATTCGTCTATTCAAAAAGTTTAAGTGTCTAAAAAAAAATTCTCAAAAACGACTCAATTAGTTAATTAATCAAGCAAATGTTCCAAATAAAGGATCAATAGTAAAATAATAATAATAATGTATAAATAATAAGAATAAAGTAAATTAATGGAAATATTTTCTTATTATTTTGAATTTTTTTAGATGAAAATTCGATCGTGGTTGACTTAAAAATATCTCAAGATTCGCCTTTTCAAAAAGCTTAAGTTTCTTAAAAAAAATTGCTCAAAAACGATTCAATTAGTTAATTAATCATGCAAATGTTTCAAATAAGGGATAAATAATAAAATAATAATATAAATAATAAAAATAATAAAAATAAAAATAAAAAATAAATAATAAAATAAATAAAATAATGGAAATATTTTCCTATTATTCTGAATTTTTTTAGATGAAAAGTCGATCATGGTTAACTTAAAAATATCTCAAGATTCGTCTTTTCAAAAAGTTTAAGTGTCTAGAAATTTTTTTTCAAAAACGATTCAATTAGTTAATTAATCATGCAAATGTTCCAAATAAGGGATCAATAATAAAATAATAATAATATAAATAATACAAATAATAGAAATATTTTCTTATTATTCTGAATTTTTTTAGATGAAAATTCGATCATGGTTAACTTAAAAATATCTGAAGACTCAGCTTTTCAAAAGGCTTGAGTTTCTAAAAAAAAATTTCTCCAAAACGATTCAATTAGTCAATAAATCATGCAAATGTTCCAAATAAGGAATAAATAATAAAATTATAATAATATAAATAATAAAAATAAAATAACTAAAGATTTTCTTATTATTCTGATTTTTTTTAGATGAAAAGTCGATCGTGGTCAACTTAGAAATATCTGAAAATTCACTTTTTTAAAAACTAAAGTTCCTAAAAAAAAAAAATTATTCGAAAACGATTCAATTAGTTAATTAATCATGCAGATGGTCGCAAAAATGTGTTAAGAAAGTTTTGAGGTTACTTTTCATCCTTTAACGAAGAGAGGGTTGTACTTTGATGAAAGGACCCAAAGTATAGTACAATAGTATCGTACGAAATTTTATTGTACGAGTGCGCAAATCGCCAGTTTGAGCACGCGCAGCGTGCGCAAAGTGGCACTTTGTGCACGGAGTGCAATAATATAAATTTTATTGCACGTGCCTTTCTCTCGAGTTTCATATATTGTTATATTTTTCGTGAATCAAAGCGGCGTATGAGTCGAGATTCGCGTTCAAAGGAACTTCCGGTTGTTAACCGGAAGTCAAAAGGGAGCGGATTCGTACTGGACGAGCCATACGTTTCCATCAGTGATGTGATTCCCTACTTTTCCTTTTTTTCCATCGATCTCTCACATATATATGAACCAAAGTTTACAGACGAGAATATAGGGGTGACTTTGGAAAAATAGGAGAAAAGACCGGGAGATATTTCGTCCAAGGAGTAGAAACAATTTTCTTATATAGATCGCTCGTCGAGACGAACGATCTGGCAAAAGAAGGGAAATAAGAGCGTCGTGTGTGTCTGTGTGTGAGCTTTTCAAGAGCTCTTTAAACATCACTAAGAGGCTCCCAGAAATAAGCTCCCGTCGAAAGTTCCGGGCCAACCCCTCGAAAAAATGGCATTCTCCGTGGAAAATCCCCCGCATGTGTGCACAGACGCACCAAGAGGGTGGAAAAATCCACAAGGGGTGTGGAAAGAGAGAAAGGAGGGGAATCCTCTTGAATTCCGCTATAATCCCCTCTCGGCCGAATAAACTTGAAGGAGGGATGCAGTTTTAGCTATAAAAAAAATATAACTCCCCCTTTAAGTTAATTTTCTCACCCTATTGAAACCTTGTAAGACGGTCAATGAAATTGCACCCTCCAGTGATATTTAATCTGAGTTTGTCACGGATGATGGCGGAAATTTCATACACTTCAAAGCCCAAACTTGAAAAAATGGAAAATTGAAAGAATTGACGAATGCAATTTTTTTAGAAAAATTAATGGATCCCCGCACGGAAAAAAATGATCAGTGAGAACTGCTGAGATTCCCATTAATCTTTACAGTTTTCCCCATCAACAGCGCAAACAGTGAAATTTGCATGTTTCTTTAATAAAATATACAGATGTCACATATGACATAGTACATGCCCATCAGACGAATTTTTACAGTGTGGAACAGTAAAATGTACACTACGTGAAATGTTATATTTCTGTTGTATCCGGTGAACTTTTTACACATTTCACATTGTAAAAATTATCCAGGGCCCGTGAAAAAATGACAGTGTATATTGTAAAAATTGAAAAGAACGTAGTATATTTTGCGGTACGGTTTTTATTTTTTACTGAAAACTGCAATTTCTAAAATAAATTATAGTGTAGTGAACCGTTTCGATATTTGAATAAATTCCAATTTATTCAAATATTGCAATAAACCGTTATTTATCCTCGCTCAGGCTCAAAACTATGAGGGCTTGTACTTGACTGATTAATCGTGAGATCAATTAATGAAGCGAATCTAGTTTAACCTCGCACCCACAAAGAGCGCGAGCGTCACCGAAATGCAATGGTGATCTGTTAAGAAAATGTAGTCTTCAGTCCATAGGACAGCTCGACCACAGAACGCGGGTGATGTTCCAACAATTGTATGTTAATTGAGGATGCCGACGTTGGTAATACATCGGACCTTATAGGTGCTCGGTGGCTCTCTCGCTGGCGCGAGACAGCGCGCCGTCCGACGCCATCTAGCGGATCTCGGGCGAAATGCAGAGATCGTGGCCCGCCGCAGGTCGTCCCGTTACAGTGCCACGCTGTAAAAATTGAAATTGACGTTGCATATTTTGCAGCGCGAATTTTATTTTTCACTGGGAACACTGCAATTTCTAATTATGTGCTTTGAACATTCTATAGAGACCATTGTAAATTTTACAGTTCAAACACAGAGGATTTCGTCGTTTCTGCTTGTTATTTCTACTTTGTCATATTTTTGCGGTGAACATTGCATTTTTACAGTGTAAATCAGCGTTTATAATGGTTTGAAAAGTAGAAACTACATTAAATCCATTAATTTATAATGGATTCCCAGTAAAACGTCTGAATCACAGTTCTGAACCGTATATTCTGCATTGAATTCAGTAATTTTTTAAATATTACACATGAATTGTCACTGATCATTTTTTTCCTTGCGCAAATATTTGGTACACAATTTGTCAAATAATGTCAATGTTATTAATAATGTAATTTGTCAAATCATTTTTCGAGTAATAGCGGAAATTTCATTCACTTGAAATCACAAACTTGAAAAAATTGAAAATTGAAAGCATTGACAAATGCAAATAATGTCAATGTAATTAATAATGTAATTTGTCAAATAATTTTTCGAATAATAGCGGAAATTTCATACACTTGAAATCCCAAACTTGAAAAAATTGAAAAATGAAGGAATTGACAAATGGAATTTTTTAAGAAAAAATAATGGATCCCCGCCAATGTTTAGTACACAATTTGTCTAATAATGTCAATGTAATTAATAATGTACATACTTTGTCAAATAATTTTTCAAATAATATCATAAATATTGAGAATCAATTATCGAATTTTATCTGAGTCTTTTGGTTTTTCGTTTCAGAAATAAATTTGTGAATTTTCCGTTCAGCTCAAGGTTCAGAAATTCCACAAAATATCGACGATTTTAAATAAGTCTCTATCAGCGTGTGATAATTCGGGATCAATTTAAATATTGATCGCTAAACCATCGATTGATACGCTAAACCAGTATTCAATTTGTCGTCACTTCGTTTTTTATATGAAAAAAAAATCGTTAATATTAATTCCAATGAATTTCGATCGGCGTATGATAATCGTGGAATCGCATGAAATTTCAATTGCGAATCAGTGATATTAAACGGTGAGCTTGAACGAAAATTGTGCAAAATTTCATGAAATTTCATTCGTCCCAGCGATTCCGCGGGATATCGTATAATTTAAATGGCCATTTCACCACAGAGTCATATATAAATATGTATATATATATATATATATATATATATATATATTAGGGTGGTCCTTATTTAGGCTATGTTGTTTTTTCTTTTGACGATAGTACTAAATCGGTTTTAAATAAATAAATAGAAACTCAAACCCAAATTTCAGCTTGATATCTCAATTTTAACCTGGCCCCCACGGCAGTCAAAGTTTTAAAGGGGAAATACGTGTATTTTATACGGTCAATGATTTTAACATTTTTTCAACTTAGTTAATATTGATTTAAAAATTTGAAACTTGGCACATATATTGCTCATAGTATAATGTATATTTGTAGTATTTTATCAGATTTTTGATCTTCGACTTTCGACATACCCTCCCCCTAAAAAGTTTGAACAGATTTGTCGAATTTCGCACCACACTAAAAGTTTGATTGCGGAGTCAATAACGGAGATAACTACATTTTCCAAGCGGCGTTTGAAAGAGGACACATTAACCTTCATTTTGCTTTTTTAAAAATTTCTCTACGATTTTTTTTTAGCCCGGTACGCACTTTTGAACATGGCAAATGACCATGTTCAAAAGTGCGTACCGGGCCAATGACCATGTTCAAAAGTGCGTACCGGGCTCAAAAAAAATTGTAGAGAAATTTCTAAAAAAGCAAAATGAAGGTTAATGTGTCCTCTTTCAAACGCCGCTTGGAAAATATAGCTATCTTCATTATTGACTCCGAAATCAAACTTTTAGTGTGGTGCGAAATTCGACAAATGTGTCCAAACTTTTTAGCGGGAGGGTATGTCGAAAATCGAGGATGAAAAATCTGATAAAGTACTACAAATATACCTTATACTATGAGCAATATATGTGCCAAGTTTCAAATTTTCAAATCAATATTAACTAAGTTGAAAAAATGTTAAAATCATTGACCGTATAAAATACACGTATTTCCCCTTTAAAACTTCGACTGCCGTGGGGGCCAGGTTAAAATTGAGATATCGAGCTGAAATTCGGTATGCATTTTTATTTATTTATTTAAAACCGATTTAGCACTATCGTCAAAAGAAAAAACAACATAGCCTAAATAAGGACCACCCTAATATATATATATGGTGAAACTAGTAAAATGACGGTCTCGTAAAGATGTCGTGAAGGCAGCAAGTGAGGGTTGGGCCACTCTCATTTAAATAGCCGTTTAACGAAAGTCCGATGAAACCGCGAAGAACGAGGTAGAGACGAAAGATTTCGTTGGAGAATGAGGGAGGAAAAGGAGAGGAAGTTACAGGAGCGAGAACCACCCTCGCACCTTTTTTAAGGGGGTTGAATATGGAGGGTGGGTCTGCACTGCGTTTCCCTCAGCTCACTTGCATAATACACATATATATGTGTACATATAACCATACAGCATATATGGGACGTTCCATACCAAACCGACCAATTCGCGGACACGATCGTTTTTAATTTTGTTGAAAATTTTCTATTTTTTTGTACATACTGAAAGCAGTCTTTCAGAATTTTTTTAGATTTTTGTCTCAACTCTCCTTACCATAATAAATTTTTCAAAATTTCACACCATTTTTTTTTAAATGCTCGTAACTTTTTCAAAAAAGGAGATATCGAAATAAGATAGATGATCATTTTTTTCGTCTTGAGTTGTAGTTTCATGAAAAAAGTACAAAGAAAAATTTCGAAATTAATTTTCATGTTTTTTTTAGTTTTATATCCAATTTTTTTTTTTCAACTTGGACTGCTTTCAGTAGGTACAAAAAAATAGAAAATGTTCAACAAAATTAAAAATGGTCGCGGTCACGGATTGGTCGGTTTCGTATGGAATGCCTCATATATACATATATACATAAAAATCAGCGTGTATATAAAGCGTCGGACGACCCGGTTTCGGAAGAATCTCATTTCCGGTCCTGACATTTCTGCGCTATTCTCACCCCGTCTTCGAATTCCCTTACCCCGTTCGCCCGCGTTATATACCGGGTCTTCGCGGGCAAAAAGCCTCTCCTCCGCCCTCTCGTATCATCGCGTGTTCTTAAAATTAAAATTATTTATTTATTAATTAAAATTATTACAATAAATTTATTAAATTTAAAAAAATTGACCAAACTCTTTAGAATTTTCCATTGATAAATGTGTTAATGACACGGAAAAAAATGATCAGTGACAATTCATGTGTAATATTTAAAAAATTACTGAATTCAATGCAGAATATACGGTTCAGAACTGTAATTCAGGCGTTTTACTGGGGATCCATTATAAATGAATGGATTTAATGTAGTTTCTACTTTTCAAACTATTATAAATGCTGATTTACACTGTAAAAAATGCAATGTTCACCGCAAAAAAATGACAAAGTAGAAATAACAAGCAGAAACGACGAAATCCACTGTGTTTGAACTGTAAAATTTACAATGATCTCTGTAGAATGTTCAAAGCACTTAATTAGAAATTGCAGTGTTCCCAGTGAAAAATCAAATGCGCGCCGCAAAATATGCAATGCTAATTTCAATTTTTACAGTGTGGCACTGTAACGGGACGACCTGCGGCGTGCCACGATCGCTGCATTTCACCCGAGATCCGCTAGATGGCGTCGGACGGCGCGCCCTCTCGCGCCAGCGAGAGAGCCACCGAGCACCTATAAGGTCCGATGTATCACCAACATCGGCGTCCTCAATTGACATACAATTGTTGGAACATCACCCGTGTTCTGTGGTCGAGCAGTCCTATGGACTGAAGATTACATTTTCTTAACAGATCACCATTGCATTTCGGTGACGCTCGTGCTCTTTATGGGTGCGAGGTTAAACTAAATTTGCTTAATTAATTGGTCTCAGGATTAATTAGTCAAGTACAAGCCCTCGTAGTTATGAGCCTGAGCGAGGATAAATAACGGTTTATTGCAATATTTGAATAAATTGGAATTTATTCAAATATCGAAACGTTTCACTACACTATAATTTATTTTAGAAATTGCAGTATTTTCAGTGAAAAATAAAAAACGTACCGCAAAATATAGTACGTTCTTTTTAATTTTTACAATGTACACTGTAATTTTTTCACGGGCCCTGGATAATTTTTACAATGTGAAATGTGTAAAAAGTTCACCGGATACAACAGAAATATAACGTTTCACGTAGTGTACATTTTAATGTTCCACACTGTAAAAATTCGTCTGATGGGCATGTACTATGTCATTTGTGACATCTGTATATTGCATTAAAGAAATCTGCAAATTTCACTGTTTGCCCCTCCAGGAGGCGCTGTTGATGGGGAAAACTGTAAAAATTAATGGGAATCTCAGCAGTTCTCACTGATCATTTTTTTCCGTGGAAAAATTCTCTAGAGTCTGTTTAATTTTTTTTTTCGAATTAATATCAAATTTTTGCGACATTGAACTTATCATCATTGCAATGCAAATAAGTTCTTTCAATTTAATTTGCAGAGAGATTTACGTTTTAGGTGAGCATTTAAAATCCTAAATCCTCAACAAAGACATTAAAATGAATTTTAACGATTTTTCAGTTAAGAATCTCTCAGGAAGAATTATTTTTATTACTAAATAATAATAAAATAAATGTATTAATAAATAAATAATTAATTCTTAATAGTTATTGACATTATTTTAAAAATTGTTCAACAAGTATTGGCGGTGGTCTATTTATTATCCTTCAAAAATTACATTTGTAAATTTTTTCGTTCACAGTTGGACGTTCGGAATTTCAAGTACACCATAAATAAACAATCGCCGTTGCATTAAAACGGTGCGAACTTCAGCATCATACATTTTTAAGTGTCAAGACCACTGGATCAAAAATTATTACAAAAATATTTTTAGAATCCTTAAAGACAGTCCTTTCAAACGACACCTCACACGATGTATTAATTTAAAAAAAAAATTCAAACCAGCCTCACCCCTATTTTAACCCTTACTTGACACATTTCTGCAGAATGACGTACTTGACGAACTGGGGTCGTTTGTGACCCAGCGATACAAATTCTTATAAAAACGATACCATTTAATATTTAAACTTGCAAATTTTTTTAGGATTTCTTAAGACGTTACTTCCCGAAGTTATACAGGATTTATAGTAAAATATTGAAGTTAAATATGATAAAAAAATTTAAATACCTAAAAAACTGAAAAAATGACAACTTTTTTAGTAATAAATATAAAAATGCGTGGGTAACTCCAGTTTTCCTTAACATTTCCCCATGATTCCATCCTACTATAATCGTCCCAAGAATTGTCCCATCAAGGTCATTGCAACAGCGAATTGGGGTCGTTTGTGACCCAGCGATACAAATTCTTATAAAAACTATACCATTTAATATTTGAACTTGCAAATTTTTTTAGGACTTCTTAAGACGTTACTTCCCAAAGTTATACAGGATTTATAGTAAAATATTGAAGTTAAATATGATAAAAAAATTTAAATACCTAAAAAACTGAAAAAATGACAACTTTTTTAGTAATAAATATAAAAATACGTGGGTAACTCCAGTTTTCCTTAACATTTCCCCACGATTCCATCCTACCATAATCGTCCCAAGGTCGCATTAAGGTCATTGCAACAGCGAGATTTTCGTAAAATCCTCGCGTAACAGGAACGACCTAAAAATTCCAAAAAGTCCCAAAACCCATCTACCACCCGTTTCCATCGTGTGGGGCAGTAAAAGCCGCAGTTACCTTTTGAATGCTGCCACAGATTGCTCTCGATGCTGGTCGCGAAAATGTACGAGGAAAGTCGTTGTCGCTCGTACCAAACATTTTCATAGTGGTGCACGCCGTGTGCATTTTCATTTACGTTTACATCAAGAGTGAATGTGAAACGGACGTTGACGACCGTCAACGGCAAAATCGGGCGCACGTTTGATACAAACGTTGGCGTAAAAATTGTTGGAAAACGCGCTTCGTTCTTTTTCCGACGCCTTTTTTTCCAGTCAGAAAAGCACTAGGTGGAAAAAATTGAAAAAAATAAAAGTAAACATTGCACGCCGACGTGAGAAAAAGTCTGCGAGAGAAAGAGAGAGGGCGGGAGAGAGAAAGAGAGAGAGAGGGAGAGAGAGAGAGAGAGAGAGAGAGAGAGAGAGAGAGACGTGGGAAAAGGCAGGAAAAGCCGGGAAAAGCTCGACTGGAAATGTCACACGGAACACGATGAAAGACGTTTATATATGAAGAGAGGAAGGGAAAGAGGAAACACGTTTTTCCTTGGCTTCGGCTGTGACTGCTGGTAAACGTCCAATGAATGAACACTTCGCCTCGATATAATGCAGCCACATACAGATATCTACATATATGTAATGGGAGAATTCTGTAGGAGTTAATATACAAGGCCTTGTATGTAGCTTTGTGTACTTTATCCGACCTCTACTGAATGTAAGAGGGAGAGCATGGATATATGAAGGACAAAAAAATAAAGGGCGACAGCGAGAGTTTCCTGTAGCTCGGTTGTAACATGCATCAATATAGAACGTTTGTTTACAAATATAACGCTGTCAAAGACACCAAAGGACACTATTTGAAATGTAAAGTGATGCCAGTTGAGCCCTTTATTGCTTCGCAATCAAAGTGCGCTTACAATCGCGTGACCAGCAAATAAAATGCCAGATTTTTCACGATGCTGATGGTTGCATCGTTTTGATGCAACGGAAATAGTTTTTTTTTAACATTAATTCATCCTGAGAAATTTATTGTCAGAAATGGAAAATCATTGAAATGTATTTTGGGGTCTTTGTTAAGGACTTGAGATTTTTAATGCAGACAAAAAGTTAATTGCACTAAAAATAAAATTGGAAAAAAATTTATTTTTGTTACATTGCATAGATGCAAATTTTGACGTTACTTTGCGTCGTACCAGGGAAATGGATATACGCCCTTGTGATCTTATCGACGATATATGCATATGGGTCACTCAATGTCAAATCGAGCGAGAGTTGGAATCGACACCTTTTAATTTTGATGAAATTTGGTCAGAAGTTTTCGTTTTCAATAAAACGAAGTTCTACTAAAGGAAAAAAAATTGAAAATTTTGTTTTCAAAAGTTACTCAAAATTTAAAATTTCACAATTTTTCAAATCCTTCAAGTTTATTTTTCAAATATCTCGAAAACTATTATAGTTACGAATAATCGTTCTGAATTCGTTTTGAAGAGTATACTTGAGGCTACGACAAAAAAATATGTCGAAAAAAAAATTTGAAAAGTGATGAATTTGGAGAATTTTGAATTTTCAAAATCGTGAAAATCCATGTTCCATATTTTATTTTTGGTTAAATTTTTGTTATATAATACCTTGTACTGATCTTGAAAGATCCTGAAATTTTCAGAGAAGTGTTTTTTTTTTCAAAGATATGCATTTTTGAATTTTTTAAAATCGTGCAAATCCACGATCAACATTAAATTTTCGGCTGAATTTTTTTTATATCATACCTTGTACTGATCTTAAAAGATCCTGAAATTTTCAGGATGGTGTGTTTATGTTTTAAAAATAAAATTTTTTCAATTTTGGTAAAAAAATTTTTTTTTGTTTTTCCTCGAAGTTAAGTTAAGTTGAACAATCATGTAATTCTTCAATTTTTAGCAGTAAAAATTTCAATTAATGACAATTTAAAAAAAATTTGTTTACCAAAGTTCAAAAAAACTTGGATATTCACGATTTTTTGAAAATTCAAAATTCTCCAAATTCATCATTTTTCAAAAAAAATTTTGAAAAATTTCGTAACTATAATAGTTTTCGAGATATTTGAAAAATAAATTTGAAAGAATTGAAAAATTGTGAAATTTTAAATTTTGAATAACTTTTGAAGACAAATTTTTTAATTTTTTTTCCTTTGGTAGAACTTTGTTTTATTGAAAACGAAAACTTCTGACCAAATTTCATCGAAATTGAAAGGGGTCGTTTCCAACTCTTGGTCGATTTGACATGGAATTACCCATATAATAGATATATAAAAACGTATATATATATTGCGTTCGAGTATCGACAGGAAACTTTGTGGTCAGGATGGGGAGTCGCTTCATGGATCGTTGAGCGCAATTGCCGGGACTTTATGGAACTCACGGGAAAACACATATCGCGGTACATGGGCATAGTTTTGAAACTCACGAGGGTCGAAAAATGTCGATGAAAAATTGAACTCATATTCTCGGCAAAACCGTCGTAGATTGGGCTGAATGTGATCAGAAAAATAGGGCTCTCAGATTCGAAATAGGGCCCTCATAAGGGTGAGAGAAATTGTAGTTAAGGATGTTGAGTCCCTATGAAATCTTATAATGTTAATTGTTCAATAAATAGCTTCTCAATCGTCGTGAAATTTTTACACGGCCTCCTGAATACTTCATGTAAAAACATATTAAATTTTCAGAATTCTATCATCATTACTTCAACTTCCTTAAGGCGAGGCTAAATACCGACATTATTTCTGAAGTCCTATATTATCGACTCCAAATCGCTGCCCAAACTTTTTCCAATACCGGTGGATGAATATCAATTAAATTTATGAATGAATGATGAATGAATTGCAAAATGCAAACGGCAGACATAAATCAACGTTTTCGTTACTAGCCACTGACTTGTCAGACAGTTTGGATAGAATCTGATGAGAATAATATTTATTTCATGAGAATTCCACATGGGGCTGCCCTCTTTCGGATTTCTGTGAACTTGATTTCGCCATTTTGTTTTTCGATAATACACTAAATTTATCAACATTTATCTCGTGATTTGGATTCCAAACTTACGTCGCGGTTTTTTCATAAAATAATGTCGAAGACGTATCGATATTCGTACTTTAGTGTTCGTCATGGAGCCCCACTCTTGGTTTTAGCTGAAATGCAGTGGAAACATTATAATTTGATATTTTCAATTACAGATTCCTGATGATAATCAGCTCTGTCATTTTTTTATTTTTATTTCGAATAAATTTTAGTGGGGCTCCATTTGTGCCATAATTCTGATGATACTGTCAAAATTTTATTGATTTCCATCCATTCGTGCCAGAGCAAGTTTGGAATCCATTTTCGAGGTGCAAATGTCGGTATTTAGCCTCCCCTTAAGGGAGGCAATGGTTAATAGAAATTATTTTCATTAACCATTAAAATTTAATGGATAATGGAAATAAGTTCCATGTGAATTTCATTAAATTCAATGTCAATGGTTAGTGGTAATAATTTCCGTTAACCATTAGCATTATGGTTAATTGTAATAATTTTCATTCAACATTAACTCTTATATATTAATGGAAATAATTTCCATTAATCATTAACATTTAATGAAAATAATTTCCATTAGTAAAAATGTAACGGTTAATGGAAATAATTTCCATTAGTCATTGACATTTAATGGTTAATGGAAATAATTTCCATTAGTCATTAACATTTAATGGTTAATAGAAATAATTTCCATTAAACATTAACATTTAATGGTTAATTCAAATAACTCCCATTAACCATTAACATTTAATGGTTAATTCAAATAACTCCCATTAACCATTAACATGTAATGGTTAATGGAAATCATTTTCATTATCCATTAACATTAAATGATTAATGGAAATTATTTTCATTAACCATCAACGCATAATGATTAATGGAGATAATTTTCATTAACCATTAACTCTTATTGATAATTGAAAATAACTTCCATTAACCATTAACATTTATTGATTAATGGAAATTATTTCCATTAATCATTAACCATTAACATTTATTGGTTAATTGAAATAACTCCCATTAACCAATCACAAGTAATGGTTAATGGAAATTACTTTTCATTAACCATTAACATGCATTAAATTAACCATTAAATGCATTAAAAAAAAAGTAACGCATTATTTGCAACCCTGGCATGGCTCAGACTGATTTTCATTTTTAACTCTTTAGCAAATCCACTATCTGGCTTTCTTTCAGTACCAAATGCCAAAAATTCCGACAATTAATATTTTCCCTTATCTCGAATCCTTTTCAGACGGCGCACATTATTCAGAAATACGTATATCTCGTCTATTCCTACCAACGTAGAATATTCGACCAACGATGCAGGTTGTTGGTTAGTGTATTAATGTGTATATCTATATATGAGGTGGCACCGACCTCGCGCAACATCGATAGTGATCGTTATTTATTAATCGCAGCAGCACGCTACTCTGGACTCGCGTGCTGCTCACCCTTAGATCTATATACGGGGTATTCCCGCTGAAATGTTCATGTTCGAACCCGGACCCTGTTGAATAATTATGAAAAAAAAATTCCGAAAAGTATTCTGAAAAATAAGACACGTATTTTTTTGTTAAGGCCGAAAATCGATATTTTTCTTCGTACGATTTTAGTAAAAAATCCAAACTTGTCACTAACTCCCTGTTCTAAACACGTTTAGTATCTTGATAATTCGAGATCCCATCGAAAAACGCTTCAGACAAAACTTGTTCGTTATAAAACGAGTAAAACAATTGACATTTTTTTTTTTAATTGTTGGCACACGAAAGTTTGTTTTCACTTCATAAAACACAAAAAAAAATGATTTTTCAGCAAGTTCGCCACCTCGAATTATAAAAGAACGAAATTTTAAAAATGCCCTAGGAAATCACGAAACTTTTAAGACCAGAATAAGGATGGCAAGTTCAAAATCCGCAAAGTTACAACCAATCGAAGTTTCGTCCTGGCCTTTTTTTCGAGCCATGCAGAACTGTATGTTCTCGAAAAATTACATATATACAGAAATACATTTGAATATGTATTTAATTATACATACGTGGATTATTTCATACAAGTATGAAATAATATACGTACTATACGTAATATTCAATTATACTTGTATTAAATAATTTACGCAAGTATATGAAATAATCTACGTATGTATAATTAAATAAATATTCAAATGTATTTCTGTATATAATTTTTCGAGAACATACAGTTCTGCATGCACCCAGAAAAAATATCTAGTCGTAGGTACTATAATCGTTTATTTGATTATTTTTTAGTTACTTTAAAGAAAATTTTATTTCCATCCAATTTTGGGCGATATTTACTTCCACTATATTTATTTATTTGAATTCCCTGCCATCGAGAAGTAGGCGTTGAAGAAAAATTCTATTCGTTGTTACTTGATACCTATTCACCCGTAATCTCATCCGATCATAACTACAGATTTGTCAGTACCCCAAAAATCCGCCAGGTGGCTACCTCTCGCGCAAGCGAACCTGCCTCTCGACGCCTATATCCTTTCCAAGCTCGTCTAAGTTTTATATCCTTATTTTTCAGTATGGGTATTTAAGGTGATGTGAAACGTTCCCCCACCCTTCTACCCCCACTCCGTCATACCGCAGTCGATAAATCATCAGTCAATTCAATTTTTTTTCATGGGTGCATTGTCTTTTCGAAAAAACGCAAAATCTCAGGAAGTGGGAATCCCAATTAAGCATCTACTAAGATGTGTTGTTTGCCAAAAAAACCAAAACACCCGAGTAAAAACAGGTACCCGCTATTTACAAAACATTTCACATCATCTAAATACATTGAACATTGCGGCAAAACGCAAGATGATCGAATCCCCGAAAAGGATTCCCATAAAAAACGGTCTTTTTTCTTTTGTCTTCTGTTAAAGAAAAGACGAAGCTTTACAAAATTATAGACTTCATATGTGTAGCTATGCATTCAAAGATTGAAATGTTAAAAAATATATATTGTGTAAATATTTAAAAAAAAATTATTTCATTTAAATACATGTTTGTTCAGTTTGAAATAATATTTATTAATATTAAATAAAAATTTATTAGATCGCAATATATTTTCCTAGTAGATCATTAAAAAAAAAAATTTCGTTGACACGAATAGAGTTGTATTAGGCCGGCCTACAACTAAAAAAATTTATTTGGCTTGTCTAGGATTTAGTTAAATATACTAGATCTTTTTTCTGGGTGTGATCTGGTTCGAAAATCAGGTCAAGATGAAACTTCGATTGGCTGTAGCTTTGCGGATTTTAAATTCTGGTCTCAAAAGTTTCGTGATTTCTTACAGAATTTTTACAATTTTTTCCTTTTATAATTCGAGGTGGCGTACTTGCTGAAAACTCGATTTTTTGTGTTTTATGAAGTAAAAACAAACTTTCGCGTGCTCACAATTAAAAAAAAATATCAATTGTTTTACTCGTTTTGTAACGAACAAGTTTTGTCCGAAGCGTTTTTCGATAGGATTTCGAATTACACTGCGACCTCGATAATCGAAATTGTGCGGGACCGGATCTTGCAAGAAGTGGGGTTGCGCACATTGCACAGAACCGTCTCTGCGCCGCTGGTGGCTGACGGGGGCCTGACGCGATTGGCTTGGCGCTTCTCCCACTCCGCTGCAATTGCAAAGATCGAGGTACCGAGAATCGAGGTCGCAGTGTATCAAGATACTATACGTGTTTAGAATAGGGAGTTAGTGAAAAATTTGGATTTTTTACTAAAATCGTACGACGAAAAATATCGATACTCGGCCTTAACAAAAAAATACGTGTCTTTTATTTTTCATAATACTTTTCGGAATTTTTTTTTCGTAATTATTCAAGAGGGTCCGGGTTCGAACGTGAACATTTCAGCGGGAATACCCCATACTCAAACACACACACACACACACACATGAAAGCACAGGAAGCACGCACACAGACAGGGAAAACCAGTAGGGCGCTACAACGAGTGATTTAAAAGCACGTCCCCCATATATCGCCTCTCTCTATGTACGGCAAAGCTTTATTTTTCGCTTGTCCACTGCTCTCTATTTACACGTGAGGGAAATCTCGTTTTATCAGCGAACCCTTTTGCTATGTGGTCCGAAGAGGCGGAAAGGGACAAAAATCATCCGCAAACCGAGTCGAGTGTGTATTTTTTCACCAAAGCGTGAATTTCCAGATCACTCGAGCACGGATATTCATACGGACGTGAAGAGAGGAAAAAAAAATCGAGATTTTAAACTGCAAATACCAATATCGAAGGGTTCTTGAACGTAGCTTTTTTGTTTGTATTCGGTCAAACTCCGGATTCAATGATAACAAAAAACCGACCAAGAGCGAGTCTCGGACAATTATTGTTCTGTATCAGGGCTGCAAATAATGCATTACATTTTTTAATGCATTTGCATTTTCATTAATCATTAACATTTAATGATTATTGGAAATAATTTAATGGTTAATGAAAATTTAATGGTTAATGAAAATGCAATTGCATTAAAAAAAAGTAATGCATTATTTGCAACCCTGCCCATTACGATGTATAGAAAAAATTTCCATTACCCATTGCAATGTAATGTGTAATGGACGAAACTTTGATTGCAATTTTGGGAATGGAAAAATATAGATGAATAAATTATTGCAGTTTTGCATTATACATTTTATTGACTTAGGACTTAGATTTTTAGAATTACAATATAGATGCTTTTTAGAATTTAAGGTACCTGAAAATCTAAGTCACAAGTCAATAAAATGTAATGCAAAATTGCAATAATTTATTCATCTATATTTTTCAATTCCCAAAATTGCAATCAAAGTTTTGTCTATTACACATTACATTGCAATGGGTAATGGAAATTTTTTGTATTACACACTACATTGTAATAGGCAGGGTTGCAAATAATGCATTACTTTTTTTAATGCAATTGCATTTTCATTAACCATTTTACCATTTTCCATTAACCATTTTAATGATTAATGAAAAAAGTAATGGTTAATGCAATACTTTTTCATTGAAAATTTCGCAACCCTGTTCTGTATCAATAGTGAAAAATATTTTTTTTTTACGTAATTTTTATTTCGCAGCTATACAATGTGGAAAAAGTCTATATTTTAGCTGAAGAAACCTAGGAAATCAGGAGGGACGGTCATTGTGAGTAAATGCGTCTTTATCATTAAATCTACTGGACCAAAATTAAAAAGAAAATATTTTTAGAGTCCTTAGAAGTAGCTCTTTGGAATGATACACTGACACTATACATTAATTAAATTTTTATAATTTTTAATGAATATCTTGATGTATTATTTTATCTTGATATTGTATTTGATCAAAGGAAATGATATATATGTAGTTAATATATGGTTCATTCCATGTCAAATCAATCAATAGTTGGAATTGACCCCTTTCAATTTCAATGAGATTTAGTCGGAAGTTTTCTTTTATCATAAAACGAAGTTCTACCAAAAGAAAAAAATGAATAAAATTTTTGCGAAAATTCAAAAATTCACTATTTTTTCAATTTTTTAAGTTTATTTTTCAAATATCTCGAAAATTGTTATAGTTACGAAAAAATCGTTCTAGGTTCGTCTTAAAGAATATACTTGGAGCTATGGAAAAAAAATATTCCGAAAAAACATGTTGGAAAATGATGAATTTGGAGAATTTTGAATTTTTTTAAATCGTGCAAATCCACGATTAACATTAAATTTGTGGTTCATTCTTTTAAATATAATTCATCGTACTGATCTTAAAAGATCCTGAAATTTCCAGAACGGTGTTCTTTTTTTTCAAAAATATGAATTTTTGTATTTTGGTAGAACAACATTTTTTGTATATTTCTAAGTTCAGTAAAGTTGAGCAATCATGTGATTTTAACTGCTCAAAATTACAAAATTACATGATTGCTCAACTTTACTTAACTTAGACGTAAAAAATAAAATAAAAAATACATTTTTTGAAAAAAAAACACCTTTCTGAAAATTTCAGGATCTTTGAAGATCAGTACAAGGTATTATATAAAAAAAATTGAACCCAAAATTTAATGTTGATCGTGGATTTTGACGATTTAAAAAAATTCAAAATTCGCCAAATTCATCATTTAAAATAAAAAAATTCGGAATATTTTTTTTTCGTAGCCCCAAGTACGCTTTAAGATGAACCCAGAATGATTTTCTCGTAACTATGATAGTTTTCGGAATATTTAAAAAATAAACGTGAAAAATTGAAGAAATGGTGGAATTGTCAATTCTTCCATAACTTTCGAAAAAAAATTTATTAATTTTTTTCCTTTGGTAGAACTTCATTTTATGATAAAAGAAAACTTTTGACCAAATTTCATCGAAACTGAATGGGGTTAATTTGACCCAGATACTGTTTTTTAATTTTCAATTAATTCGTTGGCCCAGACCAACCCCCATTTTAATCTAAAATAATTTCTTTTCTGGGAATCTTATTATTTTAGTATTTTTATTTCTATATTTTTCATTTTATATATTAATATATATTTAAAATAATTATATTTATAGATAATAAATATATGTTAATTTTTTTATTTTCAATCTATTTTTTTACCATTCAACCCTCCCCATTTCAATCTAAAATAATTCCGTTTCTGATCATTATCCGGCGATTTTTAATACCAAATTAAATTTTCAAATTCCTACTTCACACATAGTTTTTGACAAAAACTTTTCGTATAACAAACGGGGGGCGGGGTCGAAGAGTCGACTAACCAATATTTCGAACGGCCGAAGTCCCGAATTTTACGATTACGAGCGTTAGAATAACGAAGCGCCGAAATCCCGATCGCCAGAAAAGAGAAAGTCGAGAGAGCCGCCCCATGCGTAAGAGAGAGAGGAGGCGCATCTCTCTCTCTCTTACGCATGGGGCGGCTCTCTCCGCTGTCGCTTTTCTGGCGTTCGGGATTTCGGCGCTTCGTTATTCGAACGCTCCCCGTGTAGAAATGTGATAGGGCAACCATTAGTTGATTCTTGCCCCTGATCCGCCCTGCCTGATCCGATTTTCCTGGCAGGGCCCTGACATGGAACTTAACGACCTGGTCCCTAGTTATCACATTGAAATAATCACTTATTACCAGTGCCCTGCATGATCAGAATATGAACAGTTTCCGACGATGTTTTTTCTACACTTTTAAGCAAAACATATTTTTGTTGTATTACCCTGGCAGGGCTCTGATGTGAAAACTATTAGATTGCCCTGAGTATTTATTAAATAAAATTATTTGTATATCGGCTTTCAGTATAATAATAATAATAATAATACTAATAATAATAATAATAATAATAAATAACAATAATAGTAATAACAATAATAATAAATTAACAATCATTGCCTCGTTTATTATTATTATTATTATTATTATTATTATTATTATTATTATTGTTATTATTATCATTATTATTATTTAATTATTATTTACATTATCAATTTTATCCCGCGAAAATAACAAGCAATTGTGCGCCTGTCACAAGTTCGTTACGTAGGCAGAGGATTATTATTATTATCACCACGAACCGCATCGCGTTAGTTCCGAGACTTGGCGCGAGATGTCGCAGGACAGCAACCGTTGAACTCCCATACGGATAATGTGTTCAGAATGCTTATATAGACGGGTGCGAGCACGGATGTTAGCAGAAGTCGGTGTCGAAAGAATCCTTACAAGGAGTTCCTGCCGTCTTATGTAATTGTACTTATTTATTTAATTCTTGTAGAGAATTTCCGCTCACTCGGAATCTAATATTCTCTTCGAGGATTGCCAAAAGAAAAGTGTACCCTGAGAAAGGGTTGCCTCGAAATAAATAATAAGATGCATACATTGAAAAAGGAGTACCTCGTAAAAACGAATTGTTCAAAAAGCGCTTCGGTGTATGATCGTGACCGTGATCAGGGCCTTTAAGGGCATGATTCTAAAAATCTTAGGGGCCTGATCAGGATCTGCTAGGGCCAGATCATATCGTCATAGGGGCCTGATCATGACCGCCGGATCCGAAAATGGCCAGCGAGGTGTTACATGGCATAACAGGGCCTGTTAGGATGAGCGGATCATTTCCCTATATTAGTTAGGGAGAGCAAGTCAGGGGCAGAAGTTTTTCCCTACCAAAATTTCTACACGGGTCGTAATCGTGAAATTCGGGATTTAGGCCGTTCGAAATATTGGTTAGTCGACTCTTCGACCCCGCCCCACAAACGGCCACAAGATCTTACAAGAATGCCAATTATACTTTTAAAATGAAGAACCCTGAAAAAAAAAGTTAATTCCTCCTTGCCGCACGTCGATTCGAATAATTGCCGGCAAAATGGTACGTCGTTGGAATTGAATAAAAATAGGAATAATTGAATTTTTTCTTCGGCGGAATAATCAACTTTGCCTTTGAGAGGGAGGAAAATGATTGAGTTTGCGAGTTGGAGGGATATGGGGCGGGGGGCGAAGAGGATGGGGGGAGGGGGCAACGAAGAAGCTCGTGCGAGAGCTCCGTCGATCAATTGAATAAAAGGTGCGGATAGGAGAAACGGTGTGGTCTCTCTGAACACTTTAGTGACGAAGCTTCGCTGATGGAGAACGAAGCCCAATGCTCATGTACATGGATTCATGATGTATTAGAATTATGTATGTGCGTGTGGACATCCAGGATAGCTCAGTATGAAAAGGGCGTAATGAGGGGCCGGATTGATCGTAGCCTGGCCCTTAACAAAATGTCTCTATCGCTATCGATACATAATATATATAGAGAGATATATGAATATACGTACGTCGATGCCCTGGATTGAACGCTGGAGGGGTTGCTTTGACGAGCTCGCACCGCTTGAGGTGAAGGGTTGAGGCAGGCGAAGGACAGTGAAAGAGAGTGAGGAGGATGGAGGAGGGTTCGTGCGACCAGAATCAATTGACCCAATTTCAGTGTACCGGACCCAACGATCAGGGAGAGAGAGAGAGAGAGAGAGAGAGAGAGAGAGAGAGAGAGAGAGATGCGATCGGACGACTCAAGCCCGCACACCGTGGCTTCCATTATCTAATTTAACTATTTAGGGAGCCCGGACTGGCCATTCGATGTATATAGAGCTACAATGAGAGAAACACAGAGAGAGAAATCGAATATCATCATAATCAACGTAATTATTAATTTTCCCAGACTCTCCCCAGCGATCGAACGATAAGCGATTAGTATTTTGGTCTAGAATTTTGAAAAAATCAATTTTTTTGTGCATATTCTTAATTTTTGGACCTTTAAGAATATATCCTCGAAAGGAAATTTTTGAATTCCAATAATTTACGGGGTTATAGTTATTTTAGTGACGCAGCAACTATGACCATGTCAGAGCGTAATTTTAAGGGGTATTCTGGTCTGGAATTTTGAAAAAATCATTTTTTTTTTGCATATTCTTTAAGTTTTGACCTCTAAGAGGATATTCTGGGGAGGAAATTTTTGAATTCCAATAATTTACGGAGTTATAGTTGTTTTAGTGACGCAGCAACTATGAGCATGTCAGAGCGTAATTTTAAGGGGGTATTCTGGTCTGGAATTTTGAAAAAATCAATTTTTTTGCCTATTCTTAAAGTTTGGACCTTTAAGAATATGTCCTCGAGAGGAAATTTTTAAATTCCAATAATTTAAGGAGTTATAGTTGTTTTAGTGACGCGGCAACTATGACCATGTCAGAGCGTAATTTTAAGGGGGTGTTCTGGTCTAGAAGTTTGAAAAAATCAATTTTTTTTGCATATTCTTAAAGACTAAACCTTTAAGAATATATCCACGAGAGGAAATTTTTAAATTCCAATAATTTACGGAGTTATAGTTGTTTTAGTGACGTAGCAACTATGACCACGTCAGAGCGTAATTTTAAGGGGGTGTTCTGGTCTAGAGTTTTGAAAAAATCATTTTTTTGCATATTCTTGAAGTTTAGACCTTTAAAAATATACCTGCGAAAGGAATTCTTCTAATTCCAATAATTTACAGAGTTGTAGCTATTTTAGCTCGTCACGTCGAAGCGTAACGTTAAGGAAGTGTTTTGGTATAGAATTTTGTAAAAATCAATTTTTGTTTGCATATTCTTAAAGGAAAGGAAATTTTTCAATTCCAATAATTTACGGGGTTTGCATCACTAAAATAGCTATAATTATAGCTATTTTAGTAATGCAGCTATGTAATGTAGCTATGACCACGTCAGAGCGTAATTTTGAAGGGGTATTCTGGTCTAGAATTTTGAAAAAATCCTTTTTTTGCATATTCTTAAAGCTTAGACAGCCGCCATTTTGGGATTTTTTTTTTACTTTTTCTCTGAGGTAGGGGGCTCTAACGACATTCTTACTAATTAAGAATCTTTTTTTAAATTTTGTATCGGAAGACTAGAAACACTCCTTTTTTTTAGCCCCAACTTCACCAGCTTATAACTTATTTAATTTTCATTTCTTTCCTCGAAATTTTTTTTCTTTACTGTCAAAATATTAATAAATATGGTCTAAAAAAAAAGAGTGGTAAAAACATTTTTCGGTTTTTTTTTAAATAAATCGGCAATACTATCTCCATTATGACTCTTCATCAATAATTTCAAATTTAGAAAATCAAGTTGAAAAAAGTTACGAGAAATATTGAAATACTAATTTTTGCAATCTTTAAATTTAATAAATTTATTCCACATGTATTCAATTATTTTAATGGACTTTCAAACGAACTGCAGTGAGGAATAAAAAAAAAGTACGTCACGTTGTTAATTAATTGAATTTATCAGTGCGATATCGGTGGGTTCGAAATATCGCCCGAATGTGGAGACGAAGAAACGGCGGAAAGTAGCGAAATTACGGTACAACATGCGAACGAGCCAATGTCCGAGTGAATTTAATTGAATTAGTTCCGCCAGCAGAAGAGAGAGAGAGAGGGAGAGACAGAAAGGAGAAACTTGAGTTTTGGGGTGCATGTTGCCCGACTATACGAACCCCATTGCCGCTAATTAATGTTTCGAGCTGTACGAAATGTTTTCACGAAAAAAAAAGAACTTTTTACCAACTCCATTACTCTGCCAATGTGCACGGAAGGAGGTCAAGTCGAACTAAAGCTGATTTTCCCCACGCGCTCGCGTTTGTATGCGAGAGTCGTCTATAAACGAATATTGCGCGGCCGCGCCGAGAGCGCCAGAGCTGCGCGCGCCATCTGGCGGTTTAGTACAAACCGCGCGACCGCGTCTAGCGCCAGAGCTCCGCGCGCCATCTGGCGGATTAGTACAAACCGCGCGACCGCGTCTAGCGCCAGAGTTCCGCGCGCCATCTGGCGGTTTAGTACAATGGAAAGTGTAATCGGACTGCGCAGGCTCGGCGTCGCACGAAAATAGAGGCAAAAAAGGTAAATGCAACACTCGCTGTCGGAGAATCGAATTGGCGTGTTGAGAAAAAAACAGTGATAATATTACTGCCCCCGTTGCCAGAAAATAGGGTTTTCTTTCCTCTTTACTCCGAAAGGCTCGCTATAGTCCGTTGTAATGGGCCGCGCGGAGATAATGCGCGAAATGTAACGTCGGAAAACTCGAGTGATAAAAATAAACGTAAATATAGAAAGAAAAAACTGTGAGTACCGGGTATGAAGAGCGAAAGAGATGCGAGTGTGTTGGGGAAAAAAAGAGCACGAGGCATCCGACGCTCTCCAGCGTCTATTTAACATGTGGAGCAAGCGCCGAGTGTTTTTGTCCTGGAGGCTTCTGCCGTGTTCCATTTTCTTTCTCTCTTGGAAATGTGTTGGCGTATATGCGTGTGCAAAGCGCTCGTTTCGTTGCATGTTACGCGCTGAATTCAAAATGCACCCTCTTTTTTAACCTCTTTTTCCTTCTCTCTCTCTCTTTCTCCCTCCCCTTTTCTCTTTCTCCAGACTATATATTTTTCTATTTTCTAACTTCCACTCTTTCTCTACCCGTTTCTCGTATTTGTCCAAGTAAATCTTTAGCTACATACACGAGTCACGTGAGACTCGAGTAGAGTGGTTACATGTGCGCCATTAGCAGTCATGTACATAGTATATGTATGGGGCATTCCATGTGAAACCGACCAATTCGTGACCCTGACCATTTTTGATTTTGTTGAAATTTTTTTTATTTTTTTGTACGTTCTGAAAGCAGTCTTTCAACATTTTTTTAGACTTTTGTCTCAACCCTTCCGACCACAATAAATTTTTCAAAATTTCACACAATTTTTTTTCAAATGCGCACAACTTTTTAAAAAACGGAGATATCAAAATAAAACAGAGGATCTTTTTTTTTCGTCTTGCGTTGTAGTTTTATGAGAAAAATACAAAAAAATATCGCAACTAATTTGCATATGTTTTTTTTTCAGTTTTAAACGCAAATTGTTTTTCTTTCCAATTTTGGCAATTTGGATTTTTTTGAAATAATCAACCACTTTTTAAGATACATTTTTACAAGTACTAAAAAATTCGCGCCTTGTGATACTCATAACTTATATATTTTGGCTATTTTTGAAGTAATACCTAACACTAAAATAAACAAAAAATACACGTTAGGAACATCAGAAACTGCGAATTTTTGAGCATTTGTGAAAATGTCTCTTAAAAAGGGGTGAATTTCTTTCAAAAAAATCAAAATTGTCCAAGTTAAAGAAATATATATATTTTGTGTTTAAAACTGAAAAAAGATTTTTTTTAAAGTTATGAAAATTAAAAAAAAAATTGTGTGAAATTTTGAAAAATTTATTGTGGTTGGAAGGGTTGGCGGAAAAATCTAAAAGGATTCTAAAAGACTGCTTTCAATACTTACAAAAAAATAGAACATTTTCACAAACATAAAAAATGGTCGGAGTTACGGATTGGTTGGTTTCGTATGGAATGCCCCATATTTATATTTAAATATATTTGTAATATAAATATAGTACAAGCGCGCCGAGGCGGAAAAAGGTGCGAGACGGAAAAAGGTGTTGCCTCGGGAGAGAACTTAAAAAGAGGAATACACGTGGCGAGAAAAGAAAAAAAAACGTAAAAAATTAACCCTGCGAGACGAAAAGAGCCCCCAAAGTTGACGCCCGAGAGTGTTTCACTGACGAAAAACATCGAGCGATGAATGAAGATGAGCTTTTGCACTCAACTTATAAGGGTGAAACATTGTAAGTGGAGAGAGGTGATATTCCAAATTTTTTTTAATAAAAAAAATAATTTTGGTTAAATAAACATGAATAAAAATTTTTTGTTGTATCTTTTCCGATATTTGTATGTAAAAATTGGATAAAATCTGACTTTTAAAATTTTTGACGTATTTTGATAGAGGAAAGTATCGAGCTTGTGAAGTTTAATTTTGTTAAGGGGTTATACCATCAAGAATGTTTTTTTTTTCATTTTTTTATTTGATTAAATAATGCATAAATTGTTAAAAAATAATATTTCAAAGTTATTTTGGGGGCGATAAGCTTATAAACAATTTTTATAGCTTATTTTTCTCAAAACTATGTTTTTCAAATTGTCGAACAGCGTTCGCTCCATTTTTATCAGATTGACTTGAAATTTTAACTGCAGCTTCTTCGATTGTCCATCGAATTACACACGATTTTTACGTTTGATAATCAATTACATCTGCAATAAATAATTTAAGAGCGAGTGTTTATAAAAAAAAAAAGATAAAATCAAAATTAATGACAATTGGTAAATTTTCAAAAATACATTTGAATCTTGGGTTGTACCAGAGAAAAACTAAAGTAGATTTAGAACAAGAAACTCACTGCAATGACGTTAATTTGCAAAATACATATAAACAAAAAATATTTTTGGACACTTGAATATAAAATAAAATTTCAAAACTTCATTTTGATTCATTGTTTGGTAAAAAAAAATTCCTAAAATAGCTCCATTTTCCAGAGGGCCTGACTATAGTATCATCCCTTAACGGGAAAAAGGCTCTGTTGTTCAGGAGTTGAAAATAAATTATGTCAATTAACTAATTATCAACGATAATTGATTGAGGCATAATTGATATAATAAGAAACTTTCCACATTTTTTTCTCGCCATAATCAAATTCGATCATATTGGAGGACACATTTATTGAAAATTGTTATTTTTAATTTATATATTAATATATTATTGTATTTTATATCATTATATTTATATATTATCAACATTTTTTTATTTTCAATTGTTATTTATATATTTTTTATTCTTTATACATTAATATATTGATATATTATTATTTTTACACAATTTTTTGGACCGGAACAACCCCCCATTTTTGTAAAATAATTTTTTTTCCTATCATTTACTGGTAATGATTGATTGAGGCATAATTGATATAATAAGACATTTTCCACGTTTCTTCTCGCCATAATCATATTCGATCATATTGGGGGATGTTCGATGAGCAAAAATAAGTCGGCTTACGCGCTCAGACGTGTTATATCATCCCCTATCGGAGTGAATTTCCTTTTTATCTCCGGGATGAATGCGGATAGTGTGTGCGTTGCCGAAAACGCGAGGAAGAGAGAGGCGAGGAGAAGGAGGAGGAGGGAGAGAAGAGCTTAATCCAGGCGGATATAAAGCGATGTATTGGTAATCCAGGGTCATCTTCTTTGCTCGGAAGGGGGATGATCGGCTCTGCTAATGCCCCCTGGAAGACATGAAGGAAAGAGTGAAGGAATTGAAAGAGTGAGAGAGAAGAAGAGAAAGAGGGAGAGGAAGAAGGGGAGAACAGATGGATCGGGAGAGAGAGAGATGAATTGTGGGGAATGCCTCCCTTTTTCTCTCTCCCTCACTCTCTTGTGGACCGAACGGGATATTCGAGCCACCCATCTCTATATACATATATATATATATATATATATATATATATATATATATATATATATGGTGCGTTCCATCCCAAATCGGACAGTTTGGAATTTTTTTTTCTTTATGTCCTCAATTTTTTTATATTTTGTAGTACCCATCAAAAGACCCTTCCTGTTAAATTTTGAGATTTTTTTTATTACCCGTTCAAAAGATATTAAATAAACAGAAAAACCGCACTTTTTTTGGTATTTTGGTCATAACTTCTTTGATAATGGTCCAGATTGAAAGTTTTTTTTTTCATAATTTTTGTTTTTTATGGCCTTTTCAGAAAAAAATACGACAAAAATATTCGACGTGTTTTTGAATGTGTTTTTTGAATTTTAAACTTTAAATCGCGTTTTGAAAAGTGAGTGTCATTTTTGATATTTTTTTAAATTTTTTGTTTTCAACTTCTATCTATTCAACAATTTTTAAGACTAGTCCGATCGTGGGATTTCCATAACTACTATTTTTTTCGATTTTTGAGAATAATTTTTTTTTTTTTATAAATTATTATGAATACCATTTTTTCTTACTGTATAGTATTTTTTTCAATATTTAGAATTTATTTTGACACTTTTTTATTGTTAACAGGTTCTTAAAATTAATAATTAATCGTTAAGTCTGTTTATGAACAATAATAACAGTTTTTATTTCTTCATGCATTTTTTTGAAAACCTTACATATACGATTATTTCCTGAATTAAAATATTCCTTTGCCAATACGTTTCCGTTGCTCATTGGAATAATTGAATGAAATTTTTCTGTTCCCCTGTGATTGACTTCGCAGTATTGTATCGCAAATAAAATCTTTCTTTTACATCTATCTTGAACTGTTATTTGCTCATCGATTAATTATTAATTTAAAAAATCTGTCAACAATGAAGAAGTGTCAACATTAATTCAAAATGATTAAAATACTATATAGTAACAAAAATTGGTATTCATAATAATTTATTTAAAAAAAAAAACTAATTTTCAAAAAACGAAAAAAATAGTAGTTATGGAAATCCCACAATCGGACCAGTCTTAAAAATCGTTGAATAGATAAATGTTTAAAACAAGAAATTTTTTAAAAATCAAAAATGATACTTTTAAAAACGCGTTTTTAAGTTTAAAACTCAAAGAACTCATTCAAAAAGACGTCGAATATTTTTGTTGTATCTTTTTCTGAAAAGGCCATTCAAAAACAAAAATTTTAAAACAAAACTTTCAATTTGGACCATTATTAAAGAAGTTATTACCAAAATACCAAAAAAGAGCGGTTTTTTTTGTTAATTTAATATCTTTTGAACAAAAAAATCTCAAAATTTCCCAAGAAGGGTCTTTTGATGGGTACTACAAAATATTAAAAAAATGAGGAAATAAAAAAAAAAAAGTTTTTCAAACTGTCCGATTTGGGATGGAACGCCCAATAGATATATTACGGATGCGAGCTGTCGAATATATGGGGCAACTGCATCCCACCCTCTTCCTCATGTTACACTCTATACTCTACAAATATCGACCTACCTCAATGTACAATTGAGAAAGTTGAGTATGAGGTCCTCAAGAGGTGTCAACCCCCTGTATAGGAAGATCGAGAAAAAAAACATCCCTGATTGTGGAAACTCCATCGAGAAATCCTGATCTTATTGGAAAACCGAGTAAATTATGAGAAAAAGAATAAAAAATAAAAAAATGTTTTTCAGAAATTGCATTTTTTTGTCAGAAATGATTTTTCCAATGAAAAAGCATCTGCCATTTGTTTATTTATATTATTATCGCGAATGTCAATGATTGCGTACAATAACAGCAGCCATTTTCTTTTTCTTTTTTTTAATTTTTTAAATTTTACATCGGACGATTAGAAAAGTTGCAATCCTGTAAGTCAGGACACCTTTTTCTAGCCCCAAATTTAGCAACTTGCAACTTCTGGGTGGGGGTCGAAGAGTCGACTAACTAATATTTCGAATGGTCGAAATCCCGAATTCCACGATTACGAACGTTCGAATAACGAAGCGCCGAAATCCCGAACGCCAGAAAAGCGAAAGCGGAGGGAGCCGCCCCATGCGTAAGAGAGAGAGAGATGCCTCTCCTCTCTCTCTTACGCATGGGGCGGCTCTCTCGACTTTCTCTTTTCTGGCGATCGGGATTTCGGCGCTTCGTTATTCTAACGCTCGTAATCGTAAAATTCGGGACTTCGGCCGTTCGAAATATTGGTTAGTCGACTCTTCGACCCCGCCCCCAACTTCTTAATTTTCATTTTTTTCTCAAAATTTTTTTTTCTTCATTGTCAAAATATTAATGAATATGTCGTAAAAAAAGAATGGGAAAAATATATTTTTTTTATCAACCTCGACAAAACGCTCAAATGTGCGTCTCTGGACCAAAATACCGCCTAAAGTTTCAATAAAGGCTTGATAAAAACAAAGACATCCCTGACGAATCCAAATCACGTTGCATTGGACGTTCAACTTCAAACATAATTCGCAAGATGCCGAGAGTTTGGCAATTCCACGATGAAGATGCTCTTCGCGTTAAATGACATGCACGTTTATCGAGGATAAGCTACATTGGGGAGAAATGTGCTTGAGAATTTCCCAGGTTAAGGCTCAACGTCGAAGGCGACGTCTGACGGAGATTGTCACAATAATACCCTTCTACTGTCGGATTACGACAGAGAATAGAGATAGAGAGAAAGACAGAGGAAGGTGTACCCTCGCTAATCGAAGCTAAGGGTTTGCTCGTCGGCATTTGAGCGTCAACCATCAACCAACGATGGAATGAACATTGTATACAAACATATATGTATATATGGGGCGTTCCACGTCAAATCACGCAGGGCCTGACCCCCTCGGATTTTGATGTCCATTGAATCGTGGGTTTCGTTTGGCCCAAAATATGACCTCAAATTTTTGGAAATTTTTAATTTGGACATTCATTCATTCATTCAACCATTGGACATGAAAATCCGCGGGGGTCAGACCGGTGACCGCGGGATTTGACGTGGAATGCCCCATATGTATCCATACATATATGTATTGAGTATATGTATAGTGTATATACATGTATGGTTATGTACAGGATAACCAAGAGAATGCGAGTCTAGTCGGTCTGGATGCTGCTCGTAGGGTTGTAAGCGTTCGAATGAGCTTTGCCCCTTCGCAAAAGCACTAACGGGCCACCGAGGTTGTTACCAAGTGTACCGCATCAGTACACGTTTCCCCAGATGTGTGCGTGTATCACAACCATTGTGGATTATACAGTCCGTTCCTCCGTGTGTCCATAGACGGGTTTAAATAGGGGAATGTGGGGTAAAATGGCCACCTTGGGGTAAAATAGCGACCTCGGGATAAAATGGTAACTAAAAGATTACCTAAATTCATTGAGAATTTAAGAATTTAGGTAAATAAGGGAATTATCATTACAGGGAGCATAAATATTCCAAAATACACTTCCCACCCTCACGGAAAAAAATGATCAGTGACAATTCATGTGTAATATTTAAAAAATTACTAAATTCAATGTAGAATATACGATTCAGAACTGTAATTCAGACATTTTACTGCACTGAGAGAAAAAATTACTAGAACCAATGAAATAAAGTTTTGAAGGCAAAAAATCGTTTTTTAAATTATTTGCCAAAACATATCAGATTGGTTCCCTTATATATTTACTTGGTTCATTTTTTTCAGTCAATTCCATAAATTTCTGTTTCGATAAACGAATTTACTTGAATCTAACAATATGTTATCAATTATATGTAATATGTTGTTTAAATCAAGAACACATTTTATCATTAAAAACATGCATGTCTTTTAATACAGGAAGCACTGAGAAAAAAAATTTGTTGAATCAACAAATTAATTAGTCCAATCATCAGGATAAATGATTGATTCAATCAAATGCGTGTTTATTAATTGTTGCTAAACATTTTGTAAAAAATATATAGCCCTTGCCAAATAATTTAATATGCATAGTTTAGTGACCTCAAAAAGAGATAAATAGAAATAAAAGACAAATCTGCGCCAATTCTTCAATCTAATTTCTCTGTCCGACCGAGATTCGAACCCTCGACGCTACCTAGCATCATACCTATCCTACCTAACTACCTAACACGCTACCTACTACGCTATCGACTACTACTATGCACTTGAAAAAAGTTAGGAGTTATGAAGATTCGAATATAAGAAAACATTTTAAAAACCAGTTTTTTAATTTTTAACAACTTATGTATACTATTAAAGTGTACTATAGAAATGATAGTTCTTTGCTTGAAGGAAATAAAAATTACATCATTCCAAACAAATATTCTATTGGAATAAAATAATGTGTTATTTATTTTACTGCAGCTTCTTTTCAAATAATCACAATCAATTTTATATCTGATAAATTTTGACAATACTACAGAAATATTTTTGGAAGTAAAATAATGATGAATTTATTGCAAAGAAATAATTTTGTACGAAAAAAATCATTTAATATTGATGTCGTTTTTCTGATTCAAATAATCTCATGTTTATGATGCAATAAATCTAATTAATCCAATGAATGCAAATTTATTAAAATCTATTTAAATAAAGATATTTTTAGAAGTAAAATAATGATGAATTTATTGCAAAGAAATAATTTTATTCGAAAAAAATAATTTCGTATTGAAGTCGTTTTTTAGATTCAAATAATCTAATGTTTATGATGCGATCAATGTAATTAGTCCAATGAATACAAATATAATCAAATCTATCATGCATTTAATTGTTACTATTAAATAAGAGTTTAATATAATGGAGTAATAGATTCGTGAAAATATTTTTTTAAATGAAGAGTGATTTTCTTGGTTCAACAAATAAATAATCGAATCACTGTTTCCCTTCCAGGAGGCGCTGTTGATGGGGAAAACTGTAAAAATTAATGGAAATCTCAGCAGTTCTCACTGATCATTTGTTTTCGTGCTGAATCAGATTTGGATAATGACATTTTCATGACAATTGCCTATCGAGGGTTGGAAAAATTCAAAAAATTGTCATTCCCATCGCGTTAAAGAAAAAAACAACCTAACATACTCTAAAACTCTAATAGTGTTGTAGTAACCCATTTTTACTAAAATATTTTGAAAAAAACCAAGGACCAAAGCAAAATGAGGTATCGGTGGCAAAATAGCCATCTCCTTAATCCTAAAAAAAAACTTAATAACGCAACTATGATTGGAATCGAATTCCGCACAAGATTTAGGTATCTTGGAGGATGTTGAGGTCATGTGGAAGGCCTGGAGAATCTTTTTTTTCCTCAAATAATTTCATAGCAAGGGTCATTTTGACCCCGGTCATTTTTTTGACCATCAATAAAATCGATGAATCCATTATTTTTTAATTAGAAACAACGAGTCTATGCTTAACGTTCTGGTTATCTTACTGCGTTATTTTCTTATGGTGGCCATTTTGCCCCATATTTCTCTACATAGCTATATCTAGTGGCTTTGCTAACAAAAAGGCACGATGCGCTACTTTGGTCCTGCAATCGTGGCAATTCGAGTCCTTTTGGTTATCAACCCTCGAACTAGATACATAGGTAGGTATCGGGGGTTGTCTAGCTACAACCCTTATCCTCATCTCTGTTATAGTGCTTCAACACACGCGTGCTTGCATCACAATGCTTGTCTACTCTCTGTTTTGGGTTGGAGCTTTCCTTCTCTCTCTCTCTCTATTTCTCTATGTCTCTCCATTTCTCTATTTCTCTATTTCTCTCTCTCTCTCGTTCATTGAACACAGCCCTTTCCTAATATCCGCTTGTACGGCAATCCAATTAATTCGAACGTTGAGGAATGCAGTCTGCTCTGCCGAAATAATTTCCAACAACCAGAGGCGAATTTCAACGTTGAATTTTCAATGCATGTAACACTCGAGTCTCTTGTGCACAATTTTTCAATTGCACCGTCAAGAATGCTCGTAAATTCAATGTATTTGAAGTCTGTATGTGAATGCATTGGCGAAATTAATGTGCGTCTATACAATTATTGAAATTCGTAATAAATTTAATCCAATTCGTATCGACATCCATATTTGGCGAATTTTCGTAATTTCATCAGAGAAAGTTTCAAATGAGGTGTAAACTTAATATCCGTCCTCCATTTTGGATATTTAGTATGATGAATTTTTCATTGTTGAAATGAAACGCAAATGTTTTTGCTATTTATTTTTAGTGAGATTTAAGCGCTGGGAAAACAGTTTATTTATAGTAAATAAATATATTTAGTTGGCACTTTTATTTAAATATTTCTTAACTGTTACAAAATTTGTTAGTCCTTAAGAAATATTCCTCCTCTCATGACAAAATTTTATTTGAGTCAAAATAATTTATTAACTTTAAAAAAATATTTATTTCGCCATATTCAACTTTACATTTGTTAACAGTTAACAAATCCTGGTACACAGAAATGTATTGTTTTCTCAGTGCTGTCAGCTTGTATATTTAACATCCCAAGTTGTTAATGTGAACTCCAAAATACATTTTCATTTTCTAGTATGAAAATTTCTGGGGAAAAATTAATTTGATTAAAAAATAAACTATTTCGGATGAATTAAAACGGTAGAAAATTTCAGCATCATTATTTAATATAATTGCTGGGAGTAATTAACGAATTTTACAATGATTTGTTTTCAATCATGTTGAGAAAAAATAAATCACTGCAAAAATATGTAAAATTCATTAATTACTCACAGCAATTATATTAAATAATGATGCTGAAGTTTGTACTGTTTTAATTAATCCGAAATAGTTTAATTTTCAATAAAATTAATTGTTCCCCAGAAAATTTCATACTAGAACATGAAAATGTATTTTGGAGTTTTCATTAACAACTTGGGATGTTAAATGCAATTCATCCGAAATAGTTTAATTTTTGATAAAATTAATTCTTCCCCAGAATAAATTTCATACTAGAAAATGAAAACGTATTTTGAAGTTTTCATTAAAAACTTGGGATATACAAGCTGACCGCACATAGAAAACGATGTATTTCTATGTACCAGAATTTGTTAACTGTTAACAAATGTAAAGTTGGATATGGCGAAATAAAAAAAAATTGAGAAAAAAATCTCAAAAAATTCCGCTGAAGTCAACGAAAACAGACGCAACTTTTTGCTATCTTGAAGTTTTTCATGAATCCTCTTTGTTTTCGTGTTATACGAGATTTTTCAAATTTCCTTTTTTTTTCATAAAAAAGAGAATAAACTTTGGAAAAAAAAACGCTCAAAGTTTTTAAAACAAGGAAATTGAAGTTCAAACTTTCCCCTTTGTAAATCCAATCGTAAAAATGTATTAAACAAATTTCCTCTAGAAAATGGATGCACCTGAAGAGAGGGAAGAAAAGGCGAAAATAGTTGTTTTCAAAATAAAGTCCAAATCTAAAAACAAATCTCAAAAATAATTTAGAAAACAGGAAATGAAGCCGAATTCTTTCCCTTTAAAATGCCGTTTGTTAAATTAGTTTACGCTAACTTCCGGCGCAATGGCACAAAAAAACGTTTCACACAAAGAAAAAAAATCTAGTACATTTAACTAAATCCTAATAGGAAAATATATTGCGATCTAATAAATTTTTGTTTAATATTAATAAATATTATTTAAAATTGAACAAATATGTATTTAAATGAAATTTTTTTTTTTTTAATATTTACACAATATATATTTTTAAACATTTCAATCTTTGAAACATATGAAGTCTACAATTTCGTAAAGCTTCGTCTTTTCTTTAACAGAAGGCAAAAGAAGAACGACCCCTTTTTATGGGAATCCTTTTCGGGGATTTGACCATCTTGCGTTTTGCCGCAATGTTCAATGTATTAAATATCCATACGGAAAAATAAGGATATCATACATAGACGAGCTTGGAAAGGATATAGGCGTCGAGAGGCAGGTTCGCATGTGCGAGAGGTAGCCACCTGGCGGATTTTTGGGGTACTGACAAATCTGCAGATATGATCGGACGAGCTTACGAGTGAATAGGTATCTAGTAACGACGAATAGAATTTTTCTTCAACGCCTGTTTTTCGATGACAGAGAATTCAAATAAATAAATATAGTGGAAGTAAATATCGCCCAAAATTGGATGGAAATAAAATTTTCTTTAAAGTAACTAAAAAATAATCAAATAAACGATCATAGTACCTACGACTGGATCTTTTTTCTGGGTGCAGACCTTGAAGATTTGTTCGCAAATTTTTCGCCGGTAGTGTATGTCTAAATAAATAATCTCGATATTTTGACAAATAGTTTTTTACTCCTGATTTTCGAGACGCCGAGAGAATCGAAATGGCAAAGGACGAAGCTGGTAGGGTAGAAGGTGGGAAGGAAGAGGGTGGAAAAGTTCGAGGAAAAGTAGAATGAGAGAAAGGGAAAGAGGAGAGGAAGAGGAAAGCACCCAAGGGAGCCGGATACTGAGCTTCACCTATCGTGAGAGGTGCGAATATTATGAACGCGAGAGCACATCAGACGACGACGATGAGAGTGAAACGACGAGGGTCGTCTCTACCAGACACGCGATTACAACGTAGCTTTTCCATCAGAATGTATACATATATATGTGTCTGGGAAAACTACCCCTAAGATATACTATATATGTGCATAAGCTGGGGTCGGCCATTTTCGTGCGATGTACGCCAGACGCACGAAACGTTGAACAAGAGAAGGGAAATTACATTTGGCAAAACCGCTCCTAGCTATTAAGGATGATGAGAAGAATGCGGATCGCCAACCCAAGGGAGAAATATCCGGGCACACAAATTTTTCCTCCAACGAACCAAATAGCAACCCTCGTTCTTCGCGCCATGATAAAGGTATGAAATCGTAAACTACATTTCAAAATTTCATATGATCCATATTTCCATTGCGATTTCGATGTATATGTTAGTCGTGTAGATTTTTTTCAGATTCCAAAAAACTACACTTCAGGCTTTAAGGGATGGGAAACGCATTTGAGGCAAAATGGCCACTTAATGCTTGCTATTTCGAAAATGGAACATACTATCGAAAAATTGTTTAGGGAAACTTGATAATGATTTTTCAAGACCTTTTAAACGACACCCCACACGAAGGGTGTACGCAAGAATAAAAAAAACTCACCCCTAAATTATATTTAGGGGTGGTATCCAAAAAATCGTTTTTTTTCTCGAATCTATTCTACATCTTTGTTGTCGTCACAACTATCTATGATTGTGCCAAATTTGAGCCACAGAGACCAAATAATTTTCGAGAAAATGGACATGACGAAACTTTAAGGGTTGGTTTTACTGCTGACCCCTAAACAGGAAGTTAAAGTCTGTTAAAGTCGATTTAACAGCACTCTTCGTCTAACCTCTAAGATTTTGTATCACATCCTCCGAGACTGCTGAGATAAAAACAAAATGGCGTGAAACCTTTTATCCAAGTCCCGTAAAATGGCGCGAAATGACGCCATCTTGTTTGCTCCTCGACGTTTTCGGGGAAATACAGTAAATTCGCAAAATTGTACGATAAATAATGTAGAGAACTCTCTCGTGTATTCGTCGAGTGAGAAAACAAAATGGCGTTTGACCCACATGCAACTCAACGCATTCAAGCGCGTAGCGACGCCATTTTGTTTTCAGAGTGATGCGATATGCGAATATTATGCGGATATCAAGTGTATGCGGCGGTATATCCGAAGTATTGTTTCGTGTACTTCGACAAAGACGCACGAGGGTTACGTACACACGAGGATTTGTAGGTATACACGAAGGAGCGACGGGAAAGGGGTAGATGACAGATATCCTCGTGGGAAGGGGGTTGGGGGTGGCGTTGGGGGTTGGAGAACAAAACCCCCGATTCTCGAGCTGGTGCCCCGGTGTGCTGCTTCACACGCTCGAGGCACGTTTTCCCCTGTAAAACATCCCCCGCGTGTATTCTGCATAAGGGCGGGAAGGGGGCGACAGAGAGAGGGTGCAAAGCCCCCACAGGGCGAATACGTTTTCCTGTTTATCCAACGTGCGAATCTCCGTGTATACTGATGGCCGTCGGTGAAAATACGAGCTATCTGCCGCGATTTCGCCAACCATATATATGTACATATGGGGAATTCCGTTTCAAAAACTACCCCCATCTGACCTTTACTCTCCCAGACATGGCTCATGATTTTTTAGACGATTGCGCCGAGGCTAAGCACCCCTGATTTTAGTCTTTAGTTTTTTCCCCATCAGCCCTTATCCAAAAATTAAATTTAAAAAGCCAAATCTTGACAGTCCATTAGAATTCTCAAAAATTTGACATTTTTTGTACAAAATTCATTAACTACGAGCGAGTAACAAAGTAAAATCTGCAGACTGTGATTTATGGCTTATAAATTTGTGCTTTAATTTTTTTAGAATTTTTTCAGGCTCCTAAATTTGGGTTTCTAGAAGCCCAAATTGCGTCGCTAAAGAGATGAACTGTTAAATTTTTTTTTTCATCATAAAACCAACTGGATATTGCTTTTATCACCCTAAAGTATTGTTTAAACCAATGAAAAAAATTGTAGAGTGGTGTTAACCCTGTTACGCTTTGCCAAAAACGGAAAATACAGATGCAGGAATTTTGAGGGTCATACTTTTGAACAGAGCTGGACAGTACCTGAAGTACCCGGTACTCGCGACGTACTTGAAGTACTTAAAATGTACTTCAAGTACATAAAATACTGAAAAGTACTTCATACTTGCACTTGAAAAAGTACTTGAAGTTCAACTATTTGAAATTTTAAGTACAATACTTGAAGTACTTTCAATACTTTTCTGTACTTCAAGTACAAGTATATAGTACTTTTCAGTACTTTTCTGTACTTGAAGTACATTTGAAAGTACTTGAAGTACATTTTAAGTACTTTAATTACGTCGCAAGTACCGGGCACTTCAAGTACTGCCCAGCTCTGGTCGAAAGTATGACCCTCAAGATTTCTGCATAATTATTTTTCGTTTTTGGCTCGAAGTATTCTACTTGAAGTACTTGTACTTAAATACTTGAAGTACTTGTACTCAAATACTTGAAGTACTTGTACTCAAATACTTGAAGTATTTGTACTTAAATACTTGAAGTACTTGTACTCAAATACTTGAAGTACTTGTACTCAAATACTTGAAGTACCTGTACTTAAATACTTGAAGTACCTGTACTTGAATATTTGAAGTACTTGTACTTAAATACTTGAAGTACCTGTACTTAAATACTTGAATTACTTGTACTTGAAGTACTTGTACTTAAATACTTGAAGTATTTGCACTTAAATACTCGAAGTACTTTTTAAGTACTTAAAAAGTACTCAAAGTATTGTACTAAAATTTTCAAGTACTTGGCCGGTACTTCAAGTATTGTACTTAAAATTTCAAATACTTTGCTATACTTAAAGAACTTTTTCAAGTACAAGTATGAAGTACTTTTAAATGTGTCTTGCTGATAGTTGCATGTACAAAGCCTTTGAATATGTAATTGAAAATAATATTTCGTGATGTATGGACATACTGCCCCTCAACGAACATGAAGTTGGAGTAGTTTTAACATGTATTATATTCTCTATTTCTTCTTGTTCAAACCTGTATAAAAATAAATCGTAATTACAATCGTCCATTCTATTTTTCAATTATTTTTAATTCTTTGTTCAAATACTTCTGTTCAAATCTACCTCAGCCTAATCTCAGTGTATTGCACAAGATGAAAATATATTTTGATATAAAAAGTACTCGAATAAAATTCAAATGGCAATAAGAAATCAAATGTAAGTACTCGAAGTTACGAGATATACTTGAAAACTTGAAAAGTACTTGATACTTGGTACTTGATTTTTCAAGTACTTGTACTTCAAGTACTTTAAATCTTAAGTGCTTCGAGTAATAAGTACGTAGTACTTCAAGTACTGACGGTATTTGATACTTCAAGTACTGCCGGTACTTGATACTTCAAGTACTGCCGGTACTTGATGCTTCAAGTACTGCCGGTACTTGATGCTTCAAGTACTGCCGGTACTTGATACTTCAAGTACTGCCGGTACTTTGTACTTCAAGTATTGCCGGTACTTTATACTTCAAGTACTGCCGGTACTTGATACTTCAAGTACTGCCGGTACTCGATACTTCAAGTACTTACGGTACTTTGTACTTGAAGTACGTTCCGGTACTTTGCCCAGCTCTGCTTTTGACTATACTTTATTTCCAAGGGGATAAAGTTGACACGGAAGATCCTGTATTATGTAACTCGAAGTTTTCCAGTGTCACGTGTACTGAAATGTACGCTTTTGGCTGCATACGTGTTTATATATGCAGAATGTGTAATATATTTAGAAGGGGCCAGATAAGTTTGCATATCATCAGCGCGTATTGCGGCAACGTGCACCCAAAGAGAGTACATGAATTCCCCAAGATATTGCTCGGAGCCCTCAAAAGTTTTGAGACTACACAGAACCGAGCTGGCTGCGTGCCGAATGCAAAAAGCGAGCTTTTGATTATCACGAATGAGTATAAAAATAAAGTAAGCGTGGATGAGTAAAAAGAGTGATTAAAAAACGCTTGTACACGAGAAGAGAAAAATTCCTCGAGGCGAATAAAATGTCATTTCCATTGTCGTGACGTTAATTAAACATTTCAAAGTTTTTCTTTCGCAATATCCCATCAGGGAAGTATTTAATTGTTGTTTTTGTTGAAATTTCATCGTGTCGTATTTTGAAGTGTAAAGTAGTTTCGATTTTAAGGATTTATTTGTACAGTGAAAAGCAGCTTTTGATTGTCGAGTTCACTGGCCACAAAATTTCTCTACCACAGAAATGTTTTTCTGCTGATGAAAAATTCATATTGCAATGGTAGAGAATTTAATGAATGTTTATAATAAATTGCATGAATAAATACAATTTTGTCGACAAAATGAGATTTTTTTTTAAAAAATTAGAATTAGAAGAAACAAAAAAAAGTTAGAAAGAAGAAAGATCTTGGGTATTTCTGAATTCGAAATAACGGATTTTTTTCAGCTGACTAATAATTGTATTTTTTTTTTAAATTTTGTTTTTGCGGAATATTTTTTCAAATTAATTTAATATCTTCAATCGATTGAATCATTTGAAAGAAAAATCAATCGAAAAAGAGCGAAAGAGAACTTGAAACTGATAAATTAATTTCTGACAAGAAAAATATATTTTTTTATGGAAAAATAATTGAAATTCTCGCTTATCATTGATTTTAGTATTTTATTAATCAATAGACATTAAAGCCGATTGTGGAGAGTTAAAAAACAAAAAAAAAAGGAAAAAGAAGGAACCTCGTAAAAAGAATTTTCCCCGGGGAAAGGGTTGCTCTGGAGGGTTGGAAGGAGGCGAAGGGGGCGGATAGATAAACTCGGTTTTTCTGTCGATGGGATTTTCTCATGCATCGGCAAACTGAGGGGGATTTTATTTCTCGCGTTGTTCAGCGCGTGGTTAGAAACGCGAATGGAGCGAAGGGGTGAATTGTAAAAGGTGGGGGTGGTGTCTTCGGGGGATTTGAGATAAGCGTGTGTATATATGTATATGGGGCGTTCCATCCCAAATCGGACAGTTTGAAGAACTTTTTTTTTTCTCAAATTTTTTATATTTTTTAGTACCCATCAAAGGACCCTTGCTGGTAAATTTTGAGATTTTTTTGATTACCCGATCAAAAGATATTAAATTAACAAAAAAAAACCGCTCTTTTTTTTAGTATTTTGGTCATAAGTTCTTTAATAATCGCCCAAATTAAAAGGTTTTTTTTTTAATTTGTTGTTTTTTTATGGCCTTTTCAGAAAAAAATATTACAAAAATATTCGAAGTGTTTTTAGATTAGTTTTTGGAGTTTTAAACTTTAAATCGCGTTTTTAAAAGTGAGTGTATATTTTGATTTTTTTTTTTTGAATTTTTTGTTTTAAACATCTATCTATGCAACAACTTTTAAGACTAGTCCGATCGTGGGATTTCCATAACTACTATTTTTTTCGATTTTTGAAAACTGCATTTTTTTTTTAATTTAAAAAGTTTTATAAAAAAGTGTCAAGATTGATTCTAAATAATGAAAAAAATACTATACAGTAACGAAAATTGGTATTCATAATAATTTATAGAAAAAAAAAATTTAATTTCCAAAAATCGAAAAAAAATAGTGGTTATGGAAATCCCACGATCGGACTAGTCTTAAGAGTTGTTGAATAGATAGATGTTCAAAACAAAAAATTAAAAAAAAATCAAAATATACACTCACTTTAAAAAATGCGATTTAAAGTTTAAAACTCAAAAAACTCATTTAAAAACACGTCAAATATTTTTGTTTTATTATTTTCTGATAAGGCCATGAAAAAACATAAAATTAAAAAAAAAAAATTAATTTGGACCATTATTAAAGAAGTTATGACCAAAATACCGAAAAAGAGCGATTTTTTGATGGGTACTAAAAGATATAAAAAATTTGAGGACATAAAAAAAAAAGTTTTGCAAACTGTCCGATTTGGGATAGAGTGCCCCATATATATACAGGCTCGATATACAGCTTGAGCAAAGAAAAATACACCGACACATCGGAATCGCGAACGTCCGACCCCAATATATTTTTTATCCATAAGGACGAACGTGGGGAGGAAAGAAAAAAAACGAGGACATCCTTTCGAGGGTACCATTCCTCGGGGATTTCCTCGCGATCGGTGAAAAAGTGCTTTCTCGCAAAATCAGGACAAAAGGCAAAATTTATTCCACGTTAATGATAGTGAGGATTTATTCTTTTAATTTCATCGACCGGGAAATAAATAGTAAAAATGTCACGAAATTAGGGGTGACATAATTTCGATAACCAAATGGCCAATTGAACTCGAATTTTGAATGTACTTTTGGTAGACTCTCTTCCAAAGTTGGTAGCAGAATTTAGTCGAAACGATTTTTAATAATAATTTTAATAATAACTCTTAGGCTTGAATTTTAAGATTTTAAGATCAAACTTTCCATTGAACTCAAGTTGGAACTTAAAATCGAACTTAAGTTCCAATTTAAGATGAATCTTAATTTTGAACTTGAGTGTCATTATAAGTTCATACTGACGTTCAAACTTTAGTGCTTAAGTGTCATGATAAGTTCATACTGAAGTTCAAACTTTAGTGCGAACTTAAGATCCATCTTGAGCTTAAACTTAAGTTCGATCGAACTTAATTATTTTGACAACAAATGTCAAAAAACACGCTCAAGGGAGGCGAACAAAGAAGTTTGATCGAACTTAAGTTCAAGCTCAAGATGGATCTCAAGATCAAACTTCAAACCAAATTTAAGATCGATCTAAAGTTGGCACTAAAGTTTGAACTTAAGTAGGAACTTATAATGATACTTAAGTTCAAAGTTAAGATTCATCTTGAATTGGAGCTCAAGTTTGATCTTAATTTTCAACTTGAGTTCAATGGAAAGTTTGATCTTAAGTTTGATTTTAAGATCGATCTTAAGATAGATCTCAAGAACTTAAAATTCGGGCCTTGTTATTGGAAGGGTCCGAGGGATTGGAAAAAGTATATCGAAAATTGGAATGCCATTATTTTGGAAGAATTAATTTTATTAAAAAATAAACTAGTTCTGTTACATTGAAAAGATGCAAGTTTGAACATCATTATTTTGGAAAAAAAGAAATTTCCTTTCAATTAATCAGGTATCTAGTTATTACTCCACTCATGCAGATTAGGAATATGATTGATATCCTTTTATCAGATATATAAAATATTCGCAATACTGTTTTCCAAACAATTAGGAATTTTTTTAAGCACTATTGCAACTGAAAAAGTTTTAAAAAAAACCGTTAATCGTTTTTAATTTATTATTTTTTAAAAACCAACTCCAAAATAGGTAGGCAGGGCCTACCTATTTTAGGAGTTGGTCCCTCAGGGCCCATCAGTGCTATTTCTGGTTTATTTCCAAGAGCAATTTTGCTCCCCATAGTCGATTTCCATTATATAACCAAATAACTATATGTATATATTCAGCAGAGTATATCACTACTTTCGCAGTGTAATTAAAACTTAACGACGTTAACCTTTCATTAAGACACGAAGTGAAACGTAATTTCCTTTAGTGCGGCGAGGGTCGCGAAATACAGCGAAAAGTTTCCTCGATGGATAAAACGCGGTGGAATAATTGTTGCAGCACAGATTGCGTAACTCAACTTTATTTTTGGATCATTTTTACTCTTGTCATTAACCCCTCCACTGGTAGGCAATTTTTTTCTTACTATCAACTTGAAATTTGGTACTCCGGGATTTTTGGGGTCACTGATTACGAATCTGCACTCCAAATTTAGAAATTGAAAATGGCGGACGAAGAATGAAAAAAGTCATTTGACGAGCGAACTAAGGCTGGAGGTGAGAAATAAATATGTATTCAATTTCTAAATGAGTCCAGATTCGTAATCAGGGACCTCGAAAACCTCCGAGCACCAATTTTTCCTCACATCGAACGACTTTTTGCATTTTTCGTCGGCCATATTGGATCCGCCATTTTGAAATTTCAAGTTCAGATTCGTAATCAGGGACCTCAGAAACTCCCGTACCAATGTTCGCTCTCGTCAAATGACTTTTTGCATTTTCGGTCTGCCATATTGGATCCGCCATCATGGATTTCTAAATTTTGAATGCAGATTCGTAATCAGCGACCCCGAAAACCCACGAGTGCGGATTTTAGTTCTGCAATTCTCAGAAATTTCGTATATAACGCAGTTTTCACTTAAACAATGCTTTAATATCATGCACTTGATTTGAAGAAAAAGAAAATGCGAAAAACGATTTTAAACGCATTTTTCTTGAAACCACTTTTGGCAATCTTAGCAAATACATCATTTCAACATTTGCATGGATCAATCTGAAAATTAGCATCACAATTACTTTCTTTATCAAAGTAAAAAAGATTTTTTCGTTTCAATCTAAATTTGTTATTTTAGAAATAATTTACTGCTTATTTTTTGACAGAAAATCCAATTTCTTGGTTCAAAGTGCGCCATTTAAAAAAAATTTCATTGAATAAGAAATTTTCCTCGTTCTTAGTTCCAGATTATTATTCCGATTGTTTCTCTCGTTTCCATTTTGTGCAAAAATAATAATAAACAAAGTATTCCGTGCACAAATTATATGATGAATAATCCCTCCAAAAAGAATTTCCATTTTTTTAAATTATACTCCCATGAAAAATTGTTAATGATTTTGTTTCCTTCACTAAAATGGCTTTGAGAATTTTCTTTCACCCCTTAAGCTGAGCTTTATTTTAATTTTACAACAAAAAAACCGTCCAACGTCAATGTTTTTTTTTTCTTCAAAATTATGTTTATAATGTTACTCGCGAATCGCAGCAGCGCGCAAGTAATTATCGGAAAATTTTGCGCTCGAAATTCCGGACGTGGGAATTTCAGACTCGTATGACAACTCGTCTGAAATATTTTCGCGAATTTTCAGGATCGTAAATTGTTGGAATGAAATGTTGCGAGAATGTCGTTGAAACTTTATAACAGTCACGATGTAGGATAGAGATTCGATATATAACCTATATCTAGATAGGGGAGGGAGGGGGGGGGGGCAATATGGACCCAGGAAGATAACGCAGGTAGGACGCTATGCGCAGAATAAATTCATTGCTTTTCATCCAAAAATACCGTTTTTATCGATAAAATTGTGCGTCGAACGAAAAAAAAATTTGTGGGGCAAAATGGACACCACTAAAAAAAATGGTTTTTTTCCGAAAATGCAAGTAAACGTTAAAAAAAAACGATTTTCATCGCTTCTCGCATCACGTTAATATCACAGATACTTGGACCAAGCCGCGTGGTGTATTTTGACACTTAAATTTTTTGCGAAATTCAATTTTAATCGTAGTTGCACTATCTTATATTTTTTTACGACTATGGAGGCTTCCTTCGATTCCTCATTTTGTTCTGGCCCTCGGATGATTCAAGTATTTTGGTAAAAAAAGCTTACCATAATTCTATTAGAGTATGTTGAGGTGTTTTTTTTGTTTCAATGCGCCGAGAATGACTATTTTGAAAAAAAAATCCAAGTCTTCATAGGAAATTGTCATGAAAATATCAAAACCTAGATCTGATTTTGCGTGCATGAGTCAATCGGGGTCTCTACAGGATGTTAAGCAATTAGATAACCTGACTAGGTTCGCTGTGTAGAGCGCATCAAGACAAAAAATTTGCTTTTTTTTAAATTTTGTACGATAAAAATTGGCTGAGTTATCAATGTTTTTAAAAATGACCAATGGCTAGAATCTAGGAAAAATGCCGCTGGTGGGGGTTTTTACGCCACGCCCACCGTTACCCCCACCACGCAGCTCACCAGTAGCATTGCTCCTAGATTCTAGCCGTCATTGGTCAGCTTAATACATTGATAACTAATCCAATTTTTGTCGTATAACAATTTTAAAAAAGTTAATTTTTCGTCTTTGCGCGCTCTACACGGTGAACCTAGTCAGGTTATCTAATTACTTAACACCCTGTATATTAACGCCAATTATAATGATAATTCCTTCGTATTTTAACCCTCAAGCGCTGGTGATGGGTCATTCGTGTCACATCGTTTTGTCAACATTGTCGTGAAAAATGCCAGCTCGTCTCTATATTTTGCATAAAATTACTATAAAAAAAAAAAATTCGGGTGGGACAAATTAGTATCATTTAGTTAAGGGCTCAAGGAAGGACCACGAATTATTTCAGATTTTTTCAAAATTTTTAAAATTGTGAAATGAGCGAAAGCCACAAACGACCCATCGTCAGCTATAACATTTGCTCTCAATGCATCGTTAGCTGATGACGGTTAATTTTTCAAATTTTCAATTTTTTCCATCATTTTGCAGGTGCCCATTTTGCCTCCACTGGCCATTTTGCCCCCCCCCCCTTCCTCCTTTGAATATATATATATGCATAGAGATGTGAATATCGAAAGTACAGGTCCAATACGGACGAGGTTTAATATATACTTTTATCGGCCCCGCGTAGTGGTTTTGGGTAATGTAGTCACTGCTGTGCTACAAGGAATCGAGCTTTTTCTGGGCTTTCGAGCGAAACGTTTCCATCCATAGATATACTCAATTGCTTGCAATCAAAAGGGCGTAACTTGGGTACGTTTGGTGCTCGAATCGTCCGGATCACGCCATTTCTATTGGCGATTGTTAGGCGAATGATAGATACAGATACAGAGGTCAAATGTGCGGAGTCTACCTCGTCCAAGCTGTACTTTTTCAATAAAAGTCCTATCACAGTCACGATACGCCTCATGCATGCCTATTTCCTATAGTTTTGCTGAACTACGAGGATACGTTATCCTATCGCTATTTCACCGAAATCACGTCAACGAAATTCTCGATACGTACGGTTTACTTTATTCGGTGGTGTATAAAAGAAACGGCGGTTTTGTGGTAGATTGATTGGGCATGTTATATGGTTAACACATGCATTTGGTTGCCATAAATTGCATGCATGCAATTTAAAATTCTAAAATCAAATTCTAAATAAAAATTCTAAATAAAAAATTCTAAATTCAAATTCTAAATTCAAATTTTGAATTAAAAATTCTGAATAAAAATTCTAAATTCCAATTCTAAATAAAAAATTCTAAATAAAAATTCTGAATTTAAAATTTTAAATAAAAATTCTAAATTTAAAATTCTAAATTTAAAATTCTAAATTCAAATTCTAAATTTAAAATTCTAAATTAAAATTTTGAATTAAAAATTCTAAATTAAAAGTTCTAACTAAAAATTCTAAATTTAAAATTCTAAATTAAAAATTCTAAATTCAAATTCTAAATTAAAAATTCTAAATCAAGAGTCCAAATTAAAAATTCTAAATAAAAAATTCTAAATAAAAATTCTCAATTAAAATTCTAAATGTTCCTCGTTATTTTTCTAATCCGGCTAAAATTCTCTTCATAGGAAAAATTCAAAACTATCTTCACGTTCGAGTCCAAAAAAACATTTCCAATGACAAAATGTGCATCTTTGCAATAATAAATTATTCCAAATGTTTACAAAGAGAAAACAACCAGGAGGACCAAAAGTTTGAGTCATATTACTAAAATCGAAAACCAGATTCGGGATATAATTTTGATTAAGCGTGATCATTCATCGGAAGGAGACGAAAGTATGACATCACTCTTTTCCTCTCCTCTCTCCTCCTTCTCTCCTTTCTCCTCAATAAGTCGGAAACAACAGAAACCATGAGGGAGGGATTTCAACGTAGAGAGCAACATAAATCTCGTGTACAGAACTCTATGAGGAAATATTGATGGCGTGTGGGATGTCGAGGAACGATGAAATGATCGCACCTTCGCCAGAGGCAAGCCAGAGGCAAACCGAGGAGGAAGAGGGAAACTGTTCGCTGGGTTAAGTACCGGGCTTTGGCGGAATTATGATCTATTGGATGTCAAGAGAAACGAGAGGAGGAGAGGGAAAGCCAGAGGGAAAGCCAGAGAGAGAATAAGAGAGAGAGAGAGGGGAGGAAAATCCGGAAAACGATCGCGAGAATCGTCGAAGCGCAAGAGAAACGATAAGCCAGGTCCGTTCCATCTTCGTACGACAAAAGAAATGCTACAAATGCTCCCAACTTTTCTTAATTAGAGATCCTCGGTTCGTCGATTTATTTATTTTTTTTCCCCTTCCATTTTCATCCTCGACTATACTCCAAGCTAAATTCCTCCTCCTCTCCTCCTCCTCCTCCTCCTCCTCTCCTCCTCCTCCTCTCCTCCTCCTCCTCTCCTCCTCCACCTCTTCCTCCTCCTCCTCCTCCTCCTCCTTCTCCTCCTCCTCTCCTCCTCCTCCTCCTCCTCCTCCTCCTCCTCCTCCTCCTCCTCTTCTCTTCCTCATAGTCTCAACTCAAAGACGGAATATAAGAATTAAAGTCGAATCAAAAGAAATCGTACACGGTTCACCGTTCATCGCGAGAAAAATGTCGACCGAAAAGAAGCTTATCGATGCGAGAAAGAATTCCTGCTCCTTCTTTCTCTCGTATTTTATATTCAAAGCATTCCGCTTTCCTCGAGATTGGAATAGTAATTTTTAACGAGTCGCCGTGTACAATCGTAAAACGAATTCTCATACTTTTAACGACTTTGCGTTAAAATACTTTGTACATTCAACGATGAAAATTTAATGGCAATGAGAGCCGGCAAAATGACGAAATAATGGATTTTCCGCTGGAAAAAATGTGTCAAAGTACACGCTGAAAGGGTGAAGGGACAATAAACGTTGAGAGAACGAGATAAATCGAATCGTGGCGAATGAAAAATCGCTCGGAGCTGCCACATTTCCCATCAATCTCCGACATAGCTCCGGAGTATTTTGTTACGTGCTTTTATTTTTGCCTTCTTTCTTCTTTCCAGTTATCAGACACACGAGTTAAGCTACGAGAGAGGGAAAGAAGCTATATTTCGTGCTTCGGGAGGAACGTACAGAGACCACTATATGGGAGATGAACGACGACGACGAGGAGGTCGCTCTCGCGTGTGGGATACCGCAATTCTATTATCCCTCTCGAACAGAAGGTCGGAACAGAAGAGATAAGAGCTGTGTCACCGCACAAGCCTACACCTATAGAAGGGTAACCCTTTCTGAGGCTTTTTCCAGCAAGACGGTATTCCGGTCTAAAATTTTGAAAAAATCAATTTTTGTTTGCATATATTTTTAAACTTTAGATCTTTAAGAATATATCCTCGAAAGGAAATTTTTCAATTCCAATAATTTACGGAGTTGTAGCTATTTTAGTCACGCAGCAACTACGCTCGTCACGTCGAAGCGTAACTTTAAGAAGGTATTTTGGTATAGAATTTTGAAAAAATCAATTTTTGTTTGCATATTCTTAGACTTTAGATCTTTAATAATATATCCTCGAAAGGAAATTTTTCAATTCCAATAATTTACGGAGTCGTAGCTATTTTAGTCACGCAGCAACTACACCCGTTCAGAGCTCAACTTTAAGAGGGTATTTTGGCCTAGAATTTTGAAAAAATCCATTTTATTTGCATATTCTTAAAGGTTAGACTTTTAAGAATATACCTGCGGTAGGAATTTTGTTAATTCCACCAATTTACAGAGTTGTAGCTATTTTAGTGACGCAGCAACTACGCTCGTCACGTCGAAGCGTAACTTTAAGGAGGTATTTTGGTATAGAATTTTGAAAAAATCAATTTTTGTTTGCATATTCTTAGACTTTAGATCTTTAATAATATATCCTCGAAAGGAAATTTTTCTATTCCAATAATTTACGGAGTCGTAGCTATTTTAGTCACGCAGCAACTACACCCGTTCAGAGCTCAACTTTAAGAGGGTATTTTGGCCTAGAATTTTGAAAAAATCCATTTTTTTTTGCATATTCTTAAACGTTCGACTTTTAAGAATATACCTGCGGTAGGAATTTTTTTAATTCCACCAATTTACAGAGTTGTAGCTATTTTAGTGACGCAGCAACTACGCTCGTCACGTCGAAGCGTAACTTTAAGGAAGTATTTTGAAATAGAATTTTGAAAAAATCAATTTTTGTTTGCACATTCTTAAGCTTTAGATCTTTAATAATATATCCTCGAAAGGAAATTTTTCTATTCCAATAATTTACGGAGTCGTAGCTATTTTAGTCACGCAGCAACTACACCCATTCAGAGCTTAACTTTAAGGGGGTATTTTGACCTAGAATTTTGAAAAATCCATTTTTTTGCATATTCTTAAACGTTAGACTTTTAAGAATATACCTGCGGTAGGAATTTTTTTAATTCCACCAATTTACAGAGTTGTAGCTATTTTAGTGACGCAGCAACTACGCTCGTCACGTCGAAGCGTAACTTTAAGAAAGTATTTTGGTATAGAATTTTGAAAAAATCAATTTTTGTTTGCATATTCTTAAGCTTTAGATCTTTAATAATATATCCTCGAAAGGAAATTTTTCTATTCCAATAATTTACGGAGTCGTAGCTATTTTAGTCACGCAGCAACTACACCCATTCAGAGCTTAACTTTAAGGGGGTATTTTGGCCTAGAATTTTGAAAAATCCATTTTTTTGCATATTCTTAAACGTTAGACTTTTAAGAATATACCTGCGGTAGGAATTTTTTTAATTCCACCAATTTACAGAGTTGTAGCTATTTTAGTGACGCAGCAATTACGCTCGTCACGTCGAAGCGTAACTTTAAGGAGGTATTTTGGTATAGAATTTTGAAAAAATCAATTTTTGTTTGCATATTCTTAAGCTTTAGATCTTTAATAATATATCCTTGAAAGGAAATTTTTCAATTCCAATAATTTACGGAGTCGTAGCTATTTTAGTCACGCAGCAACTACACCCGTTCAGAGCTCAACTTTAAGAGGGTATTTTGGCCTAGAATTTTGAAAAAATCCATTTTTTTTGCATATTCTTAAAGGTTAGACTTTTAAGAATATACCTGCGGTAGGAATTTTTTTAATTCCACCAATTTACAGAGTTGTAGCTATTTTAGTGACGCAGCAATTACGCTCGTCACGTCGAAGCGTAACTTTAAGGAGGTATTTTGGTATAGAATTTTGAAAAAATCAATTTTTGTTTGCATATTCTTAAAGGTTAGACTTTTAAGAATATAGCTGCGAAAGGAATTTTTTTAATTCCAGTAATTTACAGAGTTGTAGCTATTTTAGTGACACGCAGCAACTACGCTCGTCACGTCGAAGCGTAACTTTAAGAAGGTATTTTGGTATAGAATTTTGAAAAAATCAATTTTTGTTTGCATATTCTTAAACTTTAGATCTTTAAGAATATATCCTTGAAAGGAAATTATTCAATTCCAATAATTTACGGAGTCGTAGCTATTTTAGTCACGCAGCAACTACACCCGTTCAGAGCTTAACTTTAAGGGGGTATTTTGGCCTAGAATTTTGAAAAAATCCATTTTTTTGCATATTCTTAAACTTTAGATCTTTAAGAATATATCCTTGAAAGGAAATTTTTCAATTCCAATAATTTACGGAGTCGTAGCTATTTTAGTCACGCAGCAACTACACCCGTTCAGAGCTTAACTTTAAGAGAGTATTTTGGCCTAGAATTTTGAAAAATTCCATTTTTTTTGCATATTCTTAAAGGTTAGACTTTCAAGAATATACCTGCGGTAGGAATTTTTTTAATTCCACCAATTTACAGAGTTGTAGCTATTTTAGTGACGCAGCAATTACACTCGTCACGTCGAAGCGTAACTTTAAGGAAGTATTTTGGTATAGAATTTAAAAAAAATCAATTTTTTTTGCATATTCTTGAAGTTTAGAACTTTAAGAATATATCCTCGAAAGAAAATTTTCTAATTCCAATAATTTACGGAGTTGTAGCTATTTTAGTGACGCAGCAAATCGGACTACAGACGTGTTTTTCTCAAAATTACTTTTCTCAACTCTGCTGACATGATATCTCAAATTCTATTCAACCGATTTACTTAAAATTTTTTACCAATCTTCAATGTATAATCTTCTATCGTTTCTTACCACTTCTGTGTCAAAATTATTTTTTTTTAGTAAGAAAATTTAAAATTATGAAAGAAAAAGTCAAAAAACGCCTTTTTTGTTCAGACAGCCGCCATTTTGCGATTTTTTCCCTTTTCTCTGAGGTAGGGGCTAAAATAACATTCTTACTAATTAAGATTTTTTTTTTAATTTTGTATCGGATGACTAAAAGGGTTGCAATCGTGTCAGCCAGCACACCCCTGTTTTTAGCCCCAACTTTACAAGTTCGTAATTTATTTAATTTTTTATTCTACGAAATTTTTTGTTTACTGTCAAAATAATAATAAATATGTAGCAAAAGACGAATGGTAAAAATATTGGTTTTTTCATCATTAAGCTCGACAAAACGCTGATAATGAATGTCTCTAGACCAGAATACCGCCTTAATTTGCTATCATCGCTTAATCATTATAGATATAAATTATTACAATTATATTAATTATTATAATACTAGTAATATAATAATAATTTTAATGCGTTAAAGGGTCTTGAGGCAAATTTTTAATAACTGCATTTAAAAAATTAAACTTTATCGATCACCATCAATGATTACCTCGTTTATAATGAACAAAAATCCCGTTCCTGTGGTCAGTTTTCCTATATATGTTACATATGAAAAGTTTTGCAAACGCCCTCTTTTTTCATCGAATTTCCATACATTGCCATCGCCCACTCGAAACCTCGCCATATAATATAATATCACATATGAGGCATTCCAGCTATAACCGAGCGGCCATTACCTCGACATTTTTTTTTCGTGTCGCCGATTTTTTTCAGTTACTTTTCCACAAAAAAAAACATGCGTATTTCTCAAAAAAAATTATTTTTCATCCTCTTCCGTTTTAACACCTTTTAAAGTACAATTTTTGTTTTTTCGACAAGAGTGTATCCTCCGATTTTTTTCAAATAAATTTCCAAAAAAGTACATTAAAAACCGCATCTTTTGATCGCTATCCCATCATGGAGAAATAATTTTTCGATTTTTTCTGTGTGTATGAAACTTTGAAAAATGTTTTTTTAATGTATAAAAAAATGTGTACAATACATTACAATACTTATGTACACATAAATATTGTAACTGTATTAATAAATAATAGCATCCACAACGTTACCTGTGTACTTACTCCTTTTTTTACGAATAAAAACACATTTTTCAAAGTTTCATACACATGGAAAAAATCGAAAAATGATTTATCCATGATGGGATCGTGATCAAAAGATTTATTTATTTGAAAAAAATCGGAGGATATACTCTTGTCGAAAAAACAAAAATTGTACTTTAAAAGGTGTTAAAACGGAAGAGGATAAAAAATATTTTTTTTTGAGAAATATGTATGTTTTTTTTTGTCGTAAGGTAAATGAAAAAAAAATCGGCGAAACGAAAAAAAATGTCGAGGTAATGGCCGGTCGGTTATAGCTGGAATGCCTCATATATAAAACACATATGCATATAAATATATCTATATACATCCATAAATATAGCAGATAATGTTTCACGTATCGAACTTTTCGACCGTATCGAACTTTTTTGCAAACTCGTCGAGCGACATTTTATTGGCTTGTAAGCGTCAATGCAACGTTGAAAAATAATGAGAAATTCCAGGATAAATTCAATTCATCAGTTCCGATATGAAGGGGAAAAACCCTCAGACAAAATAAGCTAAAGACTTAACTAAATTTGGTAAAAATGAAAATGACAATTTCCCAAATGAAAAAACCTCGAGCAATAAGCTCGAAACTCAACAAAATTTGGTCGAAATGAAAAAGACAATTTCCCAAATGAAAAAACCTCGAACCATAAGCTCAAAACTTAACTACATTTGGTCAAAATGAAAATGACAATTTTCCAAATGAAAAAGGCTGTGAAATCCGGAAGCCGGCGTACATCGGCTAGTTTGATGAAAATCGGTATCTACGTAGAAACCGAGTTTCTACGGTTTTTTTTTAGGTTTGTTTCCTTGAGTAGTTAAAATAATTTCCTTAAGGAAATTTCAAGAAACTTAAGGAACTTAATCGAGTTTCATCGATTTTTAAGGTTTGTTTCCTCAAGTTTCATAAAATTTCCTTAAGAACATAATTTCCTTAAGGAAATTATTTCAACTAGAAGAGGAAACAAACCTGAAAACACCGTAGAATCTCGGTTTCTACAGTTTTTTTTAGGTTTGTTTCCTCTAGTAGTTAAAGTAATTTCCTTAAGGAAATTATTTCCCTAAGGAAATTACCTTAAGGAAATTTTAAGAAACTTAAGGAAACAAACCTAAAAAAACCGCCGAAACTCGGTTTCTACGTAGAAACCGAGTTTCTAAGGTTTTTTTTTAGGTTTGCTTCTTTAGTAGGCGATTTACGGACGAATAAATGCACCCGAGCGAAAATTTGATTCCGGCTGGGATCAGGACCACCTCAGGGTTGGCCTTACAACAACATCCGGTCCTGATCAGGCTACATATCAGGCCCTGATGAGACTACATATCAGGCTACATTTCAGGAGAATAACGCCATTACCGGACAGGCTGGGATCAGGCTCCTTATCCGGTCCTGATCGCGCACGGTTCCTAGCCTGATCAGGCGCCTTATCTGGTCCTGATCGCGCACGGTTCCTGCCTGATCAGGCGCCTTATCCGGTCCCGATCGCGGACGGTTTCTACCCTGATCAGGCGCCTTATCGCTTATTTATTTTATTCCATAAGAATTTTATATGTTTATAGAGTATAGGTACTGTACGAGAAAGTCAGCAAAGGACTTTTCGTAATAGGGCTTCTCGCGAGGTTTTATTCCTCACGGTAGAGAAGTAAATTTTCATGCTCGCGGTCTCATATATTCACATCATCCGTATGGGAGCGAGCGTCCGCCGTACTGCGACATCTCGCGGCGAGTCTCGGAACTAACACTCCTGCTCCGTCCCGGATCAGGGAAATATTAGGCTAGCCACATTATTCGGGCCGAAGTTTTTTTTGCCGGTCGTTAGCACCACTTGATCTGTCCCTGACATAGATAATGTAAGGCTAGCCTGACCAATATCATATACCGAAATATGATCCGTCTAGGATCTGTGCGTGATCAGGCTATCCTGATCAGGCTATTCTTACCGATGCCTGATCAGGTCCTTATTCGTTATTATAGGCTAGCCAGATCAAATTTCTGCTCGGGTTTTTTTTGCCGGTCCTTAGCACCACCTGATCTGTCCCTGACATGGATAATGTAAGGCTAGCCTGGCAATCTATGTCTTACCAAAATATGATCCGGCTGGGATCTGTGCGTGATCAGGCTATCCTGATCAGGCTATCCTCACCGAGGCCTGATCAGGTCCTTATCCGTTATTAGGCTAGCCAGATCAAATTTCTGCTAGGGCAGGTTATCCGTCCGACTTCTGGATGACGAGACACTTCGAATCTTTTCATCACCAATTTTACCTGACGTGAATTCTTTCCAATTTCGATTTGATATCTCGACGCGCAGAGATCGCGATAGAATGCATCGCCTTGTACATTGTAAAACAGCGATGGAAGGGAAAAAAAGGAAAACGTTTGGTTAGTCATGAAACTGATCGCCCTTGAGTCTTTGGTTGCTATGTGATCTGCGGAATGCCGGCCTCGATTCAGTTCACTCGAGCATGATGATAGAGTCCAGAATCCGCGAAGTATACTCTCTCAATAAAGCGTTTGCAATCGATTACTCCCTCTTCAATTTCTCTCTCTCTCTCTCTCTCTCTCTCTCTCTCTCTCTCTCTCTCTCTCTCTCTCTCTCTCTCTCTCTCTCTCTCTCTCAATCTCTCCTTCTTTCTCTCTCTTCCTCTATCCTTCTTTCTCTCTCTCCCTCTCTCCTTCTCTCCCTCCCTCTCTCTCGCTCTGTCTCTATCTCTATCATTCGCTCTCTCTATCTTTCTCTATCTCTATCATTCTCTCACTCGCTCTCTCGTCGTTGATTTCGCTAACATTGCAGTGTTACACTTCACCTCGTTGCGAGGACGTTTAATCGGATAATCCGGCACAAACTCCCGCGTGAATCCTGTGTATCGCAAGCCACGCCGATGAATCGATAAACCTGAACTCTCGAAGCTGCGCACACACACACACACACACACACACACACACACGAGCGATATATCCACACTATTTTATGGTATATAATCTCGTTTAAAAACCCATTTCCTGCGCGAAATATACGCGAATAATATATACAGGGGATGGGGAAGGAGAAGGGGCAAAATGGACACTGGAGGCAAAATGGACAGTATTGAAAAAAATTCGGAAAAAATTGAAAAATCAAAAAATTGGAAAATTAGGGAATTATCATTATACATAATTGACGCAATACCTAAATAACCTAAAAATGAGAATTCCAAGAATTTGATAATGAGGGAATTATCATTATAATTGGCGCAATACCTACATAACCTAAAAATGAGAATTCAAAAAATTTGAAAATGAGGGAATTATCATTATAATTGGCGCAATACCTAAATAACCTAAAAAATGAGAATTTAAAAAATTTGAAAATGAGGGAATTATCATTATAATTGGCGCAATACCTGAATAATCTAAAAAATCAGAATTCGAGAAATTTGAAATTTGAAAGGTCTAAATAACCTAAAAAATGAAAATTTAAAGAATTTGAAAATGAGGGAAATATCATTATAATTGGCGTAATACCTAAATAACCTAAAAAATGAAAATTCAAACAAGTTGAAAATGAGGGAATTGTATCATTATAATTGGCGTATAACCTAAATAACCTGAAAAATGAAAATTGAAAAATGAGGGAATTATCATTATAATTGGCGTAATACCTGCATAACCTAAAAAATAAAAAATTTAAAGAATTTGAAAATGAGGGAATTATCATTATAATTGGTGCAATACCTAAATAACCTAAAAAATGAGAATTCAAAAAATTGGAAAATGAGAGAATTATCATTATAATTGGTGTAATAACCTAAAAAATGAAAATTTAAAGAATTTGAAGATGAGGGAAATATCATTGTAATTGGCGTAATACCTAAATAACCTAAAAAATGAGAATTAGAAAAACTTGAAAATGGGGAAATTATCATTATAATTGGCGTAATACCTAAATAACCTTAAAAATGAGAATTCAAAAAACTTGAAAATGGGGAAATTATCATTATAATTGGCACAATACCTAAATAACCTAAAAACGAGAATTCAAAAAATTTGATAATGCGGGAATTATCATTATAATTGACGTAATATTTAAATAACCTAAAAATGATCATTCAAAAAATTTGATCATTCGGGAATTATCAGTATAATTGGCGTAATACCTAAATAACCTCTAAAAAATAAGAATTCAAGAAATTAAAAAATGGGGGAATCATCATTATAATTGGCGAAAATATACCTCACTATATTCACCCACGGAAAATCAGATCTAGATTTCATCATTTTCATGACAATTGCCTGCCAAGAGTTGGATTTTTTTTTTTAAATACTTTACTAAAATACTTTAATAATCCAAGGGCCAGAGCAAAATGAGTTACCAGAAGCGAAGCGACCACCTTCATAATAGTAAAAAAGCAATTTAATAACGTGACTACGATTGAAATTGAATTTTGCAAAAAATTGAATTGCAAAAATATCCAAAATACTTGGACCGAGCTGCTTGGATATTAATCGTAAGGTAATGTTAGAAGCGAAGGAAATCCTTTTTTCAATGATTCTCTTCGTATGCTTGAATTTCCGAGAGAAAAAAATCAATTTTAAGAGAGAGATCCATTTTGCCCCCCTCAGGCCTATGAATATATAATATATATATATATATATATATATATATATATATATATATATATATATGCGCGAGAGATTGGCGCATTTCGATAGGATACTAAATTTAATGAGGACACGACCTTAATGAAAAGTAACGAGAAACAACCAGGATAAAAACTTCAATTCGCATCGTTATATAAAATATATAGACTCAAAGAGCAAGCGAGACAGAGAGGGGATGAAAAAAAAAAGGATTATATCGAACAATTTGTATCTGGCGATTCATTCATACGCAAAAATCCTTCGTCCACAATCGTCACACCCATAAAAAAGATCTAGTACATTTAACTAAATCCTAGTCAAGCCAAATAAATTTTTTGTTGTTGTAGGCCGGCCTAATACAACTTTATTCATGTCAACGAATTTTTTTTTTAATGACCTACTAGAAAAATATATTGCGGTCTAATAAATTTTTACTTAATATTAATAAATATTATTTCAACCTAAACAAATATGTATTTAAATGAAATAATTTTTTTTTAAATATTTACACAATACACTGAGAAAAAAAAATTGTTGAATGAACTAAATCTTTAGTCGCATACGCACGACTAAATATTTAGTTGTACAAACCCAAATTTTTTTGCCTGAATCATATTTTAGTAAACTGAAACGCAGAATTATTTAAGAAACTAATTATTTAGTTAGACACAATAAATATTTAGTCGTGCGTATGCAACTAAAGATTTAGTTCATTCAACAATTTTTTTTCTCAGTGTATATATTTTTAAACATTTCAATCTTTGAAGTCTACAATTTCGTAAAGCTTCGTCTTTTCTTTAACAGAAGGGAAAAGAAAAAAGACCCTTTTTTAGGGGAAACCTTTTCGGGGATTTGACCATCTTGCGTTTTGCCGCAATGTTCAATGTATTAGATATCCATACTGAAAAATAAGGATATCAAACATAGACGAGCTTGGAAAGGATATAGGCATCGAGAGTCAAGTTCGCTTGTGCGAGAGGTAGCCACCTGGCGGATTTTTGGGGTACTGACAAATCTGCAGATATGATCGGATGCGACTAAAAAATAATCAAATAAACGATTGTAGTACCTACGACTATATCTTTTTTCTGGGTGCAGTGAAGATTTCTCACGTTATATCCCATCGCATCGGCAAGAGCTCTGATCCTTGAGAAAAATAATGCATAAACGAACGAGAAACGAGGAGAGAAAAAAAAATTCAAATTCGATTTCATACGACCAGTCTTTACAGTGCTTCAATTTTTTGTCCCTTTCAAACTTTTCTCCATTAGCATGAGAAAAGTTTTCGGAAACGAGGGAGTTTTACAGAGAACAGAGGGAAAAAGGGAGAAAAGGTGGTGAATTTTTGGCAGATGGTTGCGAATTTTTGGTGAAGAGGGTTCGAGTATTGAACGAACTTTGGCGCGTACGAATGTAGTATAAACAAAGAGGGAAATGTGAAATGAGGGAGAAAGAGGGAATGGGGAGGGACCGAGAGGGTCTGAGGGAGAAAAATGAAAGAGCTCATGAGGCCAGAACGTACAAACGATTAAACTCTCTCGCGTTTTCTCCCTTTTTCACACACGAGCAAATGTATATGCGTCGTTCCATGTCAAATCGACCAATAGTTGGAATCGACCCCTTTCAATTTCGATGAAATTTGGTTAGAAGTTTTCGTTTATCATAAAACAAAGCTGTACGAAAGGAAAAAAAATAAAAAAAATTTTTTCCAAAGTTATGCAAAATTCAAAATTTCAAATTTTTTTAAATTTAAATTTCATAACTATATATATTTTTAAATTTCATAACTATAATAGTTATGAAAAAAATCGTTCTGAGTTCGTCTTAAAGAGAGTATACTTGGGGCTGCGAAAAGAAATATTCCGAAAAAAAATTTTGAACAAAATAATGAATTAAAGAATTTTGAATTTTTTTAAATCGTGAAAATCTACGAGTAACATTAAATTTTTTGTTTAATTTTTTTTATGTAATACCTTGTACTGATCTTAAAAGATTTTGAAATTTTCAGAAGCGTTTTTTTTAAATATGAATTTTTGAATTTTGGTAAAAAAAATTTTTTTACCTTCAATTTAAGTAAAGTCATTCAAGTAAAGTCATTTTGTCATTTTGAGCAGTAAAATTTACACGATTGCTTAACTTTACTCAACTTAGGATGAAAAAAAATTTTTTTTACCAAAATTCAAAAATTCATATTTTTGAAAAAACAAAAAACGCAATTGTGAAAATTTCAGGATCTTTCAAGGTCAGTACAAGGTATTACATAAAAAAAATTGAACCAAAAATTTAATGTTGATGGTGGGTTTTCACAATTTTAAAAAATTAAAAATTCTCAAATTCATCATTTTTCAAAAATGATGAATTTGAGAAACTCTTTAAGACGAACTCAGAATTTTTTTTTCGTAACTATAATAGTTTCCGAGATGTTTAAAAAATAAACTTAAAAAAATGGTGAAATTTTGAATTTTGCGTAACTGTCGAAAAAAAAATTTAAAATTTTTTTCGTTTGGTAGAACTTCGTTTTATGATGAAAGAATAAACTTCTGACCAAATTTCATCGAAATTGAAAAGAGTCGATTCCAACTATTGGTCAATTTGACATGGAATGACCCATACAGATATCTGTATGTACTTTTATACGTATATAACCCTTTTCTGAATGAGAGGGCCGAAGCGAAGAGCCTCTCGTTTAGTTCTCTCTTCCATTACCAAGCTCGGGGTCATAACTTATACGTGCGTTCGTCGAGGGACAAAGAAGGGTTGATTCTCGTGGAGGGAGGCATCCCCTTAAATGCGCGTTTAATCTCAGCGACCTTTCGAGAGAATTCTCGCGGATTTTTATCATCCAGAGGGCAAATTCCCAAAAAAAAACCCCCCTTATTAATTAACGATGAAGTCGTCATTAATTTGTCCCTTCTGAGGGTGGGCGAAATTTTCAACCCTCTGGAAAAGAACGACTGATAAAAATTCAAAGAGACTGGAAAATATGGGAAGTTGATTCAAAATGGCCGACTGAGCGTCCACAAAATGGCGGGCCTCGATTTTGAGGTTAGGAATTGTGGTAAACAGTTATGAAAGACTTTCGAGGCTTTTACACCCTCTTTTTTCGTGGCTGTAAACTTGAAAATGAAATTCAACGAGGCCAATGCTTTTTAGCTCTCTCATTTTGCCGAGAATTTCAAAAAAATGTATGCAGAGGAAAAAATAGTTGGAAACAACGAGGGGTGGTTTACGATCGAGGAAAAAGGTTTCACCTGAGCAAGGGGCGAATATACAGTTTTTTCGGCGGAGGGTGGTTTCTCCTCACCTTTTGTCCAGATTACGTGCTCTCTCGGTTAGATTTTTTTTTTTTTTTTAGAACATTTTTTTTTCTCTTCTACTCACAACACACAACGAGAGTTTACCGCGCGAGACTTCTCGGGTCAAGCGCCGCCATTTTTGTACGTGGCCAAGGGGATGAGTTTTAGGGGTGCAGAATAAAAGAGAGCAACGCTCCGCGCTTTTTTTTCCGCTTTTCACGAATCTCCTCACCGTCTTTTCTTCTCTCTGGCACCGCTGAAACATCCCTAAAGTTTCGCCTGAAAAAAAAAATGTAGGCCCAGAATCCAACCGGGACTTTAACTAAAGCGCACAATGTCGCTCATTCGTTTTCGCGCTCGAGCAACCCTCCATCCCCTGCTTGTCACCCTGGAAAAGCGAGCGAAGACGGAAGGGTGAAACTAAACATGATTTTTTTTTTATTTAATTTTTTTTAATTTTTTTTTTTTTAAGAATTGTTGTTATATCCTGGACAATTTCAATCGCGGGAAACTCGAGATAAACTTGATGGACGTCGCGAAAAGGGACAGGATCAAAAAAGCGGAATTTAGTGACAGGATCAAAAAGTACACTTTAAGGGAGTATTCTGGGTCTAGAATTTTGAAAAAAATCCATTTTTTTGCATATGCAATTTGCACGAATATTTACACATCAATAATCAATAATCAATCGCGTTTTGCGCAGCATTGAGAAATAATAACCCAACTTCCAACCCAAACTGAACTTCGCCAGTTTATAACATTATTTCATTTTGATTTTTTTTCTCGCAAATTTTTTTTAAATTATTGTCTAAATTTTAATAAATATTTTGTAAAAAATAATGGTAAAAATCTATAGTTTTTTTTTATCGAGCTCGACAAAACGCTCAAAATATGTGGAGCAAAACGGCTGATTAAAGAGATATCTTCATTAATTTTCACCGAACGAAGAGATTGCTTTTCAGAGACAGTTTTTTGACCAAAATGTCAATAAAAAAATTTTTTTATGATGGTCTGAAATGCACTTTTAATGGAAAATGTACTTAAGTCACTGAATCACACATTGAAAAATTTAAAAAAATTGCCGTTTAACATTTACAGATTCAATTTCAATGAAATAAAAGCACAAACATACTTCGAACATTGTGTAATATGTAAAAAGAATAATTGTCCAAAAAATCAATCGAAAAAAAAGTTTTTAGAAAGGCCTAAATTTGAAAATGGGCAAAGGAGACTTTCTACTAAGAAAAATGTCAACATCTTTAATGTCAAAATTTTCAGAATGAAATTTCAGGTTAATAAACTCATGAGATATTATAGTTTCAGTAGAAAAATAACAGCCGAACTCAATTTTAAAAATTATCGAAGAGAGATTTTATTGGATTTTATTAGCTATTTTAGTTGGCCAATTTTTCGTATTTACCGGGAAAAATAATGATTAAACACGGACAAAGAATGGAGGGAATAAAAGGTTGCAAAAAAGTGCACCCTTGCATATACATGGGTCGTACAATATTTTTTTTTCGTCTCTGGAGGGTGTGGAATATTATTATTTCCAGATGGAAACGCAAAGGTGACGCACGAAATGGCACGAGTAAATCGCATTAACAGCACGTACTTCATGATGGTACATTATATGAAATATAAATTTAGACTTATGTACTCGTATACAAATATATGAGGCAATCCACGTCAAGTCAGCCACCCCATTTTTTGGAATCGCCTCAAATCGCATACAAATTTTTAGAAAGTATAGTTCTAACTATCAAGAAAATTTGTGGTTTTTTTCAGATTTTTGAATTACATTTTTTAGCCGGAAAAAAATACAAAAAATTTGTTTGTCCCATTTTGTAACTCGAAAATTATTCATCGTACGAAAAAAAAAGTAGAACATAAAATTTAGGATTTTCAACGTGCTTTTCACTGAAATTTTTTACAAACTCCTCCGAAAGCTCTATTGCCATTTTCGGAGCAAATGATGTTTTGATATTTTTTTTCTCAGAATTGACATCTTCGATTCGTTTGTAGTTTTAACAGTTTTTTACTTGATATATTTACAAACTATAACAAAATTGGCGTAGTGGAGAATCCATTATTTCAAATGCATTTTTTTGATACGATCTATCATTATAGAGTGATTTAACAAAATAGCGTAGATATTGATATTTTATCATTATTAATCGTAGACAGGGAAACACCCTGCAAATTGAAATTTGCACATTGCTTCCTCATCTTTATCCATAGTTCACATAGCTTCCTTTAACACACGGTATGGCCCAGGTGGGATTTAACAAATGGCCCGACGTTGGGCCAGTACTAAATGCCAGGCGTACAGGCTTGGCCCAAAGCTGACTCCCAGTATCGGGCCAGCATTATGCCGGTACTGGTTTGTTAACCTCGGCCCAACTCTGGCATGCAATGTCGGCCCAATACTGGTATTACATGGCGGCCCAGCGCTGGCATACAACGCCGTCCCAGCGCTGGCATACAATGCTGGCCCAGCGCTGGCATCAAATCGTGGCCCAGCGTTGGCATTTAATGACGGCCCTGCACTGGCATCCGATGCTGGCCCGACGCTGGCATTCAATCATGGCCTAGTACTGGATATAAATAGGTGGATATAAATAAATGTTAATGCGGATCGCATTAAGAAATAATTTTCAAACTCAGACCAGATTATATAAAAATGATTATAGAAATATTTATTTAATATTCAACAAACGTATTTCTGAAGTAAGAAAAAAAAACAATTAATTGACGTCTTGATTAAGTGATTCGTCATTTGGCGATTCGTCAAGTGATGAAGAAACTACTTCATCCTCGATGTCATCGTTGTCATCTTCGACAATGAAATGCGAATTTTCAAGGTTAGAAAATTGAATCGTTACAATCGGATCCATCAAATCGCGATCATTTTTTTTTTGCTTTTTCGTCGGTTGTTCTATATCTTCCTCACTGATTATTTTCGGAACGCAATTTTTTTAAAAACGGTATTTTTTCACTCTCGAAATACTGGAACGTGGTTTCAACATTTTTTACGATGATCGAATGACATCTACGTGTGCGAACATAACCTCCTAAACATACCGAGTGTATGGGATAACCGGGCCTGGCCCAGCACTGGCATAACGGCTGGCCCAGCACTGGCATAACGGCTGGCCCAGCACTGGCATAGCGACTGGCCCAGTGCTGGGCCAGCCGTTATGCCATTGTTGGCCCGACGCTCAGTTTCAGCGTTGGCCCGACGTTGGCTTCAAAGGTTGGCCAGACTTGGCCCGAGGTTACAATGCCAGCATCGGCACACTGCGTTGGGCCAATGCTGGGCCATGTGACAAGCTCTGGCCAATCCCACCTGGGGGCGATCAAATTTGGCTTCCTCATAAAGGAAGCTTTGTTAACTATTGAAAAATATTAGTAATCAATGTGCAAATTCGATCAATTTTCGCCAAATTTGATCGCGAATAAACCTTGATAGCTATACAAGTATTGTACAAAGTTTCTGTGAAATATATTGAAAATTGTGTAGGTTAGAGTGCTTGCGCTATTTTTCAAAAAATTCAAAATTTCATAAAATTTTAATCCCTCGATGGATTTTTTACAAATTTAATAGCGAACAACCTTGATAGCTATACAAGTTCTGTACAAAGTTTCAGTGAAATATATTGAAAATTGTGCAAGTTAGAGCGCTTGCGCTATTTTTCAAAAAAATCAAAATTTCATAAAATTTTAATCCCTCGATAGATTTTTGCCAAATTTAATAGCGAACAACCTTCACAGCTATATTACCTCTGTGCAAAGTTTCAGTACAATATCTTAAAAATTGCGCAAGTTAGAGCGCTTAGGCTATTTTTCAAAAAATTCAAAATTTCATAAAATTTTAATCCCTCGATGGATTTTCGCCAAATTCAATACCAAACAACCTTAATAGCTATACTAATTCTGTACAAAGTTTGAGTGCAATATCTTGAAAATTGCAGAGGCTAGAGCGTTTACGCCATTCTGGCAAAAACGAAAAAAGTCGATAAAATCTGAACACCCGTTATAATTGAAAAAAAAAAAAAAAATCATAACGAAGAGCAATTCGTGCTCGACAAGTGTGCCAAATTTTAGCTTGATATCTCGAAGCGTTTTCGAGTTATTAATCATTTACATCTGAAACTCAGGATACATCCATCCGGACATTTTTTCTAAGTATGATTTCTCGATGTTTTAGGACATTTTGAATATATTGGCATAAAAATCGCGAAAAAAAAATTTTTCACGAAAACAAAGCTTCCTTTATGAGTAAGCAAAATAATAAAATAATCTCATTTTGATACTGCGAAGAAGATACCAGGAACAAAGCAGTATCATTGCTTCATTCCCAAAAATCATGCCCAGATCGAACTAAAAAAGTACTCATTGGCCATAGAAAAGTCGGTGTATCCAAAGAGGGTAAATTAATTCTTTTTTGCAATCGAGAGACGGGAGTAGCCTTTGACTCAAATTTGAACAGACTTTATCGGTGTCCATGGGTCCATTGATAAAATTTTATTAAAATGTACAAAAAGATATTTAAAAAAATAAAAATGAAAAAAGTTTAAAAAATTAAAAAAGTACAAAAGATAAACAAAAATGCGGGCTTTAGAAAATATCTTTGGATAGTCTCGACCCTGTTAATGCACAGAGAAATTTGTGTATTCATTTGGGATGAAAAGCGCATGGGAAGGAATGGATTCTCCACTAAGACAATTTTTTTATAGTCTGTAAATATATCAAGTAAAAAACTGTTTGAACTACAAACAAATCAAAGATGTCAATTCTGAGAAAAAAAATATCAAAACATTATTTGCTTCGAAAATGGCATATAGAGCTTTTGTAGGATTTCGTAAAAAATTTCAGTGAAAAGTACGTTAAAAATCCTAAATTTCATGTTGTACTTTTTTTCGCAGGATGAATAATTTTCGAGTTACGAAATGGAACAAGAAATTTTTTTGTATTTTTTGTCGACCAAAATATGTAATATAAAAATCTGAAAAAAATCACGAATTTTCTTGACAGTTAGAACTACTTTATAAAAAATTGTATGCGATCTTTGATGATTTCAAAAAATGGGGCGGCCGGCTTGACGTGGAATGCCTCATACGAATGTGTGTGATATAATATAGCTTGCGTGCGTCCGTGGATTCGTGTTATGTGCCCCAGGTACTAAAACCATGTACAACAAATTTATATACGGGATATTCCACTGAAAATGATGTGATTTCAGTCTATTCTCAATCATTTTAAACCATTTTCAAGATTCTCTAACCTAATCGATTATTCCATAAACTATAATCAATTAGTAAAATTCAAGAAATTGATAAATTAATAATTAATAAATAAAGAATTGATAATCAATTAATTAAATTTATCATTCAATCAATCATAATTATATTCAATTATTTAGAAAACAACAAAAGATTTTTTCGCGAAAACTATGTAAAGTAAGAATTTAAAATTTGAATTTGAAATCAAACAATATTATATTATATTAATAAAGGATCGGTATGGTCAAAAAAATAAATTAAATATTAGAAACTGAAATATATTGATTATCTAACAATATGATTATTTAAAATAGAATAATATATTAATATATTAATAGAAAAAGTGAATATCGAAATAAAAATCATAAAATAATAAAATGTAGTGAAAAGAAATTATTTTACATTAAAATTTCCAAAGTTAAAATTTATATTTCATTAGGTTTAACAGATATTGAGTCATAGATTATCGCAAAACCGCTGGTTTTTTCTACATTTTAGTAGTCGCTAAAAAAAAAATCCACGGAAAAATAAGTGTTTTGTAGTATTGCTACAAAACCCTAATTGTGCAAGCCTGACTCGTTCTTGGCTTTTCTTCACTCTCAAATTTAACCTCGAACATTAGAAGCTCCCTAAATGTTACCCCCACCAAAACAATCATTTCGTTTCACATGAAATGCCTCATACTTGGGAATATATATGCGTACGACGATCATGTAGCAGTTCTCGTTGATTGCTATTCACTTCTGTCGCGACTGTTCAAGAGTCACTTCCCGCTTGAATTAGTTGAAGTTAACGCGCTCCAACCCAACATAAATACATGGATATATGAGGCATTCCACGCTATTTCGATCAAAATCGTGCCTTGATGATTCCGATTTTCCTCCAAATTTTTTAGATAAAAAAATACATTTAAATACATTTTCCCAAATTTTTCCAGAATTGTTTGGTCACGCGTTTTTTTTTGTTTTTTTTTTTTTATGACCTCTTTGTAAAATCTGAAAAATTCAGAATAATCTAATAAAATATAACGAAATTTTTGGGCTTCGTGCCAAAATGGAGATTTTAATACTCTATGAGTAAAATTCAAAAAAATGAAAAAAAAAAATGTTACTCAAAGAGCACTAAAATCTCCATTCTGGAACAAAGCGCAAAAATTTTGTTATATTTTATTAGATTATTCTGAATTTTTTCAGATTTTACAAAGGGGTACTTTAAAAAAAAAAAATCTAAAGAGCGCGTGACCAAAAAATTCTGAAAAAAATGGAGAAATTTTTTTTCAATGTGTTTTTTTTATATTAAAAATTGAGAGGAAAATTGGAATCATCGAGGCAAAATTTTGATCGAAATGGCGTGGAATGTTTCATAAATATATAGCAGAAGAAGTTTGTCCCTCAGTTTCCTCGTCAATTTTGTCATCACTGCACTAAAATAGCTATAACTCCGTAAATTATAGGAATTAAAAAATTACCTTTCGAGGATATATCCTTAAAGGTCCAAACTTTGAGAATGTTCAAAAAAAATTGATTTCTTCAAAATTATAGACCAAAATACCGCCTCGACCGAACCAAGAGGCACTTCGCCAGAAATCTTGGTAAAGGATACTTTTTAAAAATCATGGGAATTATTATTTCTGAATGCTGCTGCGGAAAACGTGATTGATTATTGATTATCGATACCCCATGTAGGTTTCGCGGACAGGGTTGGCATTGGCACTGTACTAATGCCAGAATTGCCAATACTGGCAGACTACCGAGGGCCAACCCTTGCCCAAGTCAAAATAAATGCTGGGACAACTTTGGTTTGTTAACACCTGTCCAAGTTATGGTGCCATGAATCGGCCCGACATTTTTTATGGGTATTGGCTCAGAAGAAGTGTCCAGTTTTGGGCCAGATATTATCGCTAGTCCTGAGACAAACCCTAAATCAATACTTTGCCAGTACATGCCCATACATAGACCGGAAAATTGGCTTAGTCTTGGCTCAGTACTGTAGCTGCTAATACCCACAAACTGTCCTGAGCCAGTACTGATACAAGTCAAAATCAATATTGGGACAATCTCGGTTTGTTAACACCGGTCCAACTTATGTTGCCGTGAATCGGCTTTCCATTGTTTACAAGTGTTGGCTCAGAACAAGTACCCAGTTTTGGGCCAGGCATTATTGCTAGTTCTGAGACAAGCTATAAATCAATACTTTGCCGGTACATTACATACATGGACTGGAAACTCGACTCAGCTTAGTGAGATAGGTAAAATGCCTATAGTAATCTACACAGGTAGTCACCAGGCCCGAATAAAGTTTCATCTCGACCTTTCAGGTCGAGAATCGAGAGAATGTCTAATTTTCACCGATCACGCGCTTCAGGATATACCCTCCACGTGGAGTATTCGCTTGCGCGAACGCCAGCTCCGCGCTCGCCATCTATCGGCCGAGTGGAGAACTAATAATGTCTGGCAATAATGTCTGGCCCAAAACTGGGTACTTGTTCTAAGTCAATACTTGTGAACAGTAATGAGCCGATTCACGGCACCATAATTTGGGCCAGTGTTAACAAACCGACATTGTCCCAATATTGATTTTGAATTGTATAAGTACTGACTCTTGACAGTTTGCTGCTCTCTCGCTTCCAGGGCGTCCCCAGTGATGAGCTGACTGTCGGGTGTATATCGAGATAGTCGGTATGCCAATAATAAAATATACATCAGCCCAATACACGCCCAGCGTTCGGACAACTCATGATATCGTATTGGCAATGCGCGATCGACACACAAAACGCAAATATCACCCCACTGTATGCCCAGTCCTGAGTCAACTTTTGGGCTCATGCAGAATTAATTTGCACTTGTGTGTTCCGTTAAAAGTCAGCCCAACACATAACTAATACTGAGATGATTGTCGGGTGTCTCACGAAATAATCTGCAACTAGTATAAAATACAACATTGGCCCAATACATCGCCAATACCGAACCGGCTCTCGGCTAAGATCCATTTATCTTTACCTGTCAGTACTAGTCATCAGCGTTCGCCCAGTAGTGGTGACATAATTCATCTGTATTGTGCCAGTACTACCAAACGACATTTGGCCAAATACATCGCCAATACCGAACTGACTCTCGGCTAAGACCCATTTATCTTTACCTGTCAGTACTAGCCATCAGCGTTCACCCAGTAGTGGTGACATAATTCATCTGTATTGTGCCAGTACTACCAAACAACATTTGGCTCAATATATCGCCAATACCGAACCAAGTCTCGGCTAAGACTCATTTATGTGTACCTGACAGTACTAGCCATCAGCATTCGCACAGTACTGGTGACATAATTCATTTTTATTGTGCCAGTACTACCAAACGACATTTGGCAACTGGGGTTGTGTCAATTTTGTGCCGTATCGGTAGGTCTGGGAGAACTCCGGCAAACCTACATGGGACGTGAATATTCGTAGAAATATCGAATTTCAACACCGCGTTGATTCCTCTGATTTCCAGGAAAATCCTCGATGAATGGAGCGAGGAAAATAAAGCGCATCAATACAAGAATTTTATGCGAGAATTCCTGCAGATATTGTGCAAAGCAAAATGAAGTTACGAGGGGAGGGATGATGAAAATCGCGATAATGAAAGTGCCAACGATGGAGCGCACGAGATTGAAGGGTTTTTCCAGCGAAGGAACGTTGAAAACGAAACGAAAAGCAATTTATATACTCGCGCGAATAGCGAAGCTTTTTTCCGATACCGGAAACTCTCTTTGTGACTCGTCTATGACAAATTAATGGAAACAGCGTGTCAAAGGGTTCATTACGGTCGAATAATTCGATTGTAATCAATTCTTCTCGTGTTCTTTCGCGGCTGTTCGCGATTCCATTCAACGTTGGAGGAAATTTTCGCCATTTTCGCAAATTAATCATTTTCCCAAGCGACTTCCGGGAAAACCGATGTCAATGGAAGGAACGAATTTAATAGGGGAGGAAAAAAGATGATATTAAAAAAAAAGCGAAGCGGTAAAGCAGCTTTTTCTCGTTAGAATAAGAAGGATATTTCCAGAAGGATTCTTGGGAATTTCCACTTTCCTTAGGCGCTCCTCTCAATATTTTCCTCTCACGAATATCGGTAAACTCGAAAGAGGACTCTTTCTTTTATCGATACAAAAATTCAAGATGATGGGCGATCGAGAGAGAGACATCCGAATCAATACCATCGAGGGATATTTGATCCTCCCATCGTCGTAGAAGAGGTCTCTCATCTTGTCCCCTGCGTCTCTTGTACAATATATGGGTCATTCCATGTGAAATCGACCAATTGTTGGAATCGACCCCTTTCAATTTCGATGCAATTTGGTCAGAAGTTTTCTTTTATCGTAAAACAAAGTTCTACCAAAGGAAAAAAATTAAATTTTTTTTTTCGAAAGTTATGCATAATTCAAAATTTCACAATTTTTTCAATTTTTCCAATTTTATTTTTCAAATATCTCGAAAACTATTATAGTTATGAAAAAATCGTTCTGGGTTCGTGTTAAAGAGTATACTTAGGGCTGCAAAAAAAAATTTTCTGAATTTTTTTTTTTGTAAAATGATGAAATTGGAAAATTATGAAATCTTTAAAATCGTAAAAATTCATGATCACCATTTAATATTTGTTCAATTTTTTTTAATTTAATACCTTGTACTGATCTTGAAAGATCCTAACATTTTCAGAAAGGTGTTTTTTTTTGTTTAAAAAAATGAATTTTTGAATTTTGGTAAACAAAATTTTGTTTACCTCTAAGTAAAGTAAAGTTGAGCAATCATGTAATTTTTACTGCTCAAAATTATAAAATCACATGATTGCTCAACTTTATTCAACTTAGAAGTAAACAAATTTTTTTTTTAACAAAATTCAAAAATTCATATTTTTGAAACAAAAAAAAATACCTTTCTGAAACTTTTAGGATCTTTTAAGATCAGTATAAAGGTATAATATTAAAAAAATTGAACAAAAAATTTAATGATGATCGTGGATTTTCACGATTTTTCAAAATTAAAAATTCTCCAAATTCATCATTTTTCAAAATTCCTTTTTCGAAATATTTTTCTTCCGTAGCCCCAAGTATACTCTTTAATACAAACTCAGAACGATTTTTTCGTAACTATAATAGTTTTCGAGATATGTAAAAAATAAACTTGAAAAATTGAAAAAATTGTGAAATGTTGACTTTTGCATAACTTTCGAAAAAAAAAATTCAATTTTTTTCTTTTAGCACAACTTCGCTTTATGATAAAAGAAAAGTTCTGACCAAATTTCATAGAAATTGGAAGGGGTTTATTGCAACTATTTGTCGATCTTACATGGAATGACCCATATATATTCCTCTTTGGTCGTAACGCACTCGACGAAAATTGGCTCGAGCCTCCATATAAAATCTCGATGGGCTCAAAATGTGAGATCGAGAGAAAGGAAGAATATGGACTCTCTCATCTCATCTCATCTCATCAATATCATACCTCGAGTTCCGATAAGCCCTTCAAAAAATCACCCCTCAAATCGTCGCAGCGTCCACATCGATGGAAAGATCGGCGAACGCACATTCTGCGTCCAAAACCCCGGATTTAGCCTTTTTCTCTTTTTTTGCCTCCCTCAAGAACCAGGAAAAATAGTATTCAATGAGGGAAGCAAGATTCGACGAGTGCGATGGATAATCCAGTGGATCGATGCATAATCGATCCACACTGAGAAAAAAGTTCAGTTGAAACAACTAAATCCATTTCGTTGAAAAAAATTTAGTCGATTCAATATTAATTTGTTTTAAATAATGAAACTATAATTAATTCAAAAAATGGATTTGGTTAACCATAAGATGTCAATTTCCAGATACAGTTCAGTCCAATTTACACGTTACTGAGTTGCTGTACAGAAATATTTCGTTGATTTCTAGTATATTTCAACTAAATAAATTTAGCTGTAACAAAAAAACAATTCGTATTTTCAATCACACAATTTATTTGGTACAAAGATAGTTATTTGATTGAACTGAAACTTTGCCCATTCAAGCAACGATTTAACCGATTTAACTAAAACTTGCACTGTATCTTTGTTGAATTACCAAAATGATCTCGTTGAACGTCCGGAAACAAATATTTGGTTGAGTCAAACAAATTTTTGCATTTTCAACAAATTTTTTTTCTCAGTACAGTGCATGTGCATTCCCGGAAAAAAGAAATTGGTTAGGTTTAGTTATTGGGCAAAAATGTGGGGAGTTAAGGCCTAGTCATTGCCGACAGTCGATAATGTAGGTCCCATATCGACTACAAGTGTCATCAGCGATGGATCGACCCAAGAAAAGGTTCCAGTTTGCGGATACAGGCTTCGATACCAGAATATAGGCTTCGAATCGAGAAATGGATGCATCCCCTAGTTCTCTACCTCATGATTTATGCAGAACCTTTGTGTATCGTTTGCACGTGCAAATACAACGTAAACACAGTGTGAGCGGAGAACGTTTGCCAGGAAAGAGTGAAAGAGGAGGAACGTGTGTTCTTTACGCTCCCGATGGATAGAATGAGGTCAGAGAATCCGTAGGGGATGAAAAGAGAGAGGATACATCCAGAAAAAAGATCTGGTACATTTGACTAAATCCTAGTCAAGCCAAATAAATTTTTTTAGTTGTAGGCCGGCCTAATACAACTCTATTCATGTCGACGAATTTTTTTTTTTTTGAATGACCTACTAGGAAAATATATTGCGATCTAATAAATTTTTATTCAGATTTTTTTAGGCGTCCGTTCAGGATTTTCAATTTTTCATTACGAGCACTGCATCTCAAAAAATATTCATCAAACCAAAAAAATATAGGAATAAAAACTTTTTTATTTTACCGCCTTATCGAAAAAAAACAAAATCATAATTTTTATGCATTGAGAAAATTGATATTTGGCAAAAAAATGAGAAGAAATTTTTTTTAAACCTAATAACACTCTTTCGATCTCGGTACAAAATTTACAGGATACCTGTCATTGGGTAAAGAGTCTGCGAATTTTTTTTCAGAATGGTACCTGCAATGGTTACGATTTGAAATTGGAAATTAAATGTTTACCGTAGGCTTGCCCCTTAATTTTCTTACGCTCAAAAAAAAATGTGTTCAAATATCTTTCATACTAAAAAAAAAATTCACAAATTACATAAATATAATCAATTTTCTAGATCATATTCCAGATCGTTCATTTCACAGTAAATCCTGTTACTCAAGGATAAACAATAATGCATTTTTATGTCACACAGTTTTGCTCACAAATCTTTCACTCCATTTTGAATGCGGTAAATATCAACAATCTTGGTAAAAGTTTATGTCAATTTTTTTTTTTGAGATTAGGGACAGCCATTGAAAAATAAGTGGTCCACTAGATGTTAAATTCCTTATGTACAGAGTGTCCCATTGGTAAAGGTCAATACCGTGAGGGTAGATTCGTGACGTAATATCGAGTAAAAAAGTCCTTTGCCATTTTTTGATACTTTGAAGCCCTTAATTGTTATTAATTTTATTTTAATCAGCCAATGAGCGCCCATTGAGATCAGCCGTGATGCCACCATCTCATTGGCCGATTAAAAAAATTAATAACAATTCAGGGGTTCAAGATATCAAAAAATGGCAAAGGACTTTTCTACTCGATATTACGTCACGAATCTACCCTCACAGTATTGTCCTTCACCCCTGGGACACTCTGTATATTCTTGTAGATTCATCGAGGACTAGAGATAGTGTGCCCAGGATGTTTTGATTGCAGAGCAAGAAAAAGACGTATGGGGGAGGAAAATAAAATAAAGAGAAGGCGAGAGAGGGAGAGAAGGAGAGAGAGGGAGAGAAAGAGAGAGAGGGAGAGAAAGAGAGTGAAAAGGAAAAAAGAGGAGAGAGATGACGGTAAAGCGAGCGGATAAAGGACCCACATACGTTTTCACCGTGAAAACGAATAAACGTGTTGTTGGAAAAAGCAGACGGTACTGTGAATACCCGATAAATTGAAGCCGGAGGACCCCCGAGAGAGGAGCAAAAGAGAGAGAGAGAGAGGGAGAGAAAAAGAGAGAGAGAGAGAGGGAGAGAAAAAGAGAGAGAGAGGGAGAGAGGAAAACAGTGTTCGATGGTATTCCGAGGAGCAAGCGTTTTTCGGTTCACCAAACTAACACACACATACTTATATATCTACACAGACTCATCCTTCCCTCTTTTTCCCTCTCCTTTCCTTCCTCGATGGTACTCTCGATACGTAATTACGTCACCACAGCCGCGAGCTCTTTCTACCGCCGATCGACGATGTTTGTCGAATAGCAATTGTCCTGTTTCGGCACCTCGAATTCACCCCCTTCCCTCTCACCGATATACTTCTTCCTCGATATCGAATTTCCCTTCCCAAGAGCGAAAATTAAATTTTCATTCATTGGAAATAAATTTTTCATACCTCATCGCAATTGATCGAATTTCCCTCCGATTAACGCCGCAATTTCGAGAAATATGCATCGAATAAACAAGGATTATTCCGTCGAGATATATTTTCCAAAATATTTTTTGTGACGACACTGCTTTTCGGATCAAATTTTTCAATGAAATTTTCCACTCCTGCCCAAATTTGAAAAACATAGGCTCGAAAAAAATGCGTTTGTACGTTGAAAAATTATCTGCCAACAAGCAGAGGAAAATGAACTATAAAAATTGTTCATAAGCTTATAAAAATTATAGGTCGGACTTAAAAAATTTGTCAAAAATCGAAAAATCATCAGAATCGGATGAACAAAGTGCCGTATTGAAGCTTTAACGATTACGAAGAGAATGAGCGCAGTCTAGAGCAAAAATTTTGAGTAGAAACAATATTACACCTATTTTAGTGGACAGATTCATTTTGACCGGAATGCAAAAAAAAAAAAAAATTCTACAATTTTGTTTTCAAACCTTATGTCGGTGTATTTTGTTCCCCTGAACACGAATCTACCAATAGTTTTCTCGAAAAATCGAAACTTTTATGAATTTTCATCAAAAACATTTTTGCTCAATTTTAGCCTCATTCTGAGAAACCTGAAAATCGCGAAATTTCAAGTGCTCATAACTTCCGATCGGTTTTACCGATTCCAAAATTTCTTGTTCGTACGTAAACCTTGTCACTAAACGTAGAGAATGCCATTTGGTTCATTCTGATATATAAATTTTTGTAGAAATGACAGCAGTTTGAAAACGGCCGAAAAAAAAGGAAAAGGGGTTTGCCTTGAAAAATTCGCAACAATCGATGATCGAACTTTAAAAATCTGCAAAAAATCGAAAGATCATCAGAATTGAATGAACAAAGCGGCGTTTTGAAGCTTGAACGATTACAAAGAGAATGAGTGCTGTCTAAAGCCAAAATTTTGAGTAGGAAAAAAATTACACTTATTTTAGTGGACAGATTCAATTTTTGCCAAAATGCAAAAAAAGTATTGTTTAATTTTTTGTTTCCAACCTTATATATCGATGTATTTTGTCCCCCTGAACACGAATCTACCAATAGTTTTCTCAAAAAATCGAAATTTTTATGAATTTCCATCAAAAACATTTTTGATCAACTTTAGGAGAAAAAGACTGGACGAAAAAGTCACTCAAGTCAATTTTGTTCAATTTTGTTCAATTTTTTTTCAAACCTTGTATATCGATGTATTTTGTCCCCCTGAACACGAATCTACCAATAGTTTTCTCAAAAAATCAACATTTTTATGAATTTTCATCGAAAACATTTTTGATCAACTTTAGGAGAAAAAGACTGGACGAAAAAGTCACTCAAGTCAAAAGTGCCCCGCAAAAAGAAACCTAAAACAATTAAGTATGTACAGGAAGGGAGGCATTCAATAGACCTTCAAAAAACATAACCTATTTAAACTAGAAATAAGACTAAAACAATGTTTCTCAATTGAGATGATTGTTAATCGTAGACTATTTATTTGCATTACCTACAAATTTCTAAAAATGGTTAGTTCTGCTTTTAATCACCCAGCACAAAATGAATGCCAACGGAACTAATTCAGGAGAAGTCAGATGACATTTTCAGTGTGCTCTCCAAAAGATAGTGCTACTGAGGCTGATCCTCTCCACTAAAAATTGTCGATTTTTTTGGGACAAATTTTAGGCGATATTTTACTTCCACTATATTTATTTATTTGAATTCCCTGTTGTCGAGAAACAGGCGTTGAAGAAAAATTCTATTCGTTGTTACTAAATACCTATATTCACCCGTAATCTCATCCGATCATATCTGCAGGTTTGTCAGTACCCCAAAAATCCGACAGGTGGCTACCTCTCGCACAAGCGAACCTGCCTCTCGACGCTTATATCCTTTCCAAGCTCGTCTATGTTTGATATCCTTATTTTTCAGTATGGATATTTTATACATTGAACCTTGCGGCAAAACGCAAGATGGTCGAATCCTAGAAAAGGATTCCCATAAAAAAGGGTATTTTTTCTTTTCCCTTCTGTTAAAGAAAAGACGAAGCTTTACGAAATTGTAGACTTCATATGTGTAGCTATACATTCAAAGATTGAAATGTTAAAAAATATATATTGTGTAAATATTAATAAAAAAATTATTTCATTTAAATACATGTTTGTTCAGTTTTAAATAATATTTATTAATATTAAAAAATCACAGACGTTTCTTTTGACTAATATTTCAAACTGGCGCAGATTTTGAAAAAAAATAGGAGAGTTTAAAAGTGGCCCAGTTGACGAAGAATGCTTCATATACTTAATAAAATAATAAAAACCCAATCCTTGAATAATTAATTATATCTATGAAAACAATGTTTAAAAAAAAAAAATATTGGCAATACACCCAAAATAAGTTTTTGAAAATTCATTTCCAGTGATATTTACGCTTTGCTCATGCACCTTAAGTCCTCAATAAAGGTTCCAAAAAATGTTTTACGCATTTTCTACTTTAAAAACTTGAGAAGAATCGATTTTATTAAAAGTTAAACCATGTCCGTTACATTTAAACGATGCAAAATTTCAACAACAATTAAAAGGTGAATTAATTGCGATAATAAATTATGCAAATATTTTGTCGTGAATCGAAAAATACGAGCTGAAAAATGAACGACCTTTCTCCAGTCATAATCTTCCATAAATTTTACATCTCTGAGGATTTCACAATGTCAAGTAAAGAATGCTAAAAAAAATGGAAGTCAGTCGTCAAAATAAGTGGAACACTCGATGAATAATGCTTCGTACACTGCACGATACGATATACATACATATGGGTCATTCCATGTCAAATCGACCACTTCTCAACCCGATCCCTTTCGATTTGGCTGAAATTTTGCTTTGCGACGAGAATAGTGAAACCTTTTTCACGATACCTTCAAAACTTGAACGAAGTATCCAGCCAATAGCGACTTTGATTTTACCACAATGAGATCAATTTTATTATTCCAATAGTAAAATTGAGTGCTTACCTGCAACAGAAAAAAAAACAATACACTTTAAACATGGAATTTCGGCGTTATCTTGATCATAACATGAATTATACCCACATAGAAATAAAAGATATCGGAAAATATTACGGAAAATATATTTTTGGATATATTAAGTATATTTTGTCCAAAAATGTATGTATTACAAATATGATTTTAGGTATATTTTTAATCTATTTAAAAATATTACAATATAAATATAAAAAATGTATTGAAGATATATACTAAATATATCAAACATATATATTGAGTACATGTTCTATATATTTTAGATACATTTTTAATTGGTGTTTAAATATACACAATATATATGTAAAAAATATATTTAAGATATATACTAAATGCATCAAACATATATATTGAGTGTATGTTTTATATATATTCGATATAATTTTAATATATGTTTATATATACACAATATATGTTTTTACATATATCAAAAAATATATTTTTATGCACAATAATCATATATCTAAAATATATTTTTACGTATATCAAAAAATATATTTTCCGGTCTATTATATTTCCGTGTGAGTAACACTAATGGAGAGTAATTTTTTCGGTTTCTTTCTATTCCACAAAAATAAATCTTTTTGGAACCAGGCAAAGGAAACCGGAGTTCATGAGCCGAAAAAATATCGATTCGACATTTTTTAGATTTTTTAAAATTAGAATTAGATACGTAAAATGTATCAGAGCATTTATTTTTGGTATCAAATGGAAAGGGAAATTATTAATAATTTTAATAGGGATAACTTCAAGGGGGAACGCCACTGTGACGGAGCAAAAAAAATGAATTTTTTTTAGTTCCATTTTATCAAAATATTCTATGTCAAATTGGCCACTTTTGAACCCGACCTCTTCCGATTTGGCTGAAATTTTGTTTTCCTTTTCTACCCCATTAAGAACATTTTTCAGGAAATTTTCAAATTTTTTTATCCAGCCCAAAAAAAGGCTTTTTTCAAATAGCTATAACTTCTCCAAAAATTGACTAATTGGGTCGTTTTTTTCAAAATTTTCGTCTTAAAATGTTCTTTCCGAAAAAAAATTACAAAAAAATGTACGATATCAATATCTGTGAAATCTTTCACTTTTTCGAGAAAAATCATCTTTTTCTCAAAGTTCGCCATTTTTAATTGTTTTTTTTTTCTTTTTTGAAAAGAAATCAATTTTTTTTCGAGTATTACCACTTTCAATTTTTTATTTCTTCACAACTTTTCAAACTCTGAGGCCCTTTATAAATCCTTAAAAAAATCCAGAGTGTTATTTTGTGAAATAAGCCCAGCTCGGAATTTTTTTTTTTCAATTCAGTAAAAAAAAAAATATCAGGAAATTACCGCGTATTCCATGTTGGGCGGCATTTTTTCCAGAATCGATCAAAGTATTTTTTGAGTGAAAAAAAATGGCGAACTTCGAGAAAAAGATGATTTTTCTCGCAAAAGTGAATTTCATAGATTTTAATATCTTGAAATTTGTTGCATTAAAAAATTTCAAAATTCCCTGACAAATGTTTTTAATGGGGTAAAAAAGGAAAACAAAATTTCAGCAAATCCGAAAAGGGTTCGGGTTTTAAAGTGGTCGATTTGACATGGAACGCCCCAGATATATAAATAAAATCGCATGTACGTTTGTTCAGATACGCGATCCGGAATCATTACCCGAATCGAATGCGGGAGTTCAGACACGACAATCGACCCTCGATGCATTTATAAAGCGCGCACCCCGTTTCAGATTCCTGATCGAAGGCGAGAAAAAAGAGAACCGAGAAAATTTATTTTACGAAATTCATTTTATCGAGCACAATATGCAGCAGAGCGAGATAAAGAGCGAAAGACGAGACGGCAGAATCGATGATAAATGTCATATTTTATAATATATCGGGCGTTAGTCTGGAAAAATATTTTTAAAAAAGCAAAAAAAAAAAAAAAGAAAGAGGATAAAAATAAAAATGGCGATTTATCGCTCCGCTATCTCTCTTATCGGTCCCCGACGTGAATAATTTCTTTATCCGTCAATTAAATCGTCGGTCGATCAATCAATCTCAAATTTGCTCCGCTTTGAGCCGCCAATCATCACCAATTTAATTCCGCTTCAATAAACTTTTCGACCTGAGAGAAGAGAGAGAGAGAGAAAAAGGGGACGTCATCGTCGAATTGAGCGCTGATTCTCAATTGTATTGAAGCTTTTACATCGCCGCGTGAAAGCTTCCTTTTCTCGCTCTATCGACGATTAATTTCGATGAATCGAAAACGGGAATGGCGACTTCCGCCGAGGGAAATCGAGGCGTCCATCAACGCGATCATCCATCAAGCTTCGCCCTCGCCACTCCTCTTTTGTCTCCTGGGCATGGAAATCCCGGTTGTCTAAAATTTTCACTCATTCCTGACAAAAGGACGCAACTTGAGAAAGGGAAAACGCGGAGGGATGAAATTTACGACCTTTTTGATGATATTTATGTGGGTCATTCCATGTCAAATCGACCAATAGTTGGAATCGATCCCTTTTAATTTCGATGAAATTTGGTCAGAAGTTTTCTTTTATCATAAAACAAAGTTCTACCAAAGGAAACAAAATTTAAAAAATATTTCGAAAGTTATGCAAAGTTGCACCATTTTTTCGATTTTTCGAGTGTATTTTTTTAATATTTCGTAAACTATTAAGGTAAATGTCCCAATTATTGAACACTGGAAGTGCCTATGTCCCTAATATTGAACAGGCATGTCCCAGTTATCGAACACTCTCGAGAATTCTTTTTCCGTTCTGAAAATATTATTTTAGGTACAATATTAAGAAATGAAAGCAAAATCAAACACTCAAATAATCTTTTATTGATGATGTAAAAATACAAAAATATATATTTAGTCTCTTTTGACAGGTTTTTGGTTCATTCGCATTTGGTTTATTTTTGCTTTTCAACTCCAACTTTATTTTATTTTTATTTTCACCTTCCTCGTTTTTATGTTCTGTTTTTGTTTGATTTTGTCGCAGCTTTCTTGTTTTTCGACTGAAATATCGGAGAGCAAAAAATATTGAACATTATATTCGTATTTTTAGGTTACATTTAGGTTATATTCTCTTTTTACTTTTCTTTTTATGTTTATTGCACGAAACTACAAATAAAAAATATATTTGACGATCTTAGTGTTATTATTAAAAGAAAAAAGGTGAGTTTATTCAGGAACTTACAGTTTTTGTTTGAATAAACCCGATTCACAAGATCTGTCACGCGTTAACTGTCTCGATGTTTTGATGGGTTTAATGACGCCATCTTGGAGAATTCGAGTATTCAATAATTGGGACACACTGCATTTTCTATGTCCCAATGATCGAACACCGCATTTTTTTAACAAATAAATAATTTTTTAAAAAATTTTAAATTGTTATTTGTAAGAAATTTTCTGAGAAACCTGAAACGCCTTTACTTTTTGAGATGCGACAGTTTTTTAATTTTTTATGCCCTTTCGCGTGAAGCGGCATGTCTTAGCAAAAACGATAAGCAGTTACCACGAAACGTCAAATCGGGTCACCGTTGCAGATTAAATAATTTTTTTCTCTATTAATTAAAGCTTTTTTGCGCAAGTAAGGTAACATTTCGATAGCTAAAAGTTCCGTATATGTAATGAAATTTTTATAAATAAATAAATGCATGCAGGTGAATGAGAAATAATAAAAATACAAGATAACTATAGTGTTCAATAATTGGGACCGGTTCAATAATTGGGACATTTACCTTATAGTTACGAAAAAATAGTTCTGGGTTCGCCTCAAAGGATATACTTGGAGCTACGGAAAAAAAAACATTTCGAAAAAAATTTTTGAAAAATGATGAATTTGGAGAATTAAAATTTTTTTATAATCATGAAAATCTACGATCAACATTAAATGTTTGGTTCAATTTTTTAAATATAATACCTTATACTGATCTTAAAAGATCTTGAAATTTTCAGAAAGATGTTTGTTCATTTTTAAAAATTATAAATTTTTTAATTTTGGTAAAAATCATTTTTTTTCTAGCTTCAAGTTAAGTAAATTTGAGCAGTCATGTAATTTTGTAATTTTGAACAGTAAAAATTACATGATTGATAAACTTTACTTGACTTGGAGGTTAAACAAAATTTTTGTTTACCAAATTAAAAAATTCCTGGTTCTGAAAAATAAAAAAACACTTTTCTAAAAATTGCAGGTTCTTTTAAGATCAGTACAAGTTATTAAAAAAAATGGAATAAAAAATTTATTGATGATTGTGGATTTTCACGATTCTTAAAAATTCAAAATTCTCCAAATCCATCATTTTTCAAAATTTTCTTTCGGAATGTTTTTTTTTCGTAGCCCCAAGTATACTCTTCAAGACGAACCTAGAACAATTTCTTCGTAACTATAATAGTTTTCGAGATATTTGAAAAATAAATATGAAAAATTCAAAAAAATGGGTAAATTTTGAATTGTTAAACAAATTTTTTTGATTTTTTCCTTTGGTAGAACTTTGTTTTGTGATAGAAGAAAACTTCTGACCAAATTTCATCGAGACAGGGGTCGATTCCAACTACTGGTCGATTTGACATGGAATGACTCGTATATCGATTGGGTTGGATCGACCCTCGGTTCTCGATCTCGATGATTATTCATGAGCATTCGAGTGCAAATCCCAAACGACGCCACGACGACGACGAGGACCTCCACCGAGGCAAATAGACGCTATAGAAGGAAACTCCGAGTCACCCGACATCTGACTAATTGATTGGGGAGCTTTCGCCCCACGTCACGTCCTCCCTTCTGTATTTCTGCGGTCCGTTTCATCGATATAAGCGTTTGACACGATCGCTCGACGATCTCCAATCATCCCCCCTCCTTTTTCTCATCCCCAAATTCATGTCTTTGTCGGTTCAACAATGATTCAGTCTCCAATCCGATAGACCAGAGATTCCGGGTCTATGATATCGAGGAAGCAGATACAAGTGCGAAAATTTGGAAGGAGAGCGCAGATCGATTAAGAATCAATTGGTGAATGGTGGAGTTGAACTTAAGAGGAGGCTAAATACCATTTTCGTTTAATCCCTACATTATCGACTTATCACCGTCGTCCAGTCTTTCTCCCAAAACCGTAAATGAAAATTTATTAAATTTTGAAAATTCAGAGGAGGATAAGTTAATTAACAATTAATTGATAATTAAGGGGCTAAAACGCGTCACAACTAACTCCAACGAATTCATTGGAGCCCCAAAAATATTAGGTTTACTCGTCAGAATTCATGGTGCTGCCCTCCCTCGCACGTTTGTAAACTAGATTTCGCCATTTCGTGTTTCGATAAAACTACAATTTATCGATATTTATCTCCTTATGCGCCATCCAAACTTACGATGTGTCTTTTACATAAAATAATGTCGAAAACGTCTTGATATTTGTGTCTTGGCGTTCTTCATGGAGCCTCACTCTTAGTTTAGACGAAATACAGTAAAAAGTCTCATAATTCAAGATTTTCAATTACAGATTCCTGATGGTAATCGGATCTATAATTTTTTTTTTAATTTTTCAAAAAAATTTTAGTGAGGTTCCATTTGTGCCATAATTCCGATTATGCTGTTAAAATTTTATTGAATTCCATTAATTCGTATGAGAGCAAGTTTGGATGGCGATTTCGAAGCGTAGTGTCGGTATTTAGCCTCCTCTTAAGATCGAAGATCTTTGTAGCGGCGATTCTTGATACTTTTGTGGAGGGAAAAGAGGGCGAAACGTCATTTGAAAGGATTAAGAAACGCAGAAAAAAAATTGAAGAGAAAGGAAATCGAGACATCTTGAACGTGATGAGCGGAAACACGAGCTGAGGCCTCGAATGACAATTCTGATCTGAATGAGGTTTTTTTTTTTTTAATTAATTGTCTTCTCACTATTCGATACATATTCTTGTGGGGAATTGAACGCTCTTCAAAAAAGGTTTCTTATGATTTTTCGATAACTCCTTCAAAAGTTATTCAAGGTTAAAGTTAAATTGAGAGTAAATTTCACTTTTTTTGTTTAGTTTCCGGCAAAATGGTAAAACTTTTTACTAAATATCGTAAAACCTTTATTGGAAAAAAAGTTTAACTTGCATTAACATAAATTAACCAATTTTTAAAGAAATGACAAACAGTAGTTCACACATATTTACAGTCATGTGGGTCATTCTATGTCAAATTAACCACTTTAGAAGCCGACCCCTTGGCTGAATTTTTTTTCCTTTTTCTACCTCATTAAAAACATCTTTCAGGAAATTTTCGAATTTCTTTACCCAACCCAAAAAAAAAGTTTTTTTTTCGAAATAGTTATAACTTCTTCAAAAATTGACTGATTGGGACGTTTTTTTTTCAAAATTTTTGTCTCTAAATGTACTTTACGAAATAAAAATAGAAAAAAATTTGAAGATATTAGAATCTCAAGATATCAAAGATATGAAATTTTTCACTTTTTCAAGAAAAATCATCTTTTTCTCGAAGTTGGCCATTTTTTATTTTTTTTTTCACCAAAAAATACTTTGATCAATTCCGGAAAAAATGCCGCTCAACATGGAGTGAGTCGACATTTCTTTCTATTTTTTCGGGTTTAAAAGTGGTTGATTTGATATGGAATGCCTCACACTGAAAAAAACGTACTGCCGCAGTGGCTATTTTTTGGTAAGCCTCCGCAAACTTTACCGCTACGGTCCCCACCAAAGCACAACTGTGAGCCGAGCCATTTCGTATCGGCCCACGAGCTATATTTTAGTTTGCTGACGGTGGGCAATCGCGATTTGCGCACGGTGGCCAACCGGCATGCTAATCGTAGATAAACAATATATCTGGATGGAAAGTATATCCTGTTTTCTTATTCAACCAGATATATGCCGGATAACCACCGTATGAGAAAAATATATATTCATAACCTAAATATTCAATCGATAAGGATTATTAATTAAAAATATTATATTTTTTAATTATTAATCGTTATTGATTATTCTCGCGTGATTGAATTGAATATTTAGGTTATAAATGTATGTAATATCAAATATGAAAATAATGAAAATTTAAATAACAATAATATTAGGAAAATGAGTAACAGTTTGATATTAGACGTAAGAATGTATTTCAAAGACAACATAAATTATTACAAAAAGTAATTAAACATAATATTATTGGGACATCACACGCTCGCGACGCTCACATGCATACTATAGCGCCTATTCACTGGTATCGGCAAATCAGCTATATAAGGTAACGCTCTAGCGCCAGTTTTAATGCTTGAAACGGCAATATCATTGTAGCGGTACTATGAAGTATTAAAATTTGGCGATCGGGGCAGTACGTTTAGCTCGAGTTACCACCAGCTGACAGCTAAACAAAATACCGTTGCTGCGGCAGACCAGTACTTTTCAGTGCATATATATTAGACCGTGAATAACTTTTGAAGGAGTGAGTTTATCGAAAAACAATAAAAGACCTTTTTTGTAGAGCGTTCAATTCCCTTCAAGAATATTCATCGCTCATTTCGGTACATTGACTTGAAGCCGAGGTATAAAATTTCAAAGTTTGAAAATTGATTTTCCTGTGTTATTTAAATCGGGAAATAGAAATATGCGATGAGAGACCACTAAATATTAATATTAAGAGATCTGTTTTTAACGGGCATCTTTTTTCACACTGAGAGAAAAAATTATTGAATTTGAAAACATTAATTTATTTATTTAATCAAAGTACTATTTAGATTATTTATTTGTTAAACCAAGAGAATCACTGTTCATTTAATAAAATATTTTCACGGATCTATTACTCCATTATATTGAACTCTTATTTAATAGTAATAATTAGATGCATGATAGATTTGGTTAAATTTGTATTCATTGGATTAATTACATTGATCGCATCATTAGGTTATTTGAATCATAAAAACGACTTCAATACGAAATTATTTTTTTCGAACAAAATTATTTTCTTGCAATAAATTCATCATTATTTTATTTCTAAGAATATCTCTGTAGTATTTTCAATATTTATTTTGATTAGTATAAAAAAAAGCTGTGGTGAAATGAGTAACACATTATTTTATTCCAATAGAATATTTGTTTGGAATAATTAAATTTTTATTTCCTTCAAGCAAAGAACTATTATTTCGGCCATTTTGGTCAACCGAAGCGCAGAATTATTCGAGAAACTAATTACTTAGTTGGACCAAATAAATATTTTTCTGGACGTATTTGACCGATTTAGTTCATTCAAACATTTTTTGTATGTACACTGAGAAAAAAAATGGTTGAATATGCAAAATCGTTTAGTTGAATACGTGCAACTAAATATTTAGTTGTACAATCCAAATTTTTGTTGCCTGAACAATATTTTGGTCAACCGAAGCGCGGATATATTCAAGAAACTAATTATTTATTTAGCTCAAATAAATATTTAGTTGCCCGTATTCAACTAACGATTTTGCATTTTCAACCATTTTTTTTTCTCAGTGTACGATACGAATTAACGTTCATGAAAAAAAAAAGATTTTGGGAAAACAAAATAAATTTTCCCTTGCCGAAAAAATTCGCATCTGCATAACCCCTAACTTTTTTCAAGTGCATATAGTAATAGTCGATAGCGCAATAGGTAGCGTGCTGAGTAGTTAGGTACGATAGGTAGTAGGTAGGTAGGGTCGAGGGTTCGAATCGCGGTCGGACAGAAAAATTAGATCGGGGAATTGGCGTAGTTTTTCTTTTTTTTTTATTCACCTCTTTTTGGGGGCGGTAAACTATGCATATTAAATTATTTTGCAAGGGTTATATATTTTTTATAACATGTTTAGCAACAATTAATTAACACGTATTATATTGATTCAACAAATTCATTTTCTCAGTTAAAAGAAATGTTTTGAATGATAAAATGTGCTATTGATTCAAACAACATATTACATATAATTGATAACAAATTGTTAGATTAAAGTAAATTCCTTTATTGCACTCCGTGCGCAAAGTGTCACTTTACGCACGCTGCGCGTGTTCAAACTGGCACTTTGCGCACTCGTACAACAAAATTTCGTACGATACTATTATTGAAACAGAAATTTATGGAATTGACTCAAATAAATTAACCAAGTAAATATATAAGGGAACCAATCTAATATATTTTGGCAAATAATGAAATAAATGATGAACGAAACCTAAAACCATTTCTTTTCCACCGTGAGTTTTCTTTTTTCAAGGTGCATTTTTTGTTTTTTTCGAGCCATTGTATACAATTTCTTCCCTGAAATCCCGTTAGTTTCGGCGATCGCGTATGCGAGGCTAGATATTATACGAGTGAGAGGCACACGTGGCTCTAAACACGACGAACAAGAAGGAACGACGTTGAGGAAGCCACGAGAGAGTGAAACAGTGGAAAAGGGATAGAAGGGAAAAGAGAAAAGGAGAAGATTTAAGGAAGATAGTGGGAAGGATGAAAGAGGGGGGGGGGGAGTAAGAAAAGGGGTTTGGGTGAGCAAGCAAACGATGGAAAATTCAGGAATGAAGGAGAAAACCTGGCTTCTCTTAGCCCAGTTTAAGGTTGGCTCGTGGCCAAAACCTCGTGAATACTGGTTCCGCCACTATATAAGAGCCTCGAAACGCGCGATCGCGAAGCTTTTTCTCTCCTTTTCTATCTACCAAAGTGACTTAAATCTTATCACGTTGACCGCCACCTCTTCCTCATCCTCTTTCTTCCTCTCGCGCCCTCTTTCTCCTCGCGACTCTATAATTATACGCTCAGAAAGATTCGGAATCATGACGAGCAAACCAAACCTCGAGTACTTAATTGCTCGTGTTCCTCCTCCTAAAAAAATTTATCCACTTATGGGAATCGAACAGAAGAATGCAAATCTTTGATGCAATAAAATCGATTGAGGATCGATCATCGAATAGCAAAATTTTATGTACTTGAAGTTTCGAAAGTTCAGATGAACGATTCAAAGTACTTATTTAATCAAAAATTAAAAGACCAATCTATTCTCTAATCGATTGTGAATCGAATCAAGAAAATCGATTTTCATGAAAAATCGAATCCAAAGAATCGATTTCGTAAGAATCGATTTTTAAAAACCGTAAACAAAATTAATTGTTAATTAAAGGTTACGTAAGTGTTTATTAAGTTTTTGCTATGGAAATGATTCAATTGGATTAATTTATTTTTAATACAAAGTGATGAGTGCAAAATAACAAATATAAAGCAGTTTTCATTCTGGTTTAACATAGTTTAATTCTTTTGCACATTTTAATATATTCTTTAAAATATTATGAATATATTTAACAAATCAGACTTTTTTTCTATTACATTAGTTTCAATTTTTTTACGATATTTTGTATATTTTTACTTTCGATTATTTTTTTCGTCGGATCTTCAATATTTCAACTTTTAATTTTTGTTACTCTTTTTCTCACGTTTTCACATTTTCACATACTTTTTTTTTCTTTCAACGTTGACCCTGATGTTTCATAGACTTTTGTCAATCTTTATTTAATTGCCAATCTTTAATAGATAATGAATTTAATAAAGAATCGAATTTTCGATTTTTAAGGTCAAGATTTACCTAAATAACGAAAAGAAAATAATCGATTCAGAAGATCGATTTTTTGAACAAAAGAATCGATCTTTTAAAGAATCGAATCGGAATTGAACAGCCCTAGTATTTGCTAAATAATAATTTGAATAATTCGAAAATATTTTAAGAATTATTTCCAAAGTATTCACAATATCTCAAAATTGTTCTGAAAAATAATAAAATTGTCGATTAATCGTTATTATAAATTAATCGTTTATCTGAACGTATGAAATTTGAATTCCATAAAATTTTTCACTGACTAAATTAATCAAAAATCAATGAATTTGAGTATTAAGAAAAAGGTACGGCCACGTTTTCCTTATTATTAGTATTTAATAATCAGTAAAAAGGCAAAATTTATGAGCCAAATGTCTTTCTCTCCTAATATTTTGCAGTTAAAAATCGAATTACAATTTTTTTCAAGTCTGCACTTCGATGATTCACCATTTTCAGTCATTCTAAATTTTGCATCTTTTCAATGCAACAATTATTTATTTATTAATAAAATTCATTCCGAGAAATTTTTAAAGTTAAAAATCATTCAGATGTATTCTAAGGTTTTTATTAATGTCTTGAGGTCATAAATTTAAAAGCTAAATCTAAAACTCACTAAAAATGAATTGAATAAACTTATTTTCGTTGCATTGCAATAATGAAAACTTCAAAATTAAAATGTAATTAATGAAATTAAGTAAATTGAAAATGTTCAAAAAATTATGAATTACAAATATTTGGCTTCAAATTTGAAAGCTGGCTCGAGTTATCATTGATTTTAGAAATTAATTAAACTTTTAACAAAGTGAAAATTGTTCGTCATACAACCAACCTAATATTATTTTTATGGGCCTAAAGTATTGTTTGGGCTAAAATAAATTGATTTTAACAATATCCTAGGGTCTCGTTACCCCTTAAGGATCCGGCTCTCTGAATATCGAAAAAACGCACAAGAATCCTCAAAATAAATAATTTAATCAACTTTAATTTAATTAATTTAATAAATTTCATGAATACCTTTAATTACATCATTAAGAAGCCACTTTTGTAATCGAAGTTATGATTTTATGATTGTGTTATAATTTTATAATATATAAAACAGCACCAAAATATTGTTTGAGTCAAAATAAAATCGAATTATCAAAAATTCTAGACGCCGCCCTTTAATTATTTTTTACCAAGATCTCCAGAAAATAAAAGGAGCAAAGATGTCAAAATTTAAAAGTTTCCCCATCTAGACAAAAAAATGAGGATATTCCAAGCGGAAGGAAAACAAAATCACCGGGAGCGCCATTCAAGAGTATGAAAATTGGATTATGATTTATTTCGTATTAGCGGCTGCTAATGTGACTTTGGACAAAGTTGCTGATTTTAGTTCTACTTTGCTCGCCTCTGTGAGTAATATTTCTTGGGAAGGAAAAATATAAAAAAAATTCGTAGGGAATCCCTTCGTCTTGGATCTCGCCCGAGGATTCGGGAAAAAGAGGAAGAAAATTGTAGCGAGAGAGAGAGAGGAGAGAAGAGAGACACGGTTCTCTGTGGCCGTGTTATTTATCGCTCCGGGTGCGCTAAACCTTTCTCGCGGCTCTCCCGCAAACCCACCCCCGCAAACCCACCCCCGCAAAACCCACCCCCGCGCGCACCAGACGCGACTCCCTTCCCAAATAAATTTCACCCTATGTACCGGCACTTTACACAGAGCGTATGGGGCGTTCCATCCCAAATCGGACAGTTTGAAAAACTTTTTTTTTTATTTCCTTAATTTTTTTATATTTTTTAGTACCCAGCAAAAGACCCTTCCTGTTAAATTTTGAGATTTCTTTGATTACCCGTTCAAAATATATTAAATTAACGAAAAAACCGCTCTTTTTTGGTATTTAGGTCACAACTTCTTTGATAATGATCCAAATTAAAAGTTTTTTTTTTCAAAATTTTTGTTTTTGTATGGCCTTTTCAGAAAAGAATACAACAAAAATATTCGACGAGTTTTTGAATGAGTTTTTTGAGTTTTAAAGTTTAAATCGCGTTTTTTAAAGTGAGAGTCATTTTTAATTTTTTTTTAATTTTTTGCTTTAAACATCTATCTATTCAACAATTTTTAAGACTAGTACGATCGTGGGATTTCCATAACTACAATTTTTTTCAATTTTTGAAAATTAATTTTTTTTTTTTCTTATAAATTATTATGAATACCAATTTTTGTTACTGTACAGTATTTTGTTCAATATTTATAATTCATTTTGACACTTTTGTATTGTTGACATGTTCTTAAAATTAAATTAATTGAATTAAATTTTTTTGTCTCCCTGTGATTGACTTCGCGGTATTGTATAGCAAATAAAATCTTTCTTTTGCATCTAAATAATGTTTCTCAGGTGAACATTTGACGGCAATATTCGATAGACTATTTAGGTTCAATGCCCACTCGTACAATTCTTGAACTGTTATTTGCTCATCGATTAATTATTAATTTTAAAAATCTGTTAACAATGAAAAAGTGTCAAAATTAATTCAAAGTGATTAAAAAAATACTATACAGTAACAAAAACTGGTATTCATAATTATTTATGAAAAAAAAAAATTTAATTTTCAAAAAAAAAAAAAAAAATAGTAGTTATTGAAATTCCACGATCAGAGTAATCTTAAAAATTGTTGAATAGATAGATGTTTGAAGCAAAAAAAAATTAAAAAATTAAAAATGACACTCATTTTTAAAAACGCGATTTAAAGTTAAAAACTCAAAAAACTCATTCAAAAACTCGTCGTTTGTTGTATTTTTTTCTGAAAAGGCTATAAAAAAACAAAAATTTTGAAAAAAACTTTTGATGTGGACCATTATTAAAGTTTTGGACCATTGTTAAAGTTTTGATGTGGACCATTATTTGTTAATTTAATATCTTTTGAACAGGTAATAAAAAAATCTCAAAATTCAACAGGAAGGGTCTTTTGATGGGTACTAAAAAATATAAAAAATTGAGGAAATTAAAAAAAAAAACGTTTTTCAAACTGACCGATTTGGGATGGAACGCCCCATATACACCCCCATGTACACGTATATTAGTACGATATACATATATAGGCAAAGTACACGCGGTATACGTATGTAGACGGGTCCACCGAGGTGGAGAATAATTACTTTCGGTTCGGGGAGTACACGAAGCCCGGTGAGCAAAAACATCGAGTGAGAGACGGAGAGAATGGAGATCCGGTGATTTAGAGCAAGCTCATGTATCTATATTCGAGACATCCAGCGAACGTCCATTATATCTTTGTTTTATTTTTTCCTTTTCCATGGAAACTTTGGGAAATTTTTGGCTCAAACTTCACAATGACGGAAATTCTGGGACCTTGATGAACGACGATTAAAATTCATTGATGCGAATGAGATACACTGACAATGAGAGAACTTAGCCCACTATAACGGGTTCAAAAAATCGATCAATTTTTCCTCTGAAAACTCATCTATAAAGGAATTAATTCAGAAACAAACATGTACCATTTCGTTGAATTTCAACAACACAAACTTCAGCATCATCTCCCCTCCATCAACTACAATTTTCTCAAGTGACCTCCACGGAAAAAAAAGGAACAGTTAATATAACAGGGGGGCCCGGTTCGCATTGGATTCGAGGACAGGAATGATGACTTTTACAGTGTACACTGGCTCTTTTCCTGTATATACTGAGATTTTTCTTGTGCACACGGTGATATTTACAGTAAATACTGTAAAAAGTACAGTAAATACTGTAAAAAGTACAGTAAATACTGTAAAAAGTACAGTAAATCCTGTAAAACCCAGGTGGGATTTAACAAATGGCCCGACGTTGGGCCAATACTAAATGCCAGGCGTACAGGCTTGGCCCAAAGCTGACTCCCAGTATCGGGCCATCATTATGCCGGTACTAGTTTGTTAACCTCGGCCCAACTCTGGCATGCAATGTCGGCCCAATACTGGTATTACATGGCGGCCCAGCGCTGGCATACAACGCCGGCCCAGCGCTGGCATACAATGCTGGCCCAGCGCTGGCATCAAATCGTGGCCCGGCGTTGGCATTTAATGACGGCCCTGTACTGGCATCCGATGCTGGCCCGACGCTGGCATTCAATCATGGCCTAGTACTGGATATAAATAGGTGGATATAAATAAATGTTAATGCGGATCGCATTAAGAAATAATTTTCAAACTCAGACCAGATTATATAAAAATGATTATAGAAATATTTATTTAATATTCAACAAACGTATTTCTGAAGTAAGAAAAAAAAACAATTAATTGACGTCTTGATTAAGTGATTCGTCATTTGGCGATTCGTCAAGTGATGAAGAAACTACTTCATCCTCGATGCCATCGTTGTCATCTTCGACAATGAAATGCGAATTTTCAAGGTTAGAAAATTGAATCGTTACAATCGGATCCATCAAATCGCGATCATTTTTTTTTTGCTTTTTCGCCGGTTGTTCTGTATCTTCCTCACTGATTATTTTCGGAACGCAATTTAAAAAAAAAACGGTATTTTTTCACTCTCGAAATACTGGAACGTGGTTTCAACATTTTTTACGATGATCGAATGACATCTACGTGTGCGAACATAACCTCTTAAACATACCGAGTGTATGGGATAACCGGGCCTGGCCCAGCACTGGGATAACGGCTGGCCCGGCACTGGCATAACGGCTGGCCCAGCACTGGCATAGCGACTGGCCCAGTGCTGGGCCAGCCGTTATGCCATTGTTGGCCCGACGCTCAGTTTCACCGTTGGCCCGACGTTGGCTTCAAAGGTTGGCCAGACTTGGCCCGAGGTTACAATGCCAGCATCGGCACACTGCGTTGGGCCAATGCTGGGCCATGTGACAAGCTCTGGCCAATCCCACCTGGGAAGTCTCAGTATATACAGAAAAAAAGCCAGTGTACACTGTAAAAGTCATCATTTGATGTCCCGATCATTGAACGTCTATTTTTATAACCATCGAACCTTGAAAACTGTTTGTGTGTGTTTCAAGCGACAAAGTTCTCGTCTCCAATCATTCGGATGGAGTTGCGTCGAGTCAAATATTTGTCTACGCGCAATATCACATTGACATTGGGGTATCGATGCTTCTCACAGAGGATATCTATCGATATGTACAGTTCAAACGGCAATATCAATCGTTTTGCATAAAACATGGCGGCAACGGTTTGTGGACGCTGCGCCAGCGCAAAACTTGCATCCTCTCGAGGACGGGTGTGTCCTCCTCTTTGTCTATCAGCAAAGAGAGACACGGAATATGTGGGTGTGTTTGTGGAAGAGATTCAGAGGGAGAAAAAGCGCCCGAGAGAGAGAAAGAGAGAGTCGAAGAGAGGGTGAAGAGGGTAGTTTTTTTCGTTGTGGGGACTGACAGAGGTAAAACATCCCCAGAGGCCGTCGTCGCATGAATAATCATCGATGTTCTCGAGCATTTTTCCCAAAGGACTCGGCAGAGTCCTCTGATAAATTCCAGCCCAAAAGAAAGAGGGAAGACCGATAAAGAAATCGATATGATGAGAGAGGAACAAAGTGTAGGCTAAAGTTGGAGGAACGAGGGTGAAGAATGAGCGATTGGAAAAGTTTGCATCGCGGTTTTGCGACTCCTCTGGCGAAGTTAATAAACCGCGGGAATGTCTCGGCGGTTTGAACACCAATTAATATGGAAATGACAAAAGGCCACTGAGAGAGAATGAAGAGAAGGGGAGAGGGTAGAGGTGGAATTTGTGGAGGGCGAGAAACATCATTAGAGACACAAACGAAGAGAAACCAGGGCAGATATCCCAGGTGGTCCAGGATGGAGAATCTCAACAGTATATAAGAGGACTTTGGGCCACGGGATGTGCGGATAGAAATGCACGTGGAGGTCTCGGTGGTGGTTCGCTCACGGTCGCAGATAGAACCGAGAGCGTGTTACCTCGGGAAATTAAACGGGGGTTATTCCGGCTTTGGCTTTTGTGGAAGAGGGCTTGACAACAGTCCAAAGGGAATGTGGCCACGAGAGAAAGATATATATGTATATGTGTGTATGGGTAAATAGATGGAGGCGCTTCTGTTGTTTAGGCAGCAGGGACATAAGCTTTGCGGCTAGGTAATTGACGCGTATGGTCGTTTTCCCCGTCGCGGGAGAATATCTGCGGTGTTATCCCTGGAAGCTGCGTTAAATTTCTCTCCGCGTGATGCTCCGTGATGCACACCGATGCGGCTAATTCAACGGGAATTTTGAAAATTCCAAAATTTCACTTCTAAACAAAAGCTTCGGTTGTTTTGTGGTTGGAGAAAATGGTTAGGGAGTTTTGTGACCATTTTGGAAAAGAACATTGCCTCAGGTTAGGGTTGGGGTCAGCCTTACACTGTAAAAAATGTTTGTATTAAATTTCATTAAAAAAATGTGAAGTTTTTATGCATATACGATATATTAATTTTAATATACGTTCGTATATTAAAATTCCAATATAAGTATATGAAAAATCAAATAACTTCTTTTAATTTTAATGTACGTTCGTATATTAAAATTCCAATACAAGTATATGAAAAATCAAATAACTTCATTTAATTTTAATATACGTTCGTATATTAAAATTCCAATACATAGTATGATTTTTAAAGCAGAGTCATGAAAAAAGATATGAAAATTGATATTCTTTTGTAAATTAAAATTAAAAGAAGTTATTTGATTTTTCATATACTTATATTGGAATATTACTGTATACATTGTATACGAAATTTAGTATCCTGTATATGCATAAAAACTTCATATTTTTTAATTAAATTTAATACAAAAATTTCCTACAGTGCAACGAAAATTGTACGCCCGAGATATCCACATTAGGGATATTCGCAAGGGTCAGCTCGACCGAAAAGTGCAATGGAAGAGCTTCGCCCTGGAGGAACCGCCTTAATCATCACGGTATAACCTCTGCGCCAGGTAAGTATATTGGGCACGCTGGCCGTCCGGTATATAACACCGTCATACGCCTATTTCGCTTGGGCACAGAGGTCCGAGCGCATGCGACGCATAGCGGTGGATGCGTCAACTATAGCACGGCCGCTGACATTGATTGTAATTTTGGAAAATAAGTGTATTAATTTCCAATAACGTATCTTAAAAATGCGAAAAATCATATAGAAACCATTTTAATATACGGGATTTGAATTTTCAACGTTCATCTTTTAATTTTAATATCCAAATATTAAATTTAAGATGAAATTGTTAATTTTCCAATACCATGTATATTAATTTCGAGTTCGTATACTTGTTATTGAAATTTCCCATACTGTATATTAAATTTCATTACAATATTGAAAAAAAAATTCAATGGTTGATTGCAATTTTAAGAAATAAGTGTTTTAATTTTCAATAATGTATTTGAAAATTGCGAAAAAGTATACAAAAACTATTTTCATATACGGGTATATTAATTTTCAATGCTCACTCTTTTAATTTTAATATACAAATATTAAATTTAAGATGAAATTGTTAATTTTCCGATACCTTGTATATTAATTTCGGTTTCATATACTTGTTTTTGAAATTTAATATACTTTTGTATATTAAATTTAATAACATTTTTTACAGTGTAGGGTTTTTGAGAGGATGAGAAAATTTGAGAAATTTATTTTGGGAGAGAAATCCTCGATAAAATGAATTGATAATAATAGTTCTAGAAAAAATTGATTAATTAAAATGAAACACTAATTAATTAAAAAATTGGAAAAAATTAAAAAAAATGAGGAAAAAATTCATTGATAATAATAGTTTTCGAATTTTCGAATTTTTTGATTCTTTATCTTGCAAATTGAGTATCGATTACTTACGACAATTACGATAATTCCCTCATTTTATAATAAAAAAAATTTTTTTTTACAATTTTCTATGGTGTTTTTGATCATTTCAGAGAAAAACATTGGGATAGGGTTTTCTGAGAAGATAAAATAATACAAACAATTTATTTCATGACTAAAATCCTCGATAATATTAATCAACGTATTTTAGATTTTTTTTTCATTTTTTCATTGGCTTTAATGATGCATAAACTATTCAAAAACAATATTCAAAAGCTATTTCGAGGGACAAGCTTTAAACGATTTTTATAACTTATTTTCCGAGACGTTTCGGAATAATAATAATAGACCTCGACGTTAGTAAATAATTTTTTGAACTTTAAATCCGTTTTTTTCAAAATTATGTTTTTCAAATTTGCGTACAGCTCCTTCAATTTTCATCCGATTGATTAAAAATTTTAGCTGCAGCTTCGTAGATATATTATCCATCAAACTACACGAGATTTTTATGATTCATACATAATTACATTTGCAATAAATAATTTAAAGTCAATTTTGTACCAAAAAAGAAGATAAAATTGAAAATTGACGCTAATTTGTGAATTAAAAAAAAAAATTAAACTTTGGGTCCTTCCAGAGAATAACTAAAGTAAATTATTAGTAAATAAATTATTATAAATTAAAAATATACAGTTCAATTATCATCAAAATCAAAATAAAAATAATTTGTTGTCGCGCCTCCTTTTTGCATAACTTTCATATTCGAGTCGCGAAGGAACTTTTCCACAATTTTCCAGAATCCACAGAGGCGTATCATTTTTCTCACGTGGGCCGTGTGAGCATGATAAAGCATCCGACAGAGATCTGCCTTTCGGTCTGCTTCAACGGAGAACGCTTTGGAAGCCACAAACACGAATGCTTTGGATGTCCGAGCGAGTTCACGCCGTGTTAGGAGGACACCCTTTGCGCGAGGACAGCATTCTCAAAGCCTCAAAGAAAGAAAGAGCGACGGAGAAAGATACAAAGAGAGAGGGAGAGGGTTGAGAACCCTTTGAAGATATTGGCGAGCGCAAAGGGACGAGGGTGGAGGAGAGAGGAGAGGAGAGGAGAGGAGAAGAGAAGAGAGGAGAGGAGCGGAGAGGAGAGGAGAGGAGCGGAGAGGAGAGGAGAGGAGAGGAGAGGAGAGGAGAGGAGAGGAGAGGAGAGGAGAGGAGAGGAGAGGAGAGGAGAGGAGCGGAGAGGAGAGAAAAGGAGACGAGAGGAGAGGAGAGGAGAGGAGAGGAGAGGAGAGGAGAGGAGAGGAGAGGAGAGGAGAGGAGAGGAGAGGAGAGGAGAGGAGAGGAGAGGAGAGGAGAGGAGAGGAGGGGAGAGGAGAGGGGAGGAGAGGAGAGGAATGGAGAGGAGTGGAGAGGAGAGGAGTGGCGAGGAGCGGCGAGGAGGGGAGGGGAGAGGGGAGGAGAGGAGAGGAATGGAGAGGAGTGGAGAGGAGAGGAGTGGCGAGGAGCGGCGAGGAGGGGAGGGGAGAGGGGAGAGGAGAGGAGAGAGAAGGCGAGAGAACGAGACAAAAAGTTGAATGCAGAGACATTTTCGCGTCATTCTATCGCGTGGATCGCATCAACCGATACTCTCCATTCTCCCGATTATACCGCAATGTTTTGTTAGTCCCCTATTCCAAAGCTTTTCTCGTATTTGCACCGTGCACAGACCGCCATATACCGAGTGAAAATTTCCCCGGGCGTTAGACAAACACCGGGAATTACCGGGCGTTTTCCACCCTCTCCTTTATTGGATTGCCAGAAGAGACACTGAATTTTCTCCTCTATGCTTTTCGCGCTATGTGCGCTCAGCTTTTCACGCTTGGAATATCGTCGCTTCGTTCGACTTCGAGCTTTACTTTCCCTCCGCCATTTTCAGCGTCATGGGGCACTTTCCACAGTCTCCCTCTTTTTATGTACGTAATTCTCTCTTTTGCGTAGAGGCGAAAAATACAAATGCCATTAGACTCAACAATGCACACGGAAATTCATGTACTGGAGCTTCATGATGGGACGTCTTTGGAATAATTTTGGAAACTTATTTTTTGAAAATTCTGTCAGAAGAATTCTGCCTTACGCGAGACATGAAGAATAAGAGGGAATAATAATATATAATATCAATGATTATTGTAAATTTAAAATAAATTTTAGAATCCCATAGCAAACTTTTTTTAATGGTATTTTAAATTTTATTATATTTTTAATAAATAAAACTTGTGATTCATAGATCAGAAATATAAGAATAATATACTTAACATATGTTTTCATATATTAACTTCATATATTTCCTATTTATATTGGAGACATAATGAATATATCAATGATATATTAACAATACATACCATATATATGAGAAGTTCTTTTTCAACCGAGCCACTTTTTTTTCACCCTCTCCAGTTTTTTTCAAAATCTGCCAGTTTGAAATATTTAGACAAAAGGAACGTCTGTGATTTTTTTTAGATTTTTTTAGGCGTCCGATCAGGATTTTCAATTTTTCATTACGAACACTGTATCTCAAAAAATATTCATCAAACAAAAAAAACATAGCAGTAAAAACTTTTTTATGTTTTCCATTTTATCGAAAAAAATTAAAATCATAATTTTTCTGCATTGGGATAATGGAAATTTGGCAAAAAAAATGAGAATAATATTTGTTTAAACCGAATTTAATTTTTATTTATAATTTCTTATTTTGATTATTTTTTGCAGTGAGAATAACAACAAAAATATTTTTCTAGTGAAACTTGATTTTGTTTTTTTGCTTTAAGAATGAAACGACAACATTGTTCGAAAATTTATTAGCCTCGACGACTTGAAATAAAATAGTTGATTGAAACACAATAAAAAAATTAAAATAAAATAAAAATAGTAATTATTTTTGGCTCATTATCGAACTATGACGAAAATATCTGTTTTAGGCTCTAGTTTCCGTGAAAAAATTTCATTAATTCGAAAAAGGCCCCTCTTTATGTTTCCCTCAATTTAATGATTATGTAGTTCGGGCAACCCTTAAAAAATGAAATAAAAGTTTCTAAAAAATTGAGGTCATATTTTGGGCCAAACGAAATGCCCGAGTCATTCGACACCAAAATCCGAGGGGGCAGGCCGATACCGCGTGATTTGACGTGGAATACCCCATATATATATTTTAGATACATCATTCACACATGGCATATATTAATTATATTAATAATGTATTAAAAGATATGATGGATGATGTTGAAACATCAACATCATCCAATTTTACAATCGGAGTCTCTAAAAAAAACTCCACACTGTCCTTTTGATATTCTTTCTTTTTAATATATTTAATTTTTGTTGATATACTTTTTCGTACAATACTCCTGAGAGAAGGGCTTTCATGATGCGGAAATTTGATAAAATTGCACCTCAAATAATTCCATTTATAATATAATATAATTATGATTATGGTTGTGAAAATAAAATTGTTTAAAAATAAACTATATCGTTGATGTATCGAAAAATGAGCTTTTTTACTATAATTCATTTTCATCGGGGTAGTCTTGAACGCGGATGTTCAAAGTGACGCTTGGAGGAGAAGAGGATCGCGACAGGTTTGCGGAACATCTCGTCAACATGCATATTCAGCGTTCTTGGACAACGAGACACCACGAGACGTGTGTTACCGGCGCAAGTTTCCGATTAGCTGAACGCCGAGCTTTAAGGCAGTAAGCCCTAACAGCCCCAAAGTCTCGCTCAGAGCGAGGGTTGATGGCCGCGTTAAACACGCGTTTCCCCACAATGATCATGCGCATGTACCTCTTTCTCTCACTCTCTCATGTCATAGTTACCTACATGTAGGTATACTATACGCGAATCTATATCGCAGGGTCTGATGCAAAATATCCTCCCTGTCAGCTATTGTTGAAGCTAACGTGCACACATACGTCCGTATACGGGTCTTTGCCCTTTGTCCATATCATCGTTTTCCTTTGATCATCATTCCGGCAACCGCGCTTCTATGACCGACTTTCGGATAATGCGAGATAGAGGGCCCCACTCACACTCCCTTCAGTCCCAAACCCAGAGGACACAAGGGAAACTATGTCCGTTAGAGAACCAAAAAAATAACGCTACCTAAACCCAAACCGTCAGCTCAAACCCAAACCGTCAGATACACGCTTACTCGGATTACACGAGTCCATCAACGCTCTCGATTCTATAATCCGTCGCTACTGATACTGTGAAACGAGACACTGTCACGAGAAATCATTTCCAGGCTTCGAATTACAATTTCCGTGGAATGATGGGTTGTTTTCGCAAATGCAACAATCCATTTGAAAATTTAAGGTATTGAGTGTTGGCAAACTTTTGAACGGCAGTGTATATATTTTTCCTCGCTCTATAATCTCCATTAATAAATCTCCATTCGAAGAAACGAATCGCATTGAAACGGTCGTCTCAAAATGTAATTCCCTCCGTGAATTCTTCGCCGATTGATGGATGAAAGCAGCCCTGACTCGGGGGATGAAACGTTTTTTTAGCCTCGTCTGGGCAACGAATGAATGGGGTGGAAAAAAGCGGACAATGACACTGTCTTTTGAATAACAATGAAACGCGTTCGTTGGTACATTCGACAGGGAGGATCCCAGCTGTGCACCCTCGTCCCAACGGATAGAGGCCAATGGCCTCCCTTTTCTCTCACTCCCTGTCTCTCCAACCTAACCCCCATGACTATTACCCAGTATAGCTGAGTGACCTCGCTACCGAGCTACCCTCACGGAAAAACGAGTTTGTTGTGTCAACTAACTGGTTTGTAAGAAATGCTCTTAGCGATTAGTTAGTTGGGGCAACCATTTTCGTCCTTACCTCAACTATTTTATTGGTTGCCAATGACCCAACTAATAAAAAGTTGATTGCGGGAACCACGAAAATGGTTGCTACAACTAACTAATTACTAAGACCATATCTTACAAACTAGTAGCCCCAACCAACTCGTTTTTTTCGTGCTGATAGGGGCGTTTTTAAGTTAGGTGGACCTAACTCTAAGGACCTAACTCTAGACCTAACTCTAAGGATCTAACTCTAAGCACCTAACTCTAAGCACCTAACTCTAAGGACCCAACTCTAAGGACCTAACTCTAGGGACCTAACTCTAAGGACCTAACTCTAAGGACCTAACTCTAAGGACCTAACTCTAAGGACCTAACTCTAAGGACCTAACTCTAAGGACCTAACTCTAAGGACCTAACTCTAAGGACCTAACTCTAAGGACCTAACTCTCGGACCTAACTCTGAGGACGAAATAAAGAAAGGGAAAGTCTCGTCGACGTGGTCCTACATATATACAAAATACACAAATGTAAATGTAAGGTATTAGGGTGGTTGTAACACAGATACAGATACAAAAAGCGGTTTGAGAACTCCGTGGGAATCGATCGATAGCCCTGTCTGGAAATTCCTGCAGGAGAGTCGTAGATGTTTGTACTTGGTCGAGGGTCGTCGTCGACATCGTCGTAGTCGTCGTGTTTACGAAAATCGATCGAATGCCCGGCATATCCCTGGTCCGATCCCTGCTTTCCCCTTATCTAAAACCAACTCGCTCTCTCTCTCTCTCTCTCTCTCTCTCTCTCTCTCTCTCTCTTTCACCCCGTGTATTGTTGGGTAGGCTATATAGACCAAAACCACTCCGTTCATCCCCTTCGCCTCGCGATTCCCTCGCGGCTCTCAATGCCAGAATAACCCAGAGCCACCCCATCGCGTTTTCAGACCTGAAAACGCGATAGGTATAGGCTTGTATCCCAGACTCTGGCCGAGCGCGCTGTTTCATCCCTTAGCGTTCCTCCACCAACCCCTTGTCTCCCTGTCTCTATCTCTTTCTCTCTCTTTCTCTCTATTGCTATCTCTCTTTTGATTCCCTCCCACCTACAGAGTTAATACCATTAACGTGTATTCGGTAACTATCGAGCGTGACGAGCACGAGAATGGACGTCCGGGTGTGGAAATCACGGTGCCCGCTCGACCGAGAATCTCCCAGGCCGACAGAACTCGGTACCGTTCTCTCACTGTGTTATAGCTCGTGTGTAGCTCTGTGTGTAATTTTTTTCCCTTTCAAAACCCTCGTTTTTTAACCCTCGAGCGCGGGCCACCCCCTCGCCCTATTAATGTGCACACACAGTCACACGATCAAGCATTTAAGCCGCTAGGAAAAGGAGGATGATATTCGAAGATGCTGATGACTGTAGGGATGTTCGATTCTTTGGAAAGAATCAATCTTCTAATTCCGAACCAAATCAAGAAAATCGATTTTCATGAAAAATCGAATCCAAAGAATCGATTTTGTGAGAATCGATTTTTAAAATATCGTAAAAAAAGTTAATTGCTAATTAAGGCTTAGGTAAGTGTTTATTAAGTTTTTGCTATGGAAAATGATTAAATTCGATCAATTTATTTTGAATACAAAATGATGAATTCAAAATAACAAATATAAAGTAGTTTTCATTCTGGCATAAGTTTCTATTGTTTTACGATATTTTGCATATTTTTATTTTTAATTTTTTTAATTATTTTTCTCACGTTTTCGCATTTTCACATACTTTTTTTTTCTTTTAACCTTGACGTTGATGTTTCATAGGCTTTTGTCAATCTTTATTCAATTGGCAATCTTTAATAGATTATGAATTTAATAAAAAATCGGATTTTCCATTTTTTAAGGTCAAGAATCGATTGACCTTTCCTCTTCGATCTCAAAGAGGAAAAGGTCGATTTTTTTAACAAAAGAATCGATTTTTTAAAGAATCGAACATCCTTAATGCTGGGCAAAACAGTTGCAAAATTTGCAATTGACAAGGGGTTATCTTTAACAAGAGGGGTTGGAGATTTAATCGCTGAGAAATTTCAAATTCGACCTTGTTATTCCACACCATGAGGGAAATTTTGCCCCATTATCATTGGCGAGACGAAATATCGTTATCGAATATTCGACGAGAGTTGGCGATATCTCCTGCATTTGGAGATGTCTCAATCCACTTTATGCAGTTCAATCGTATGAATTATTGAATAATAGAGGGGGAGGGAGGCGAAGGTATGTAACGATAGAAGATTTCGACGAATATCGAGTTATTCGAATTTAGGGGCTCGTTTAAGAATGAAGAATATATGGAATATTATTATGCAAGTGTGATGGTATATAATATAAAGGGAGGCAGAATGGACACCATCCCAAGAATTTTTTTTTTCAATGAAAGAAAATGAGGAAAAACATTGAAAAAGCAAAATATCCAAGCCATCGATATCCAAAATATTGGAATCAACCTGCTTGCTACATTTTTTGCAATTAAATTTTTATATAATTCAATTTTAATCGTAGTCGCATTATTTGATATTTTTCTTAAGGTTATGGAAATGGCCATTTTGCCCCATTTCGATTTGGCCCTTGGGTTACCAAATTATTTTGGTAAAAATGGGTTATCATAATAATATTAGAGTGTCTTCAGGTGTTTTTTTCTTTAATAGGATGAGAATGACAATTTTTTGAAAATTTTACAACTCTTGATGGGCAACTGTCATGAAAAAGTCGAAATCCATGGATCTGATTTTATAATGATAATTCCCTTCTCTTTTTTTGAATATCTATTTTTTTCTATAATTTTTGTCGGTGTCCAATTTGTCCTCTCTTTTCCCTATATTAGGATTGCCAAAAATGAAAAGTTATTTTATTTCACTCCGTGCGTAAAATGCCCCCTTTACTCACTCGTACAATAAAATTTTGTACGAAATCAACGAATTAAAAAAAAAATAAAAATAAATAATGATGAATAACTATAATAATTATTATAATAATTATGAATAAATTATAAATTATAAATTTATTAAATACATTTTTTACATTAATAGTAGATTACGATATGAGTGCGGGAAACTTTTTCTCAACTCGTGTGGTTGCAACATTCACCTTCGGTTCATACTGCAAACTAACGCTCGTCAGAAAAAGTTTCATCGTACTCGTATCGTAATATACTATTAATGTAACAAATTTATTTAATTAATTTACAATTTATTCATAATTATTATAATAATTATTATAGTTATTCATCATTATTTATTTTTAATTTTTTCACTTTTTTAATTTTTTATTTCATCAAATAGGAAGTGAATAAAAAAATTGAGTTTTATTCTGGGACAGTCCAATATAAATTGATGGAAAAACACAAGAGGCATAGTTTATAAATGATAGGGGAAAATGAGGATACGGCGAAGTTTCATTGTGCGAGAACCGGAGTCTCGCTCTGTTTCTTCTGCATCGGAAATCACAGAAATCGTAAAATTTTCATATACACGCATGAAAAAATATGAGTGCGTATATATTAGGGTGATCCGTTTCAGGGCAACTTTTTTTTTTGACCCATCGTGCCCGAAAACCTTTAGTTGGTACTCAAAAACGAAGTTTCGCGAAAGGGGGGTGTTGTCAAAAAATATTTAGAGGTTGCGAATCAAAAAACTTTTTGTAGAGTATCATATTTCCTATGAGAACCCACTTGGAAAATATCGCGATATCAAAATTCGCGGAATGGTAACACTAGTAATGAGAACATTTTTTTTTTCAATGTTAATCAAATGGAAAACCTTCAATTTTGATTCGCGACCTCTAAATATTTTTTGACAACACCGCCCTTTCACGAAACTTCGTTTTTGGGCACCAACTAAAGATTTTTGGGCACGATGGGTAAAAAATAAAAAAAGTCGCCCTGAAACGAATCACCCTAGTATATATCCAATGACTTTGCGATGGAAAAACGTCACATCAATCCAAATTTTTTACAATAATGTTGGAGTTTTTTTTTCAAAATTCCTTCAAGATTCGAAAAATTTCTTAAAAAATTACTCTCAAAGAAAAAAAAGTCAAAAAAAATCTATACTTCTTCATAGACAATTGGAATTTTCATCATCAAAACGCATCTTATCATTACAAAAATTACTGAATTTTTTAGAATTATAAAATCCATTTTTCCTCAGGAATTAAATGAATTAATTAAGCGACGTCAATTTAACTGTTATGAGAATATCTGTTAAAGAGTCGATTGAAAAGAAAGCTGTCGAAAAAATTGTATAAAATCGATGGAAAAAATAAATTGTCGATTTCAAGGAGTTTATATTTATAGCTAAATACAAAAATATCTGTCTGGAGAGAGAAGTACCCGCGATATAGTAAATGGTCTCAGTGGACGGGTCTGAAGGTAGACAAAGAATCGGAAGATTTTCCGCTGCGACAGAATAGCAGGGACAATGTATATATAAGAGAAGGGGATAGAAGTGAGATATCGCGCAAGAAGGAAATATCATTATTTCGACGAAGAATGATGATAGTGACCGGGGCCAAAGAGAGAGAGAAAAGGAAGAGAGAGAAAGGGCGAGAGAAGGAAGGAGGGAAGGAGGGAGGGAGGGAGGGAGGGAGGGGGGAGGGAGGGGAGAGAGAGAGAGAGAGAGAGGGAGGGAGGGAGGGAGGGAGGGAGGGAGGGAGAGCTCTCGCTGTTTCTCTATCTTGCGAGGCAGAAGAGAAAGGGAGAATGGGTGGAAATAGAAAAATAGAGAGATACGGGACAACGGGTGGCGTATCATTATTCTGAGAGCGCGAGAGCAGAGTCTTCCGCACCGTCGGTTTATGCGGCTCCTGATGGCTCCTCTTGCTTTTCCCGCGCTCTGCTGGATGTGCTCTTCCCTCTTTATACACATTCCTGCAGCGCGGCTATGCACACAAAACTTCCGCTTTTCTTTCTCAACAGAGAGAAAGAAAGAGCAAGAGAAAGAGAGAGAGAGAGAGAAAGAGAGAGAGAGAGAGAGAGAGAGAGAGAGAGGAAAATTTTTCTTCGGGAAGGTGAAGAGGAAGAATTGGTCGAGGTCTCAAAACTCACTTCGCACAAAGTTACGAGAAACTAACTGGTCATCAATTTATTAAATTTCAAATTTTGTTGGAGATATTTGATTTCTCGAAACGAGCGATTTTCAGTGTTCAAATCGTCAGCGGATCAGTCAGAAGAGTTTTTCGGGGGAAGATAATAGTTATTTCCTCGATTTGGGGGGGTTAAGGGGTTATACGCAGTCAAGAGACCGAAAAAAAAACGATTTTTCAAGAATTTTTTCCGGAAAGACATTTCAATTTATTAACTTAAAAATTTATGTACATATTTTTGTAACTTGCAACTTTATTTTGAAATTTTTATTTTTTAAAAATGATGATGAAATAATAAGCCAAACGGTTAAATCTCATAAAATCATGAATTTTGAATTCTGTATATGCCAAAATTGTCCCAATAATGAAAAAAAAATTATTTAAAAAATAAAATAATTAAAATAATTGAAAATAAAATATACGCACACAGAAGGTAGAAAAAAAGCGATTTTTCGAGAATTTTCTCTGGAAAGACATTCTAATTTATTAACGTAAAAATTTATATTCATATTTTTGTAACTTTGAACTTTATTTTGAAATTTTTCTTTTTTCTAAATAATGATTGAATAATAAGCCAAACGTTTAAATCACATAAAATCGTTAATTTTAAATTATGTACGTGCCAAAATTGTCCCAATGATTAAAAAAAAATTATTTAGAAAATAAAATAATTAAAATAATTAAAAACAAATAATAACGAATAATTAATTGATATGTGATAAATAAAAATTAATAATTAATAGATAAAACATTTTGAAAAAATGAATATAATAAAATGATAAAAAATAAAATATACGCAGTCAGGAGGTCGAACAAAGCAATTTTTCAAGAATTTTTTTTGGAAAGACATTTCAATTTATTACCGTAAAAATTTAAATACATATTTTTGTAATTTTCAGCTCTATTTTGAAATTTTTCTTTTTAAAAAATAATGATTCTCGAAGCCATTGTAGCCGATCTTAGGGAGGTCCTCTAAAAAAGGGCGTCTTGCTGTGAGTACGATTTCTCTGAATTAGATAATCCAAAATGCACAAATAAAAAAGATTTTGTTAATACAAGGTATAATCTAGTATTTTATCGAAGGAATAAGCAAAATATTCATTTTTGACAAAATGGCGGCTTCTCGAAAAAAAAATCGACTTTTGTTGAAAATATTTGCCTCAAATTGTTTATAAAATGAAAAATATTTATCGGTAAAAAAATCCTGACTGCGTACAACCCCTCGATCCTAATTTCAACCCTAAAAGGGTTGCAGAATTCTTACCTCAAACCGAACCAAGTTTCAGGTAATTTCTTATCAAAAATTAAATTCGACGATTACGAACGATTTTCAATTTAATTGGAATCATAGTTATCGCGATGCGAATTGAATTTCTTTGGTAATAACATCCCGCGATATTTTAACTTATTTTGACAAAGTTTTGTGGAAGATTTCGAAATTTCTCGGTGCAGAAGGAGCAAAAACTTTTCATCGATACAACTTTTGTGGAATTGAGGGTTTTAATGGGGTTTCTCGTGTAGTTTTCAACCAACGATACCCGCAAAGTGCGCTCGAGTCTTCGGCTTCCGGATTTTTGATTTTTGTTTTTTCAGAACTTATTTTTTTGCCCCTAATTAGTGCACGGTAAGGTTGATTCAAGGGTGGAATAACATCGATGGCGTATCTAGGAGAGAAAATAAATTGACGGAGTACTATAATTAATTGGGCTCGGAAGCCCGAGCGAGAGATTGGCAGCCGGAAGTAATTGCCGTAAGCCGCTCAAAGTTCGAATCAACGTTTTCGCCCTCCAACTTTTCCTCTTTCCCCTCCGTCTCCGCTATTCCCTCGTTTTTTTTTCACGCTCAAACATGTTCATCGGAACCAGCGCAAACATTTGGTTTTTGAGCCCTTTTGGTTAATCGATAACAAATTTCGAAAAAATTTGGTTTTAAGTTTTTCGTCCAAAACAATTTTCTGAGTTCTTTATTCTCAATTTTTTTTTTTTATTACTACTTTTTTAATCTTTTTTTTTCTATTGATTTTTCTTTCACATAGAAGCAGTGACCCCGATGCATTTTCACGTGTCACCGAAGACATATACATTAGGGTGGGCGCAGAATCTGCTTTTTTGAAAAAAATTTCAGCAATACCGAAAATATTGTTCATTACAAAAAAAAATTGTGCTGCGGGAAAAAATTTTGAGTCATAAGCTCGCCAAAGTTCAAAGGGTTAAAAAAAATGTTCTGGGTTGATTTTTATTGGAAATTCCATTCTCTACAAAAAAGGTTCATATCATGTAGGATTGATAGTTTTTAAGAAAATTGCAATTTTAGTAAAAAAATTATAATTTTTCTCTATAGTTATACTTTTCGTGGGTAAAAAACAATGAATAAACTTCTTATTTTATAGGAAATTAAATTCTCTATAAAAAAAAAGGCTTCATATGAATTCATGTAGGATCGCTATTTTCTAAGATAATTACAATTTTAGTAAAAAAAATTGTCATTTTCCTCTTTCTCAATAATCATTATTTTTTAGAGAGAATCATTTTTTGTGGAGAATTAAATTTCCTATGAAATAAGGAGTTTAACAATTATTTTTTAACCATAAAAAGTGTAAATAATATAGAGGAAAATTACAATTTTTCCACTAAAATACCAATTATCTTAGAAACTTTTAATCCTACATGATTTGATAGAAGGACCTTTTTTGTAGAGAATTGAATTTCCCATGAAAATAAGCCCAGAATTTTTTTTACCACTTTGAACTTTGACGAACTTATTAGGCAAGATATTGACCTAAAATTTTTTCCCTTCGCACTGATTTTTTTTGTAGCACAATAATGAAAATATTTCGGGTATTGCTGAAAGAATTTAAAAAAAAAAGCGAATTTTCGGCCCACCCTAATATACATGTATGTAAATTGATGTAGGGGAGGGTGGGGCACGACGGCCCCCTTCGAAAATTCGGCCAAAACAAAATTTTGTTATTTCTCGACAAATTATCATAAATTTGATGTATTCACTCATTTTTAGGCCAATCACTGGGGCATAATGGACCACCCTAAAATATCAGGTCAGAACATTTTTTTTTATCTTAAAAATATGATGAATTTGATGCATTCATTCATTTTAAATGCACTACATGAGGGGTAAAATGGACCATCAAAAAGAAAAACATTTTTAACGATGAAAACAATTTTTTAAGATTAAAAAAGAATGTTCTCATTTTTTAGCGAGGGGCCGTCGTGCCCCAGAATTTTTTTTTTTTTTAAATTTCTGCAAAATGTCAGTGAATTCGTTCACGATAGAACAAAAAAGTATATAGATTTGATAGTGAAAGCAATAAGAAATATTTACCGGCTTAAGGGGGCCTTCATGCCTCACTCTCTCCTATATGTACATTTTTCTTTTTTTTTTCTTTTTCAATATGGAGATAATATGAACTCAAAACAAGGGTAGGTAGAGTCGTACGTGCGTGCAAACGAGTTATCGACCCTCTTATACTCGTTCGGGTAGAACTATATGACTCTATAGACATAGAATTTCTACATATATATCGTATAATGTACCCAGCCGTTTCCGTTTCCGAGCCGCGGGAGGCCGTGCAAACGAGTGAGACCCCGATAGGGAACCCTCGTGCATTACGTCTAATGTTGCGTCACGAGATAACGCAAGGACGATTACTCATTTGCCACCACCCTCCGCGACGTTTTCCCGCAAAGTTAGTGCACCCTTCTCTCTTCTTCATGCTCACTCTCTCTCTCTCTTCCTCTCTCTATCTTTCTCTCCGTCGGAAGAGAGGGGGAGAGAGAGGGAGAGCGAGAGGGAGAGAGAGAGAGAGAGAGAGAGAGAGAGAGAGAGAGAGAGAGAGAGAGAGAGAGATAGAGAGAGAGAGAGAGAGAGAGAGAGAGAGAGAGAGAGAGAGAGAGAGAGAGAGAGAGAGAGCAACGCCGCGAGTAAAGCTCGAGAGCTTTGACCCTTTGGCTCTCCTGTAACAGTGTAACCCAGATTCGCAAAATTTTTTCCAAATTTTTACTTGAAATTTTTTTCTCAATTTTTAATTAATAATTTTTTATCAATTTTTACTTCAATTTTTTTTATCATTTTTTGGTTCAATTTTTTTTATTAATTATTACTTCACATTTTTTTTATTAATTATTACTTCAAATTTTTTAATCAATTTTTACTTCACATTTTGTTAATCATCGTTTACTTCAATTTTTTTTTATTAATTATTACTTCACATTTTTTTTATTGATTATTACTTCACATTTTTTTTATTAATTTTTACTTCACATTTTTTAAATCAATTTTTACTTGAAATTTTTTTGTCAATTTTTAATTCAGATACTTATTTCTATCAATTTTTACTGCATTTTTTTTTATCAATTATTGCTTCATTCTATTGTCTCCAAGAAATAATCGAAAGACAGAATCTTTAGTTTTGCTTTAAAAAAATAGTATCGGAGTTTGTAATTAACCAGGAATTACCGTAAAACGGGGCTACTTTGTTGGTGTTTCGGACGTTTTTTGGTCGTAACTTTTTAACGTCCAAAATTAAATTTTTTTTTGCTCGAACAGAACAATGTGTCCTTTGGCTATAAAATGTATAACACTAGCAAGCCCCACTAGACCCTCACAATTTTATATATTTAGAAAAAAAAGCTAAAGTAACCTCGAGTGTGGAGCTACTTTGGAGAGGCATTGAAATGCAACTTGTGTCAAAGATCCACATCGTAAATGCAGCTTTGACATAATTTTGATAAAAAAACAATAATGTTTTATACATTGTACATGAAATTAAATGAAAAACAACGATTTTTGACAATGAATTCGTCATTTTTATTGAAGAAATATTTTACATGAAAATACCAAATACTTAGGCCCGAATTTTAAGTTCTTAAGATCAAACTTGAGATCAAACTTTCCATTGAACTCAAATTTGAATTTTAGTTCGAACTTAAGTTCAAATTTAAGATGAATCTTAAGTTTGAACTCAAGTTTCATTATAAGCTTATACTCATGTTCAAACTTTAATGCGAACATCAAATCGATCTTAAGTTCAGACTTAAATTGGGTTTGAGGTTTGACCTTGATATCCATCTTGAGCATGAACTTTAGTTCGATCAAACTTCTTTCACTGCCTCCCTCAATCGTGTTACTTTAAATTAGTCGTGAAAATAATTAAGTACGATCAAACTTGAGTTTAAGCTCAAGATGGATCTTAAGTTCGAACTTCGAACCAAATTCAAATTTGAACTCAAGATCGATCTGAAGTTCGCACTAAAGTTTGAACTTGAGTATGAACTTATAATGGCACTTTGGTTCAACTTACGATTCATCTTAAATTGGAACTTAAGTTCGATCCTAAGTTCCAACTTGAGTTCCATGGAAAGTTCGATCTTAGGGTAGGACTTGTGACTTGAAATTCTGGCCTTACAGATGTAACAGACGTTGGAGTCGTTCTTCTTGCCCTTCTTTATTCCCTTCATGCGAATGGCATCATCGATTGTTCGGACATCTTGACTTGTTACACATATCTGTGTACCTGGTTTACGAATGACTTTTTTTCCTCTTCTACCCACTCCCCGCGCCCCTCCCACCCCACAAGGTCACGAGGGTTCACTGCGGACACGTTTTTACCGTATTTTGCTGCTCGTCCAAAGTAGCCCCAAAAATCAACAAAGTAACCCCCAAAGTCAAAGTAGCCCCGTTTTACGGCAATAACGAGGAATGATTCATTTTTATTGGTTTAAATGATGCTTAAACTGTTTAAAAATGATATTTAAAAGCTATTGTGGGGGGGGGGGGGGGGAGCGAGCTTATAAACTATTTTCATTGCTCATTTTTAAAGCGTTTACATGAGTAAGCGAATCTTTGAACGCGTTTTTTTTTTTGAAAAACGTGTTTTCCAAATTTGCATCTTGAAAATTGAGGATTCGCTCGATTTTTGTCCGATTGATTTGGAATTTTAACTGCAGCTTCCTAGATAAATTATCCATCGATGAAGACGCGATTTTCACGGTTAATAAATAATTATAGTTGCAAGAAACAATTCAAGATCAATTTTTAATCAAAAAAAGAAGGTACAAATCAAAGTTGATGCCAATTTCTAGATATTAAAAAAAAATTAAAATCTTGGGTACAAAAAAAAAACTAATGCAGATTAAGGAAAAAAAATTATTTTCTGTAAATAATGTTTTTTTCCTCAGAATAAAGTGAATAAACACGTGTTCAAGTTACCTACTGCAAAGACGCCATTTTGTACCTTTGATAAAAATAAAAAATATTTTTGTACACGTTAATACGTATAGAATGAAACCTCGAAACTTAATTTTGATTCATTGTTTGGTAATCGAAAAAAAAAAAATACAAAAAAGTTTATTTTCTTCAATTACTATTAAGGGGGTCGTCTAGTGTGAAACCTGTTTTTTAAATGTTTTTTTTCGGGAATTTTTTTTTTGACAAAACATTAAAATCAAATAATTTATGAATTGCGTGTCATTTTTATTAACATTTGAACAAACTTTGTGAATTTTTTGAGTTTGTATTAAATATGTATTAAATATAGCTTTACAAAAATTTTCAATGCGAAAAATTGATTTTTTTTTCTAAAGCATAAAAAAATGATTTTTTCGGAATTCTGACTTTATCTTGGTTCACGGTAGAGCCTCAAGTCTCACAATTGAAATGGCGTTTGGTTTTTTGATTTCAGATAAGCAGAACGGCCGGAATCATGGCAGCAGTGGAGCACCTTTTTTTTATATGTGTTCCTGTTGGGCGGTGTATCTAGGGCTAGGAAACGCTTATGGAGAAAAGTTTGCCAGCGTTAGTGGCGCCCCAAGCGACTTAGCGGAGTTTTGGGGAACTAACAACATAGCTATATATAGCTATATATCCCAGTGTAGTTAGTTCCCCAAAACTCCGCTGTATATATATCTGTATGCATAGCTATATATAGCTATGCATATAGATATATATCCCAGTGTAGTTAGTTCCCCAGAACTCCGCTAAGTCGCTTGGGGCGCCACTAACGCTGGCAATATTTTTAACACGAGCGTTTCCTCGCCCTGGGTGTATCTCCGATTATGTTTAATACATTCACTTCGAAAAATTCACAAAGTTTGTTCAAATGTTAATAAAAATGATACATAATTCATAAATTATTTTATTTCAATGGTTTGTCAAAAAAAAATTCCGAAAAAAACATTAAAAAAACAGGTTTCACACTAGACGACCCACTTAAGATTTTTGAATAAATTATCCTTTTCTTCTCAATACAAAATGTATTTTTTATGGTTTTTTCTCAAACGAATACATTCAATGATAAGAAAGATTAGGCATCAATTTTGAAAATATGGCTTCGGAGATTGAATTAATAAAATTTTAAAATCTTCGAAGTGATGGAAAAATAGCTGCAAATTGGAAATTTGACGAAATTAACAATATTTTTCAATAACTCCTCACACAACTGAGCCAGAAGTTGGAAATCTTCCAGTCCCAGTCCAACTTCCGGTAGATTCGTCATTGCTAATATATTTCAAGCTAAAATCATGAGGGTTGCCTTCCGAAACGTTTGACGAATTGCAAAGGGGACCGTAAAGAACGAGGACCATGGAAAAGAGATAAACTACCTCTCAATGAATGCAGTCACGGTTTATATACCTACTTTGAGCAAAGGGAGGGGGGAGAAGAATTTTGAGTGCTATACAGAAAACGGGTAATCGTGCTATTCGCTTTATATGGGCACTTTGAGATCCTGCATAATTGCCAATAAACTTAACCACGAGAGTTTGGGGAAGGGTTGAGGGAGTCTCGCGGAAATCGATCGTTCAGTTGCAAAAGGGCTCAAGTCTCTACACTGCAGCATTGAAGATACGCCATTTTTGTTGGTACACATTGACTAAGCCTCTCTCGTTTCTACCAACTTCCAAGTATGCGTATGAGCATAACGGTATGTGTTTCCTGGTGACTTTTCACCGGGAAACGTTGCACCTTGGATATGGGTCGTTCCATGTCAAATCGACCAAGATTTGGAATCCAACCCCTTTCAATTTTGATGAAATTTGGTCAGATGTTTTTGTTTTCAATAAAACGAAGTTCTACCAAAGGAACAAAATTTTTTTTAAAATTTTCGAATGTTATGCAAGATTCAAAATTTCAGAATTCTTTAAATCTTTCAAGTTTATTTTTTAAATATCTCGAAAACTATTATAGTTACGAAAAAATCGTTCTGGGTTCGTCTGGAAGAATATACTTGTGGCCAGGAAAAAAAAAATATTCCGAAAAAAAAATTTGAAAAATTATGAATTTGGAGAATTTTGAATTTTCAAAAATCGTGAAAATCCAAGTTCCGTATTAAATTTTTGGTTCAATTTCTTTTATATAATAGCTTGGTATTGATCTTAAAGGATCCTTCAATTTTCAGAAAGGTGTTTTTTGTTTTTTCAAAAATATGCATTTTGGAATTTTTAAAAATCGTGTAAATCCACGATCAATTTTTAGTTAAATTTTATTTATATAATACCTTGAATTGATCTTAAAAGATCCTGAAATTTTCAGAATGGTGGTTTTTTGTTTCAAAAATATAAATGTTTGAATTTTGGTAAAAAAAAATATTTAAAGATCAGTGCGAGGTGTTATACAAAAAAAATGGAACCAAAAATTTAATACGGAACTTGAATTTTCACGATTTTTGAAAATTCAAAATTCTCAAAATTCATCATTTTTCAAATCTTTTTTTTTTCGTAGTCACTTCGTTTTATTGAAAACGAAAACTTCTGACCAAATTTTATCGAAATTAAAAGGGGTCGATTCCAACTCTTCATCGATTTGACATGGAATGACCCATATAAAGTGGCATTTTCGGGATAGGAATAGGCGAGGACGTCTAATAAACGCAATGTTACGAGAGTCGAATCTATGAGCACACGTTGGATCGTACAATACGCGCCTTAAGGTACAAAGGAGCCCAAAACGAGCAACGTGTCTTCAGAGCCAAACTATAACGCCCTCGGAAAAGCCTTTCCCCTCTTCTCGGTCGACTTGGAAACTCCACCGAGTGTTGGAAAGTGTGCCCACGTTACACCGCGTGTTCGCCCACTGTTATCCAACCCCCGGAAATTGTTACCGCTTCTTGTTAAGCGAAAACTGTACTCATCAACCGGAAGTGACGAGAGACGGAATTCGTCGGGAATACGTCATTTAAACTCGGGAACACGCGGAAATTGTCCCCGTTGAATATTGAACTTAATTTACCGATAATTTCAGTCGAATAGTTTCAGCCAATTTCTCAATGTTCCGTAAAATTGGCGAAAACCAAACGGGTAACCTAATTCGGAATTATTTTACATGGAAACTTTAACTTTAGAGATGATTTCTCCAAAATAATGTCTTTTGACGATAATAAGACTGAGAGAGTTGATCTCTAAACCAAATCGAAATGATATACTCGCTAAACCCAAATGATAACCTCGCTAAAGCTTGATAGACATAACAAGTATATAATATTGAAAAAAGCCCTTTGGAAATGAATTTTACAAGCCTATTTGATTAGAAGTAGAAAACAGATCATTTCAGTTGAATCATTTAATTTAATTTCTCAATGTACTTTAAAATTGACGAAAACCTAACGGGTAACCTAATTCGGATTTATTATATGGGAAAATATAAACTTTACTGATGATATCTCCAAAATAATGTCTTTAGAGAATAATAAGATGGAGGGAGTTAACCTCTAAACCAAATCCAAATGATAAACTCGCTAAACCCAAATGATAACCTCACTAAAGCTTGATAGACATAACAAGTCTCTAATGTTGAAAAAAACCCTTTGGGGATAAACTTTACAAGCCTATTTGACTGCAAGTAGAAAACAGATCATTTTAGTTGAATCATTTCATCTAATTTCTCAATGTACTTTAAAATTGACGAAAACCTAACGGCTAACCTAATTCAGATTTATTTTACAAGAAAACATAAACTTTACTGATAATTTTCCGAAATAATGTCTTTAGAGGATAATAAGACGGAGGGAATTAACCTCTAAACCAAATCTAAATGATAACCTCGCTAAAGCTTGATAGACATAACAAGTCTCTAATATTGAAAAAAGCCCTTTGGGGATAAACTTTACAAGCCTATTTGATTGCCAGTAGAAAACAGATCATTTCAGTTGAATCATTTAATCTAATTTCTCAATGTACTTTAAAATTGACGAAAACCTAACGAGTAACCTAATTCGGATTTATTATATGGGAAAATATAAACTTTACTCATGATTTCCCCAAAATAATGTCTTTAGAATATAATAAGATGGAGGGAGTTAACCTCCAAACCAAATCCAAATGATAAACTCGCTAAACCCAAATGATAACCTCACTAAAGCTTGATAGACATAACAAGTCTCTAATATTGAAAAAAACCCTTTGGGGATAAACTTTACAAGCCTATTTGACTGCAAGTAGAAAACAGATCATTTTTTTAGTTGAATCATTTCATCTAATTTCTCAATGTAGTTTGAAATTGACGAAAACCTAACGGGTAACCTAATTCAGATTTATTTTACGAGAAAACATAAACTTTACTGATAATTTTCCGAAATAATGTCTTTAGAGGATAATAAGACGGAGGGAGTTAACCTCTAAACCAAATCTAAATGATAACCTCGCTAAACACAAATTATAACCTCACTAAACCCTGATAAACATAACAAGTCTCTAAAATTGAAAATGCCCTTTGGGAATAAACTTTACAAGCTTATTTGATTAGACGTAGAAAATAGATTATTTCATATAATATCATCTAATTTCTCAATGTCCCTTGAAATTGTCGAAAACTAAACGGGTAACCTACTTCAGATTCATTTTCCATGAAAAAGGGACAACTTTAGTGATGATTTCTTAAAAATAATATCTTTAAACAATAATAAGACTGAAAGAGTTCATCTCTAATCCAAATCCAAATGATAACCTCGATAAACCCAAATGATCACCTCACTAACCCTGGATAGACGTAACAAGTCTCTAAAATTGAACAAAGCCCTTCAGCAATAAACTTTACAAGCAGATTTTTTAATGTCCCTTAAAGTTGGTGAAAACCAAATGGGTAACCTACTTCAGATTTATTTTACATGAAAAAGGGACAACTTTAGTGGTGATTTCTTAAAAATAATATCTTTAAACAATAATAATATTGAGAGAGTTCATCTCTAAACCAAATCCAAATGATAACCTCGCTCAACCCAAATGATAACCTCACTAAACCTTGATAGACATAACAAGTCTCTAAAATTGAACAAAGCCCTTCAGCAATAAACTTAACAAGCAAATTTTTTAATGTCCCTTAAAGTTAGCCAAAACCAAACCTACTTCAGATTTATTTTACGGGAAAAAGGGACAACTTTAGTGATGATTTTTCCAAAATATTGTCTTTTGACAATGATAAAACTAAGAGGGTTAATCTCTAAATCAACCCTAGATGATAACCTCACCAAATCATAACCCTAATACACATAACAAGTCTCCAAAATTAAAAAAGGCCCTTCTTATTAAATTCCTTATTTACTTTAAATTACTTAATACTTACGACCTTACCTACCTACTACCTAACCCACTTACTACCTTACCTACTTACTACCTTAAATTACTTATTGAAGTCGAAAATAAATAATTGACGATTCATCGTCAATTCCAAAAAGAGTTAATCTGTCTTTATGCGGATAAGCCAAATTTTTTTTTACAAATGTACGTTATCACGAAAGCTCCGGGGACGAAGCAACGAAAAATTGCATTATTTTTCATCCAAATGACATTTTTTGCTTCCTCTTCCCGACAAACATTAATATTATCAAAGAGAGACGAAAATTCAGTCTTTGGAGCTGAAATGGTAAACTTTTATGTTCACCATACCGCGCTCGTGTATTTACGTCTTATCATGGAAATATACATATATAAATATCCCTATTTTTCCTTTTTTTTCTCATTTCCGTACTCGAAGTAAAAATGGTCGAGGTTTTAACGTGAATGCTGTGGGCAATGAGAACTTGCGCCCGCGAACGAGGGATGAAAGAGAAAAAGGGGTCTGAAAGAGAAAAAAAGAGGGTGGTTTAAAAAAAAAAAATGGCGGAAAGCCTCTCGCCGGCGCATCAACGTTATAATTCCCGGTTCTGTATACGAGGAAAACCCGGATCGAGAGAAGAGAGAGCATAGCGAATGGGGAACGAGATGGAGAAGCTTAGGCTAATTATACGGCATTAATTATATCTGTGCCCGCGTTTCCCTCGCGTCTCTCTTTCCTGGAACAGCGGGCTAAAACGGCAAAAGATAAAGGGTAAAAGAAGAGAGAGAGAGAGCCCACGAAGCTTTTTCATACGGAACAAGTCCGGACGAGCTTGAGCCACTCGAGTGCGCTTGGAACTCGTCGACGACGTCATCATCGTCGTCGACGTCGTCACTGAACTACACATGGGAAACACAACCCCCACGCGCTTTCGTCAACCGCAAAGCCTCTATATTATGATGTTAAAAGACGAAGAAAGAGGGTTGGAAAAGCCGAAGAAGGGGCAAAAATATAGCCGGAGCGCGTTTGTCAAAGAGTTTTCACCGAAGTGCATTTGTAGGACAACGTTTTGGACATCCGCTCTTCTCAAGAGGATTATAGAAAAAGTTGAAAACGAGCCCCTGAATGTGCCAAAAAGAATTCCAGGGGAGGAGCGAATATTCGATGTTGATTCAGTGTGAACACTGAGAAAAAAGTTCAGTTAAATCAACTAAATCCACTTAGTTGATAAAAATTTAGTTGATTCAATATTAATTTGTTCGAAATAATGAGACTATAATAAATTCAACAAATGGATTTGGCTAACCATAAGATATGAGGTGAACAAAATTATTTGGTCAATTTACAGATACAATTTAGTCCAATTTACATATTACTGAGTTGCCGCAAAATAAATATTTTGTTGATTTCTAGTTTATATTAACTAGATAAATGTAGCTGTAACAAGCGAAAATTTCGTATTTTCAATCAAACAATTTGTTTGGTACAAACATTTTTTATATTGCCAGATCAAATAAGTATATGTATTCAAAACAATCCATAATATTGTGTCTATCGCGAAATGTTTTTTTGAACCAGCGTATAATGATGAGAAATGAAAAAAATCATTTGGTTGTCCATATTTCACAACAAAGAAACGATTTTGTTGCACGAAATTTAATCTTGTTGAAATACAAAATTATTCATTTGAATACTATGAACAATAATTTGATCACTGAGAAAGAAGTTAGGTTAAATCAACTTGATCCATTTAGTTGATAAAAATTTAGTTGATTCGATATTAATTTGTTTGAAATAATGAAACTATAATTAAATCAACAAATGGATTTGGTTAACCATAAGATATGAGGTGAACGAAATTATTTGGTCAATTTACAGGTACAATTTAGTCCAATTTATTTATTTATTTGTTTAGTCCATTTATTTAGTCCATATCATTATTTTTTCGACATACCGTACCATTCATATACCACAAAAGTTGAGAAAGTTCGTAAGCTGTCCGTAGCTCAGTAGGTAGCGTGTTAGGTCGTCAAGTAGGATAGGTAGGTAGGGTCGCAGGTTCGAATCCCCGTCGGAGAGAGCGTAAAATTAGATCGGACGATTCGCGCAAATACTATTTTTCTTTTATGTCGCTCATTTTGAGGCTGGTAAAATATGCATTTTGAATTATTTTTCAAATACTACATATTTTTTATACAAAGTTTAGCCATAATTGATTTCAGGATTAAAAATTTAATTGCGCCAACTTCATACTTTACTTCATACTTTAATCCATCTATCACATTATTTATATACCTGAAATAAATAATGGGTTGTATCAACTATTTATTTTGATACGTGTGGATTACATTTTTATTCGAAGTAACAAATTTTTATTTGATTGAACTGAAACTTTGCCCATTCAAGCAACGATTTAATTAAAATTTCCACAATATATTTTGTTGAATCAACACAATGATTTCATTGAACGTCCGGAAACAAACATTTAGTTGAGTCAAACAAATTTTTGCACTTTCAACAAAATTTTTTTTTCAGTGTGGAATGACCCAAGTACCAGAATTTACGGGACGTACCCGAAAACTTGAAGAGTACTTGATACTGGTACTTGATTTTTTCAAGTACTTGTACTTCAAGTACTCGTCTTGACGAGTACTTGCAAGTGACAAGTACTTTGTACTTCAAGTACCACCGGTACTTTGTACCTGATACTTGAAGTATGCAAGTACTTTGCCCAACTCTGGTTCAAACTTAAATTAAATTAAGTTAAATTGGGCCAAAAAATCACCTTAAAAAATTTGCAAAAATCGATGGTCGAACTCAAGATCTTTTACGGAGACTCCAAATAGTGTTTCGAGGATTTTTCTCTCTGAAAACTCATCCGGAAGGATAAATTCAGAAATAAATATATTTTCGTTGAATTTTCCTGATTCAACCTTCGGCGTCATCTGAAGAATCTGACGCAACTATTTTGATTTGAAAAAAAGTTAATTTGGGATATTGCCTGAGTGAAGAGTTCCAGGACCTTTTAGGGAGGATTTGATATGCCGAATTCAAACCCATTTTATGTGGGAGCCTTCTTGACCTTTCTTTTCATCCAACTAACAGTAATTGGCCAATATCTAAAAACGAGGTTATCGGTTTTTCCTTGCGCGAATATTGCAACAAAAGTCTTGACAAACTGATGACCTTGATTATTCCCTTTTTCGAGTTCCTCCCTTCGGCCTACCAGGTGTGTAAGTATGAAACCGGAATTTGCCCATAGGTGGCGCTAGATGTCGATGCAGTTACCGACACATCACGTCAGCGGTGTCTTGTTATTGTATTGATATCCGACAAAGATTTCCAACTCACAACAACACGAGTTTAATTCAGTAGCATTAGTTTATTAGAGATAAACATGTCGAGTTTTGTGCCAACAAATTACGATTTGCGGACAGCCCTACTTTTCTGTTTTCATCTGAAGAAAACCGCAGCCGAATCGCATCGAATGCTTCTGGAGGCGTTTGGTGAGCATGCTCTCGGTAAAACACAGTGTTTCGAGTGGTTTAAACGGTTCAAAAGTGGCGATTTTGACGTGAGGAACGAAGAACGTGGAAGACCACCGAAAAAGTTTGAAGACGCTGACCTGCAAGCCTTGTGGGACGAAGACGACGCTCAAACACAACAACAACTGGCGGATCAGTTAAAGGTGACCCGAGAAGCCATCTCCCTTCGGTTAAAAGCCATGGGAAAGATACAAAAGGTGGGGAAATGGGTTCCACATGAACTCAACGAAAGACAGCAGGAAAACCGCAAAACATCATGCGAAATGCTGCTCGCCAGGTTCAAAAGAAAGTCATTTCTCCATCGAATTGTGACTGGCGATGAAAAGTGGATATATTTCGAGAATCCTAAGCGCAAAAAGTCATGGGTTACTCCGGGTGAACCATCAACATCGACGGCAAGACCAAACCACTACGGACGAAAGACAATGCTGTGTGTTTGGTGGGATCAGAAGGGCGTAATCTACTACGAGCTGCTGAAACCTGGGGAAACTGTCAATACTCAACGCTACCGACAACAAATGACCGATTTGGATCGAGTTTTGCATGAAAAACGACCAGAATACCAACAAAGACAACACAAGGTGATTTTGCTGCATGACAATGCACCAGCACACAAAGCAAAACAGGTCCAGAAAACGATAGAGTCGTTCCGTTGGGAGATTCTTCAGCACGCGCCTTACTCACCAGACCTTGCCCCATCCGATTACTACTTGTTTGCATCGATGGGACACGCACTTGCTGAGCAGCGCTTTACTTCTTACGAAGATGTACGAAAATGGCTCGATGACTGGTTTGCCTCAAAAGAGCAACAGTTCTTTTGGCGCGGAATCCACAAATTGCCAGAAAGATGGGAAAAATGTATAGATAGCGACGGACAATACTTTGAATAAGTTACTTTGTATCATATCATTACAATAAACGTGTTTTTTCTGTACAAAAATTCCGGTTTCATACTTACACATCTGGTATTCGACACTCCAGAGCGAGTCCGTCCACCTCGAGGATCGCTTCTACATGTACAAACCCTCGAAATTGCTCTGTGTAGGTTTGAAATCGAGACACAACCGAAGGGAGCTCTCCATCGATATTCTTGGAGTGGATCGCAGCGGAAGAAGAGGAGCGATGGAGAGGCAAAGAGAGGAGAGTATTGTGAGCTCGGTACGAGGGATATTAGACGAAAGTATGCAACAAGCCATAGCATGTAAAGGAGGGTGAATAAGGGAGAATGAGGGAAAGGTCCTGACGAAGAGAAAGCTCATTCTTGTTCCCTTGCCTTCCTCTTTTGCCCCTGGGACGATTTCATCGGCATCCAATCTCAGTTTGCAGACTGCACAATTCTCAGATTCTCCTTCCTCTCGTTTCATCCCTTATTCTCTCACTGCATATATATACTAGGGTGGGCCAAATAAAATGACTAATTTCTTTTTTCCTCGATATAATGAAAAATGTATTGTTTGGCACCTCAAAAAAACCCTCTGCAAGTATCAGCCCTTCGTATTTGAATTAAGAGGTCCCTCATCGCAAATTTTTATTTCCCATTTAAATAACATAGGAATTTTTTTTTCAACTTTGGAATTTTATTAGACTTCAACCGTTGAGGTTAGGAGAGTTTTTTTAGCACATTTTTGTAGAACTTTTGATGCTCTACAAAAAAGCTCTTTTGTGTCTAATCGATAAAACTAACCGTTCAGAAAAAAAAATTCCTATGTTATTTAAATGGGAAATAAAAATTTGCGATGCGGGACCTTTTAATTTAAATATGAAGGGCTAATACTTGCAGAGGGTTTTTTTTAGATGCCAAACAATACATTTTTCATTATATCGAGGAAAAAAAATTAGTCATTTTATTTGACCCACCCTAATACATACAGAAGTCTACATGCAAATATATATACACATGAGAGTGCATATAAAGGAGTTTTATTGTTCAAGTTTCGAGTGAAAAATCTAAACTTTTTTGACTCTTCCATTTTCCAGGCCATTCGTGAAAATTCACACGAACATGTCTACAAAAATAGCAATATGTTTCCATATATTTGCATCAATATAACTCGCTATTGCGGTAGAAATTTTACCATTATATGCTAGGGTGCAACTTTTAGGGAGGCTCTAATTTCTTAAGGGTGAGTTTGGAAAATGCTTCAGAGAAATTAGTAAAATGTATTAAGACGATATTTGATGGATCAATCGAAATAGATTTCATTTTTGCAGCATGAATAAAAAAAGGAGATTCTCAAATTCGATTTTCCACCCCTTCGCTGCCCCCAATCTTTCTCTCGCAAGACAGCGTTCATGAAATAAAATCCAGGACGAAAAATCGCTCAGTATCATAGACAAAATCGCCAATTGGTGTAAGAGATATAATTTATATATGGGGCATTCCACGTCAAATCTCACGGTCATCGGCCTGACCCCCTCGGATTTTGATGTCCAATGAATTGTGGGTTTCGTCTGGCCCAAAATATGACCTCAAATTTTCAGAATTTTTTTTTTTCGTTAATTTAAAAAAGGCCCCTCTTTATGTTTTCCCTCAATTTAATGATTTTGTGGCTCGGGCAACCCCCGAAAAATGAAATAAAAATTTCTAATAACTGAGGTCATATTTTGGGCCAAACGAAGCCCACAATTCATTGGACATCGATGACGTGATATACATATAAATCTTGTATATAAGGTATATATGGGGCATTCCACAGCGATTCGATCTGGGTCTGACCCTTCACATCTCCGATTTTGTGCGCAATTTTAATGGTTTTGTTGTACCTCTGAAGAGCACACAAGATTTTTTTCAAATTGAGTGCCCTTATCCAAACATTTTTTTAAACATCTTCAATTCATACAAAAATGTTCGGATAACGACAAACTCAATTCAGTATTCTCTTTCTGTTAAAAGAAAAAAAATCGAAAAAGCTTCTTATAAACAGAAAGAACCCGCTTTGGCTCAACGCTTGAAAAAAGGGATTTTTATGATTCGTCTCAGATTTTTAAGTTCGGACGAAAAATAATTTGTTTATAAGATTATAGTCAAGGCGAATCGCTCCAATAAAATCTGAAAAAAATCCTGAGGGGTTTTTTACAGAAAAAATCGGAGAGGTGAAGGGTCAGACCCAGGTCGATTCGGCGTGGAATGCCCCATATATAAATCTATAGCTGTACAGGGGAAAGGGAATTATGCTGATGCAATAGCACTTTGGCAATTTTTCGTCTCTTGCGTTTCACCGAGCGTTTGGGACGCTTTTTTCGCTCCCCATTTCGACAATTCGTTTTGCAGGATTCAAACGAATCCGTGGGCTGTCTCCTCTCCGCCTTGAAAATTTATGAAGTCACGACGAGGACGCGCGGGAAAAATCCGCGTTTCTCTCGTATATCGCGGGGCCGATGTTTCTCTTTTTCTCTTCCTCGAGGGTGAGAGAGAGCTCCCTCTCTCTCTCTCTCTCTCTCTCTCTCTCTCTCTCTCTCGGTCTTGGAGTGCATCGAAGCTTGTGGAAAGCACGTACAACCGAACCATCACCTACGTGCCCACGTTTTCACCCCTTCCTGTTCTCTACGACCGACCGAACGAGATACACGCAGGCTTAAATGCCTTTTCGAAAAAGAGTTACGAAATTCTCGCAACGTTCGCGAGTCGTTTCTTTATACGTGTTCGTCCCTACTACAATATATGGGGGATTCCGGGTGAAATGAAAATGTGCAACCAACTTTATTCGTCGTTTGTTTATTCATTTGGTGAGATTGGAGTCGAAATTTGATACACCCAGAAAAAGGATCTAGTCGTAGGTACCATAATCGTTTATTTGATTATTTTTTAGTTACTTTAAAGAAAATTTTCTTTCCATCCAATTTTGGGCGATATTTACTTCCACTATATTTATTTATTTGTATTCCCTGTCATCGAGAAACAGGCGTTGAAAAAAAATCCTACCCGTTGTTACTAAATACCTATTCACCCGTAATCTCATCCGATCATATCTGCAGATTTGTCAGTACCCCAAAAATCCGCCAGGTGGCTACCTCTCGCGCAAGCGAACCTGCCTCTCGACGGCTATATCCTTTCCAAGCTCGTCTATATTTGATATCCTTATTTTTCAGTATGGATATTTTATAATATATTGAACATTGCGGCAAAACGCAAGATGGTGGCATGCCCGAAAAGAATTCCCATAAAAAAGGGTATTTTTTCTTTTCCCTTCTGTTAGATTTAAATTTATTAGATCGCAATATATTTTGCTAGTAGGTAATTTCCTAGTAGAGGCCTACAACTAACAAAATTTATTTGGCTTGACTAGGATTTAGTCAAATGTACTAGATCCTTTTTCTGGGTGTATTAATTAAAATAGGGAAAACTTCTAAAATTGAAAATCGCCCTTCCAGTGAAGGCCGAAAAAAAATCTATTTTTTTATAAAATATTTTATTTTGTATATTATATATTTATAGAATTTTTTTTTGTTAAATATTTTATTATAAAATAAATAAATTTCTATTAGCCTAATAGACTATTTATTAAGCCAATATTCAGGAATTATGAAAAGCATACTTTCAGAATCCTTAAAAGTAGCTTTTTCAAGTGCTACCCCACATGACACATTGCTTAACAAATTTTTCTAATTTAAACATTTTTTTTCAACAACTATAGAATTGTCGAAAAAAGTAGTAGTTTTTCGGTAATCTATGACTCAATGTCTATTAAATATATTAAGATCTAAATGTTAGCTTTATAAACTTAGAAGATCAGGGAGGGGAAGTTATTTTTAGGAAACTTTGAACTATATGATCAAGACCATGGGACCAAAAAGTATTTAAAAAATATTTTTAGAATCCTTAATAGTAGCTCTTTCTAATGATACCTTACACGATATATCAATTAAAATTTTTTTAAAATTATATTAACTCTTTGATTCAATCTAAAATAATTTTTTTTCCTTATCACTGACATCAGGCCAGATTTTTAATTACTACGTTACTCAGTTTTCCAGAAAAATTATTAGAATTCCGTTTTTTCTTTTGAAGGTATAAGTCCCTAAGATTTTTAGGAATCCTAAAAATTTCCGTTCACCTTCTAAATAATTCAATGAAGCTGAAACTAGCAGCCAGAGCTAGCAGCCGCGCGAGCCCGCGCGCAGTAAGTTTCGAATGTGACTGTACGCGCCTCGGTGCCCCGAGAGAGCGCGCATTGTCCCAGGTATACGACCGGCGCCAGCATGGCTGAAGTATGGGAAAAACCAAGTTTTTCGTGAGAAAATGAAAATAGTGCCAACGGTAATTTATACGTCGATCGATTCGTCTATATCCGATGATCAAACGTATAATATATCAGGTTTCTATCTTCATAGCTACCACAACAACAAACATTTAAAACAAGCTAGCACACACGGAACTCAAATCGATCGCGGGCAAAAAATTATTTTCGCGAATAAATTAAATAAAAAATATTAGCAAGGCCGTCAACGGAACTGCTGATATGTCATTTTATTCGTCTAATGACAGAGAATTAATAGGTCAATTGTCAAATCGCCACTGTCATGCGTATGGCAGCAGCAAGTTTTTACATGACCGAGTTGAAGCTAGCAGCCACGAAATCTCAAGTGGGCCGCTCGCAAATAAATTAAATAAAAAATATTAGCAAGGCCGTCAACGGAACTGCTGATATGTCATTTTATTCGTCTAATGACAGAGAATTAATAGGTCAATTGTCAAATCGCGACTGTCATGCGTATGGCAGCAGCAAGTTTTTACATGACCGAGTTGAAGCTAGCAGCCACGAAATCTCAAGTGAGATGCTCGCAAATAAATTAAATAAAAAATATTAGCAAGGCCGTCAACGGAACTGCTGATGTGTCATTTTATTCGTCTGATGAAAGAGAATTAATAGGTCAATTGTCAAATCGCCACTGTCATGCGTATGGCAGCAGCAAGTTTTTACATGACCGAGTTGAAGCTAGCAGCCACGAAATCTCAAGTGAGCTGCTCGCAAATAAATTAAATAAAAAATATTAGCAAGGCCGTCAACGGAACTGCTGATATGTCATTTTATTCGTCTAATGACAGAGAATTAATGGGTCAATTGTCAAATCGCCACTGTCATGCGTATGGCAGCAGAGAGTCTTGACATCAGCTAGTACATCCAGAGCTCAAATCGACCGGGCGAGATAAATTCTTTTTCGCAAATAAATTAAATAAAAAATATTAGCAAGGCCGTCAACGGAACTGCTGATATGTCATTTTATTCGTCTAATGACAGAGAATTAATAGGACAATTGTCAAATCGCCACTGTCATGCGTACTGCAGCAGCAAGTTTTTACATGACCGAGTTGAAGGTAGCAGCCACGAAATCGCCAGTGGGATGGTCGCAAATAAATTAGATAAAAAATATTAGCAAGGCCGTCAACGGAACTGCTGATATGTCATTTTATTCGTCTAATGACAGAGAATTAATAGGTCAATTGTCAAATCGCCACTGTCATGCGTATGGCAGCAGAGAGTCTTGACATCAGCTAGTACATCCGAAGCTCAAATCGACCGCGCGAGATAAATTCTTTTTCGCGAATAAATTAAATAAAAAATATTAGCAAGGCCGTCAACGGAACTGCTGATATGTCATTTTATTCGCCTAATGACAGAGAATTAATAGGTCAATTGTCAAATCGCCACTGTCATGCGTATGGCAGCAGAGAGTCTTGACATCAGCTAGTACATACGGAGCTCAAATCGACCGCGCGAGATATATTCTTTTTCGCGAATAAATTGAATAAAAAATATTAGCAAGGCCGTCAACGGAACTGCTGATATGTCATTTTATTCGTCTAATGACAGAGAATTAATAGGACAATTGTCAAATCGCCACTGTCATGCGTATAGCAGCAGCAAGTTTTTACATGACCGAGTTGAAGCTAGCAGCCACGAAATCTCCAGTGGGATGGTCGCAAATAAATTAGATAAAAAATATTAGCAAGGCCGTCAACGGAACTGCTGATATGTCATTTTATTCGTCTAATGACAGAGAATTAATGGGTCAATTGTCAAATCGCCACTGTCATGCGTATGGCAGCAGAGAGTCTTGACGTCAGCTAGTACATACGGAGCTCAAATCTACCGCGCGAGATATATTCTTTTTCGCGAATAAATTAAATAAAAAATATAAGCAAGGCCGTCAACGGAACTGCTGATATGTCATTTTATTCGTCTAATGACAGAGAATTAATAGGTCAATGGTCAAATCGCCACTGTCATGCGTATGGCAGCAGAGAGTCTTGACATCAGCTAGTACATACGGAGCTCAAATCTACCGCGCGAGATACATTCTTTTTCGCGAATAAATTAAATGAAAAATATTAGCAAGGCCGTCAACGGAACTGCTGATATGTCATTTTATTCGTCTAATGACAGAGAATTAATAGGTCAATTGTCAAATCGCGACTGTCATGCGTATGGCAGCAGCAAGTTTTTACATGACCGAGTTGAAGCTAGCAGCCACGAAATCTCAAGTGAGCTGCTCGCAAATAAATTAAATAAAAAATATTAGCAAGGCCGTCAACGGAACTGCTGATATGTCATTTTATTCGTCTAATGACAGAGAATTAATGGGTCAATTGTCAAATCGCCACTGTCATGCGTATGGCAGCAGAGAGTCTTGACATCAGCTAGTACATCCAGAGCTCAAATCGACCGGGCGAGATAAATTCTTTTTCGCAAATAAATTAAATAAAAAATATTAGCAAGGCCGTCAACGGAACTGCTGATATGTCATTTTATTCGTCTAATGACAGAGAATTAATAGGACAATTGTCAAATCGCCACTGTCATGCGTACTGCAGCAGCAAGTTTTTACATGACCGAGTTGAAGGTAGCAGCCACGAAATCGCCAGTGGGATGGTCGCAAATAAATTAGATAAAAAATATTAGCAAGGCCGTCAACGGAACTGCTGATATGTCATTTTATTCGTCTAATGACAGAGAATTAATAGGTCAATTGTCAAATCGCCACTGTCATGCGTATGGCAGCAGAGAGTCTTGACATCAGCTAGTACATCCGAAGCTCAAATCGACCGCGCGAGATAAATTCTTTTTCGCGAATAAATTAAATAAAAAATATTAGCAAGGCCGTCAACGGAACTGCTGATATGTCATTTTATTCGCCTAATGACAGAGAATTAATAGGTCAATTGTCAAATCGCCACTGTCATGCGTATGGCAGCAGAGAGTCTTGACATCAGCTAGTACATACGGAGCTCAAATCTACCGCGCGAGATACATTCTTTGCGAATAAATTAAATGAAAAATATTAGCAAGGCCGTCAACGGAACTGCTGATATGTCATTTTATTCGTCTAATGACAGAGAATTAATAGGTCAATTGTCAAATCGCCACTGTCATGCGTATGGCAGCAGCAAGTTTTTACATGACCAAGTTGAAGCTAGCAGCCACGAAATCTCAAGTGGGCCGCTCGCAAATAAATTAAATAAAAAATATTAGCAAGGCCGTCAACGGAACTGCTGATATGTCATTTTATTCGTCTAATGACAGAGAATTAATAGGTCAATTGTCAAATCACCACTGTCATGCGTATGGCAGCAGAGAGTCTTGACATCAGCTAGTACATACGGAGCTCAAATCGACCGCGCGAGATATATTCTTTTTCGCGAATAAATTGAATAAAAAATATTAGCAAGCCCGTCAACGGAACTGCTGATATGTCATTTTATTCGTCTAATGACAGAGAATTAATAGGACAATTGTCAAATCGCCACTGTCATGCGTATAGCAGCAGCAAGTTTTTACATGACCGAGTTGAAGCTAGCAGCCACGAAATCTCCAGTGGGATGGTCGCAAATAAATTAGATAAAAAATATTAGCAAGGCCGTCAACGGAACTGCTGATATGTCATTTTATTCGTCTAATGACAGAGAATTAATGGGTCAATTGTCAAATCGCCACTGTCATGCGTATGGCAGCAGAGAGTCTTGACGTCAGCTAGTACATACGGAGCTCAAATCTACCGCGCGAGATATATTCTTTTTCGCGAATAAATTAAATAAAAAATATAAGCAAGGCCGTCAACGGAACTGCTGATATGTCATTTTATTCGTCTAATGACAGAGAATTAATAGGTCAATGGTCAAATCGCCACTGTCATGCGTATGGCAGCAGAGAGTCTTGACATCAGCTAGTACATACGGAGCTCAAATCTACCGCGCGAGATACATTCTTTTTCGCGAATAAATTAAATGAAAAATATTAGCAAGGCCGTCAACGGAACTGCTGATATGTCATTTTATTCGTCTAATGACAGAGAATTAATAGGTCAATTGTCAAATCGCGACTGTCATGCGTATGGCAGCAGCAAGTTTTTACATGACCGAGTTGAAGCTAGCAGCCACGAAATCTCAAGTGAGATGCTCGCAAATAAATTAAATAAAAAATATTAGCAAGGCCGTCAACGGAACTGCTGATGTGTCATTTTATTCGTCTGATGAAAGAGAATTAATAGGTCAATTGTCAAATCGCCACTGTCATGCGTATGGCAGCAGCAAGTTTTTACATGACCGAGTTGAAGCTAGCAGCCACGAAATCTCAAGTGAGCTGCTCGCAAATAAATTAAATAAAAAATATTAGCAAGGCCGTCAACGGAACTGCTGATATGTCATTTTATTCGTCTAATGACAGAGAATTAATGGGTCAATTGTCAAATCGCCACTGTCATGCGTATGGCAGCAGAGAGTCTTGACATCAGCTAGTACATCCAGAGCTCAAATCGACCGGGCGAGATAAATTCTTTTTCGCAAATAAATTAAATAAAAAATATTAGCAAGGCCGTCAACGGAACTGCTGATATGTCATTTTATTCGTCTAATGACAGAGAATTAATAGGACAATTGTCAAATCGCCACTGTCATGCGTACTGCAGCAGCAAGTTTTTACATGACCGAGTTGAAGGTAGCAGCCACGAAATCGCCAGTGGGATGGTCGCAAATAAATTAGATAAAAAATATTAGCAAGGCCGTCAACGGAACTGCTGATATGTCATTTTATTCGTCTAATGACAGAGAATTAATAGGTCAATTGTCAAATCGCCACTGTCATGCGTATGGCAGCAAAGAGTCTTGACATCAGCTAGTACATACGGAGCTCAAATCTACCGCGCGAGATACATTCTTTTTCGCGAATAAATTAAATGAAAAATATTAGCAAGGCCGTCAACGGAACTGCTGATATGTCATTTTATTCGTCTAATGACAGAGAATTAATAGGTCAATTGTCAAATCGCCACTGTCATGCGTATGGCAGCAGCAAGTTTTTACATGACCGAGTTGAAGCTAGCAGCCACGAAATCTCAAGTGGGCCGCTCGCAAATAAATTAAATAAAAAATGTTAGCAAGTCCGTCAACGGAACTGCTGATATGTCATTTTATTCGTCTAATGACAGAGAATTAATAGGTCAATTGTCAAATCGCGACTGTCATGCGTATGGCAGCAGCAAGTTTTTACATGACCGAGTTGAAGCTAGCAGCCACGAAATCTTAAGTGAGATGCTCGCAAATAAATTAAATAAAAAATATTAGCAAGGCCGTCAACGGAACTGCTGATATGTCATTTTATCCGTCTAATGAAAGAGAATTAATAGGTCAATTGTCAAATCGCCACTGTCATGCGTATGGCAGCAGCAAGTTTTTACATGACCGAGTTGAAGCTAGCAGCCACGAAATCTCAAGTGAGATGCTCGCAAATAAATTAAATAAAAAATATTAGCAAGGCCGTCAACGGAACTGCTGATGTGTCATTTTATTCGTCTGATGAAAGAGAATTAATAGGTCAATTGTCAAATCGCCACTGTCATGCGTATGGCAGCAGCAAGTTTTTACATGACCGAGTTGAAGCTAGCAGCCACGAAATCTCAAGTGAGCTGCTCGCAAATAAATTAAATAAAAAATATTAGCAAGGCCGTCAACGGAACTGCTGATATGTCATTTTATTCGTCTAATGACGGAGAATTAATAAGTCAATTGTCAAATCGCCACTGTCATGCGTATGGCAGCAGCAAGTTTTTACATGACCGAGTTGAAGCTAGCAGCCACGAAATCTCAAGTGGGCCGCTCGCAAATAAATTAAATAAAAAATATTAGCAAGGCCGTCAACGGAACTGCTGATATGTCATTTTATTCGTCTAATGACAGAGAATTAATAGGTCAATTGTCAAATCGCCACTGTCATGCGTATGGCAGCAGAGAGTCTTGACATCAGCTAGTACATCCAGAGCTCAAATCGACCGCGCGAGATAAATTCTTTTTCGCAAAAAAATTAAATAAAAAATATTAGCAAGGCCGTCAACGGAACTGCTGATATGTCATTTTATTCGTCTAATGACAGAGAATTAATAGGACAATTGTCAAATCGCCACTGTCATGCGTATGGCAGCAGCAAGTTTTTACATGACCGAGTTGAAGCTAGCAGCCACAAAATCTCAAGTGGGCCGCTCGCAAATAAATTAAATAAAAAATATTAGCAAGGCCGTCAACGGAACTGCTGATATGTCATTTTATTCGTCTAATGAAAAAGAATTAATAGGTCAATTGTCAAATCGCCACTGTCATGCGTATGGCAGCAGAGAGTCTTGACATCAGCTAGTACATACGGAGCTCAAATCGACCGCGCGAGATATATTCTTTCTCGCGAATGAATTAAATAAAAAATATTAGCAAGGCCGTCAACGGAACTGCTGATATGTCATTTTATTCGTCTAATGACAGAGAATTAATGGGTTAATTGTCAAATCGCCACTGTCATGCGTATGGCAGCAGCAAGTTTTTACATGACCAAGTTGAAGCTAGCAGCCACGAAATCTCAAGTGGGCCGCTCGCAAATAAATTAAATAAAAAATATTAGCAAGGTCGTCAACGGAACTGCTGATATGTCATTTTATTCGTCTAATGACAGAGAATTAATAGGACAATTGTCAAATCGCCACTGTCATGCGTATGGCAGCAGCAAGTTTTTACATGACCGAGTTGAAGCTAGCAGCCACGAAATCTTAAGTGGGCCGCTCGCAAATAAATTAAATAAAAAATATTAACAAGTCCGTCATCGGAACTACCAATACATCATTCTATTAGCCTAATAATATAGAATGAATTTTTTCATATTGCCACTGCCATGCATATGGAAGCAGCAACATTTCTTATAAGCTGTTTAACAGAAGCAGAAAGGAAATTCCAGGTATTCTGCATGTTATGTCGTCCGCTTGTACATTGAAAAATATTTTGGAGTAAAGCTGTTTTTTGTGGACGATTTTTATCGTTTACTCACCTTACCCTTTTATCGTCAACTCATCTTATCCGTTTAGCTGGAATCACTTTTATCACTAATTTAGCAAATTTATCTCACATTTTGTACATTTACACGAGTGAATGACGCGATTTTTTTCATACCTACTGATCGGAATCGTAAATTCACTATTTGCTCATGTTTATTTCACAACTAACATGGCCAGTGTATCGAATTCGATGTAGACATTTTGTTTAAGAAGAAAACTACACCAGATTCCGGACAATAAGAGAGCCTACGCGCATAGTATACGGTATACTGTACTGTTCAGACTGTTTTTATGCGTTTAACGTTTTTCTTGGGTTTTCTCGTGGTCGTCGGTTATCCCCCACTCCTCCATCACTCGCTTTGGACTCTCTCTCTCTCTCCTTTTTCGCACCCTTATGTACAGCTGTAAAAGATGGCGGTATTTTTATTGTTATTGTACCGCAGGCGCCTAAAAGTCGCTAAGATTATCCAGCCGGTGTAACTCGATCGTATTTTCGAAAATGTTAAAAATGTATACCCCTGACTCTATTTTTCTTTTGCGAACGTGTTATCTCCATCAGTGGACATATTTTCATTGATACGGTACTGCAATTTGGGGTACTTCAGTATAGAGAGAACTTTTTCTGTTAGGTTATTTGATTTCTTTAAATAATTTAGCGCGATAATATTAAAAAGTAAGATAAGTTTTTATAAACGAATTTTTTTTTAAATGTTCAATGTACGTTATTTGAATGGGATTTTTAGAACCTACAACTGCAGTATTTTGTGAAAAAAAATATGTGAAGACATCTTCAGTGTGCAGGAAAGGTATTTATCTTATTATACAAAATGAACAATTTTTCGGAGTGTAAAAAATAGAGTCGCGAAAGTGAGTCTTTTCGCTTCAAAAACTTTTTTTACTCCAAAACGCGTTCTCGTCCCTCCTTCAACACTCCGAAAAATTATCAATCGGGTAAAATGAGATACTTTTCCTGCACATTGAAGATGTAATTTTTTTTTCTTATGAAGATGTCTTCACACATTTTTTTACCAAATGCTGCAATTGTAGGTTCTACAAATCCATATAAATAATGTTTATTGATAATTTTAAAAAAACTTCTTCATATAAAAGTTGTTCATGCTGCCATACGCATGACAGTGGCGATTTGACAATTGACCTATTAATTCTGTGTCATTAGACGAATAAAATGACATATCAGCAGTTCCGTTGACGGCCTTGCTAATATTTTTTATTTAATTTATTCGCGAAAAAGAATTTATCTCGCGCGGTCGATTTGAGCTCCGTATGTACTAGCTGATGTCAAGACTCTCTGCTGCCATACGCATGACAGTGGCGATTTGACAATTTACCTATAAATTCTTTTTCATTAGACGAATAAAATGACATATCAGCAGTTCCGTTGACGGCCTTGCTAATATTTTTTATTTAATTTATTCGCGAAAAAGAATATATCTCGCGCGGTCGATTTGAGCTCCGTATGTACTAGCTGATGTCAAGACTCTCTGCTGCCATACGCATGACAGTGGCGATTTGACAATTGACCTATTAATTCTTTTTCATTAGACGAATAAAATTACATATCAGCAGTTCCGTTGACGGCCTTGCTAAAATTTTTTATTTAATTTATTTGCGAGCGGCCCTTTTGAGATTTTGTGGCTGCTAGCTTCAACTCGGTCATGTAAAAACTTGCTGCTGCCATACGCATGACAGTGGCGATTTGACAATTGACTTATTAATTCTCCGTCATTAGACGAATAAAATGACATATCATTAATTTATTTGCGACCATCCCACTTGAGATTTCGTGGCTGCTAGCTTCAACTCGGTCATGTAAAAACTTGCTGCTGCCATACGCATGACAGTGGCGATTTGACAATTGACCTATTAATTCTCCGTCATTAGACGAATAAAATGACATATCAGCAGTTCCGTTGACGGCCTTGCTAATATTTTTTATTTAATTTATTTGCGACCATCCCACTTGAGATTTCGTGGCTGCTAGCTTCAACTCGGTCATGTAAAAACTTGCTGCTGCCATACGCATGACAGTGGCGATTTGACAATTGACTTATTAATTCTCTGTCATTAGACGAATAAAATGACATATCAGCAGTTCCGTTGACGGACTTGCTAATATTTTTTATTTAATTTATTTGCGAGCGGCCCACTTGAGATTTTGTGGCTGCTAGCTTCAACTCGGTCATGTAAAAACTTGCTGCTGCCATACGCATGACAGTGGCGATTTGACAATTGACCTATTAATTCTCTGTCATTAGACGAATAAAATGACATATCAGCAGTTCCGTTGACGGCCTTGCTAATATTTTTCATTTAATTTATTCGCGAAAAAGAATGTATCTCGCGCGGTAGATTTGAGCTCCGTATGTACTAGCTGATGTCAAGACTCTCTGCTGCCATACGCATGACAGTGGCGATTTGACAATTGACCTATTAATTCTCTGTCATTAGACGAATAAAATGACATATCAGCAGTTCCGTTGACGGACTTGCTAATATTTTTTATTTAATTTATTTGCGAGCGGCCCACTTGAGATTTCGTGGCTGCTAGCTTCAACTCGGTCATGTAAAAACTTGCTGCTGCCATACGCATGACAGTGGCGATTTGACAACTGACCTATTAATTCTCTGTCATTAGACGAATAAAATGACATATCAGTAGTTCCGTTGACGGCCTTGCTAATATTTTTTATTTAATTTATTTGCGAGCAGCTCACTTGAGATTTCGTGGCTGCTAGCTTCAACTCGGTCATGTAAAAACTTGCTGCTGCCATACGCATGACAGTGGCGATTTGACAATTGACCTATTAATTCTCTTTCATCAGACGAATAAAATGACACATCAGCAGTTCCGTTGACGGCCTTGCTAATATTTTTTATTTAATTTATTTGCGAGCATCTCACTTGAGATTTCGTGGCTGCTAGCTTCAACTCGGTCATGTAAAAACTTGCTGCTGCCATACGCATGACAGTCGCGATTTGACAATTGACCTATTAATTCTCTGTCATTAGACGAATAAAATGACATATCAGCAGTTCCGTTGACGGACTTGCTAATATTTTTTATTTAATTTATTTGCGAGCGGCCCACTTGAGATTTCGTGGCTGCTAGCTTCAACTCGGTCATGTAAAAACTTGCTGCTGCCATACGCATGACAGTGGCGATTTGACAATTGACCTATTAATTCTCTGTCATTAGACGAATAAAATGACATATCAGCAGTTCCGTTGACGGCCTTGCTAATATTTTTCATTTAATTTATTCGCGAAAAAGAATGTATCTCGCGCGGTAGATTTGAGCTCCGTATGTACTAGCTGATGTCAAGACTCTCTGCTGCCATAAGCATGACAGTGGCGATTTGACAATTGACCTATTAATTCTCTGTCATTAGACGAATAAAATGACATATCAGCAGTTCCGTTGACGGCCTTGCTAATATTTTTTATTTAATTTATTCGCGAAAAAGAATTTATCTCGCGCGGTCGATTTGAGCTCCGGATGTACTAGCTGATGTCAAGACTCTCTGCTGCCATACGCATGACAGTGGCGATTTGACAATTGACCTATTAATTCTCTGTCATTAGACGAATAAAATGACATATCAGCAGTTCCGTTGACGGCCTTGCTAATATTTTTTATTTAATTTATTTGCGAGCGGCCCACTTGAGATTTCGTGGCTGCTAGCTTCAACTCGGTCATGTAAAAACTTGCTGCTGCCATACGCATGACAGTGGCGATTTGACAATTGACCTATTAATTCTCTGTCATTAGACGAATAAAATGACATATCAGCAGTTCCGTTGACGGCCTTGCTAATATTTTTCATTTAATTTATTCGCGAAAAAGAATGTATCTCGCGCGGTAGATTTGAGCTCCGTATGTACTAGCTGATGTCAAGACTCTCTGCTGCCATACGCATGACAGTGGCGATTTGACAATTGACCTATTAATTCTCTGTCATTAGACGAATAAAATGACATATCAGCAGTTCCGTTGACGGCCTTGCTAATATTTTTTATCTAATTTATTTGCGACCATCCCACTGGAGATTTCGTGGCTGCTAGCTTCAACTCGGTCATGTAAAAACTTGCTGCTGCTATACGCATGACAGTGGCGATTTGACAATTGTCCTATTAATTCTCTGTCATTAGACGAATAAAATGACATATCAGCAGTTCCGTTGACGGCCTTGCTAATATTTTTTATTTAATTTATTCGCGAAAAAGAATATATCTCGCGCGGTCGATTTGAGCTCCGTATGTACTAGCTGATGTCAAGACTCTCTGCTGCCATACGCATGACAGTGGCGATTTGACAATTGACCTATTAATTCTCTTTCATTAGACGAATAAAATGACATATCAGCAGTTCCGTTGACGGCCTTGCTAATATTTTTTATTTAATTTATTTGCGAGCGGCCCACTTGAGATTTCGTGGCTGCTAGCTTCAACTCGGTCATGTAAAAACTTGCTGCTGCCATACGCATGACAGTGGCGATTTGACAATTGACCTATTAATTCTCTGTCATTAGACGAATAAAATGACATATCAGCAGTTCCGTTGACGGCCTTGCTAATATTTTTCATTTAATTTATTCGCGAAAAAGAATGTATCTCGCGCGGTAGATTTGAGCTCCGTATGTACTAGCTGATGTCAAGACTCTCTGCTGCCATACGCATGACAGTGGCGATTTGACAATTGACCTATTAATTCTCTGTCATTAGACGAATAAAATGACATATCAGCAGTTCCGTTGACGGCCTTGCTAATATTTTTTATCTAATTTATTTGCGACCATCCCACTGGAGATTTCGTGGCTGCTAGCTTCAACTCGGTCATGTAAAAACTTGCTGCTGCTATACGCATGACAGTGGCGATTTGACAATTGTCCTATTAATTCTCTGTCATTAGACGAATAAAATGACATATCAGCAGTTCCGTTGACGGCCTTGCTAATATTTTTTATTTAATTTATTCGCGAAAAAGAATATATCTCGCGCGGTCGATTTGAGCTCCGTATGTACTAGCTGATGTCAAGACTCTCTGCTGCCATACGCATGACAGTGGCGATTTGACAATTGACCTATTAATTCTCTTTCATTAGACGAATAAAATGACATATCAGCAGTTCCGTTGACGGCCTTGCTAATATTTTTTATTTAATTTATTTGCGAGCGGCCCACTTGAGATTTCGTGGCTGCTAGCTTCAACTCGGTCATGTAAAAACTTGCTGCTGCCATACGCATGACAGTGGCGATTTGACAATTGACCTATTAATTCTCTGTCATTAGACGAATAAAATGACATATCAGCAGTTCCGTTGACGGCCTTGCTAATATTTTTCATTTAATTTATTCGCGAAAAAGAATGTATCTCGCGCGGTAGATTTGAGCTCCGTATGTACTAGCTGATGTCAAGACTCTCTGCTGCCATACGCATGACAGTGGCGATTTGACAATTGACCTATTAATTCTCTGTCATTAGACGAATAAAATGACATATCAGCAGTTCCGTTGACGGCCTTGCTAATATTTTTTATTTAATTTATTCGCGAAAAAGAATATATCTCGCGCGGTAGATTTGAGCTCCGTATGTACTAGCTGACGTCAAGACTCTCTGCTGCCATACGCATGACAGTGGCGATTTGACAATTGACCCATTAATTCTCTGTCATTAGACGAATAAAATGACATATCAGCAGTTCCGTTGACGGCCTTGCTAATATTTTTTATCTAATTTATTTGCGACCATCCCACTGGAGATTTCGTGGCTGCTAGCTTCAACTCGGTCATGTAAAAACTTGCTGCTGCTATACGCATGACAGTGGCGATTTGACAATTGTCCTATTAATTCTCTGTCATTAGACGAATAAAATGACATATCAGCAGTTCCGTTGACGGCCTTGCTAATATTTTTTATTTAATTTATTCGCGAAAAAGAATATATCTCGCGCGGTCGATTTGAGCTCCGTATGTACTAGCTGATGTCAAGACTCTCTGCTGCCATACGCATGACAGTGGCGATTTGACAATTGACCTATTAATTCTCTTTCATTAGACGAATAAAATGACATATCAGCAGTTCCGTTGACGGCCTTGCTAATATTTTTTATTTAATTTATTTGCGAGCGGCCCACTTGAGATTTCGTGGCTGCTAGCTTCAACTCGGTCATGTAAAAACTTGCTGCTGCCATACGCATGACAGTGGCGATTTGACAATTGACTTATTAATTCTCCGTCATTAGACGAATAAAATGACATATCAGCAGTTCCGTTGACGGCCTTGCTAATATTTTTTATTTAATTTATTTGCGAGCAGCTCACTTGAGATTTCGTGGCTGCTAGCTTCAACTCGGTCATGTAAAAACTTGCTGCTGCCATACGCATGACAGTGGCGATTTGACAATTGACCTATTAATTCTCTTTCATCAGACGAATAAAATGACACATCAGCAGTTCCGTTGACGGCCTTGCTAATATTTTTTATTTAATTTATTTGCGAGCATCTCACTTGAGATTTCGTGGCTGCTAGCTTCAACTCGGTCATGTAAAAACTTGCTGCTGCTATACGCATGATAGTGGCGATTTGACAATTGACCTATTAATTCTCTGTCATTAGACGAATAAAATGACCTATCAGCAGTTCCGTTGACGGCCTTGCTAATATTTTTTATTTAATTTATTCGCGAAAATAATTTTTTGCCCGCGATCGATTTGAGTTCCGTGTGTGCTAGCTTGTTTTAAATGTTTGTTGTTGTGGTAGCTATGAAGATAGAAACCTGATATATTATACGTTTGATCATCGGATATAGACGAATCGATCGACGTATAAATTACCGTTGGCACTATTTTCATTTTCTCACGAAAAACTTGGTTTTTCCCATACTTCAGCCATGCTGGCGCCGGTCGTATACCTGGGACAATGCGCGCTCTCTCGGGGCACCGAGGCGCGTACAGTCACATTCGAAACTTACTGCGCGCGGGCTCGCGCGGCTGCTAGCTCTGGCTGCTAGTTTCAGCTTCATAATAATTCAGGCACTTTATTTTAAAGATTTTTTTTAGATTCTAAAATTTGGCTCATATTAAAAAATATTTTAACAAACACATAACCAATGTTTGACTTGAAACCAATCTAAAAAAATTGCAGGGCCCTCAATACTGAAATTGTACTGAAAATCGTACAGCAAATAAAATAAAATAAAATGCCTGGTATTGTTTTTTTATCGTAATATAATTATAAATATTATTATAAATTATTATTATAAATATTATAAATTATTATTTGCAATGCAGATTTTCTTCTCAATTTTCCTTTCATTTTGTTGGGCGTATTATTTTTTATAAAAAAGCTTTTCAATTCGTGAATTCAGTATCCTTCAACGCTGATTTTCCTGTTGGGCTAATTCAGGATTCGTACTGAATAAATTTCATAGTGCAATCTTGTTTTACGAACGACTGAATCCCATATATATTAATAATATAAAGCCGCGTGGAAGCCGCAAAAACGATGAAATTTTCGGTCTTGCACAAAAAAAAAGGGAAAAAGAAAACTCGCATGAATATTCAGTCATTCCCAACGAAATTCTATATGCAAAGGGCAATCGAGCTCAAAAAAACATTCTCGAAAAAAGCGCTGTTTCGATTTCGTTCTTGCAGCGATTCATTCGCGATACACGGCGGAAAATCACTCCAGCGCAAAATTTTCATTTTCCTCCCATTCGTATCACAGAGAGTGAGGACAAATGTGGAAGAGTTTGAGAAAGAAAAAGGTCAGTGAAAAATTCTGCATATATGCTAAAATCGTCCCAACAATTAAAAAAAAAACTATTAAAAAAACAAAATAAGTGAAATAATTGAAAATAAATAAAATTTGTACTCTGGGTCGTTAAAGTCCTGCTAATGTTTTTTCTAAGAAAGAAACGTCAAAAAAATCTGAAAAAATTCTGAATTACTTTTATAACATTTTTTGTACATGATCCAATCATTTGTTCAACCGTTTATAGTAAACAAATTTTTTTTTACAATTTTTCCAATTCCAGAGATATTCGATTTGAAAATATGGCTTGTGCCTTAAAAGACCCAGTGTACAGACGCCGGGTTAATTTATACATATATAATAGATAAAAATCAATAATTAATAAATAAATTTGTGTATCATATTGTATACTATATTGAAATCATTTTGAAAAAATAAAAAATAAAAGTTAAGGGGTTGTACGCAGTCAGGAGATCGACAGAAGCGACTTTTCAAGAATTTTTTCTGGAAAAACATTTTAATTTATAAACGCAAAAATTTATATGCATATTTTTGTAACTTTGAACTTTATTGTAAAATTTTTCTTTTCCAAAAATAATGTTTCTCGAAGCCGCTGTAGCCGATCTCCAGAATCATTCGAAATAAAAAAATCAAAAAGATTCAGTTAATAAAAGGTATAATCTAATATCTAGATCGAAGGAATAAGCAAAATATCAATTTTTAACAAAATGGCTCCTTAAACAAACAAAAAATCGGTTTTTCATGAAAACTTTTGCCTTAAATTCTTCATGAAATGGAAAATATTTATCGATAAAAAAAACCTACGATCAATTACTAAAAAATATATTTATAATGTACAAATTTGAGACTGATCGGTTTTGATAATGCTGAAGTTTGCATTGTTCTAATGCAAAAAAATTTTTAAAAAATTCATTAATTCTGGCAAATTTTCGAAATGAAAAATCGTTAAAATATATTTTAGGGTCTATATGAAGGATTTGAAATTTTTAATGCCAAAACAAAACGCAAATCTCACTAAAAATGAATTAAAAAAATTAATTTTCGTGGCAATCCGACGATGCAAACTTCAACATAGTATACTTAGATATAACGTTACAAAAATGAAATAAAAAAAATCGATTTTTTTAAAATCCTGACTGCACAACCCCTTTGCAAACGATAATCCAACGAGGCATTTTATACGGTCAGGAGAATAATTATAAACTTTACTTGAAGATGAAAAAAGTATCAGAGAGAGAGAGAGTAACGTCGCCGTCAAAAGGGTAATTGAAATGGAGGGAAAGTTAGCAAAAAAAAAATTTGTTCTCAAGTAATTAAAACGAACGGTAGACAAGATATTCGAAGAATGCAATTAACGATGAGAGAGAGAGAGAGAGAGAGAGAGAGAGAGAGAGAGAGAGAGAAAGAGAGAGAGAGAGAGAGAGAGAGAGAGAGAGAGAGAGAGAGAGAGGGAGGGAGAGAGAGAGAAGGAGAGAGAGAGAGAGAGAGAGAGAGAGAGAGAGAGAGAGAGAGAGAGAGAGAGAGAGAGAGAGAGAGAGAGAGAGAGAGAGTTGAAAAAGTTTACGAACATTGGGGAACGGAATGGCGAGAATTGCCATTAAAAAAAATGAACCAAGTCCGAACACGGGAGGAAAATTTGAACGTCGTGCTTCTCATTTTCGCGAAATGCCGGGATCGCAAAAGCCAGACAATCATATTCATTGTGTTGCGAAAAAGAAATTTCCATTCGCTCCTTCCCTCTCTATTTTTTTTTTCTCTCTCTCGTTGCACACATAACGCCGGATTTCAACCCGAGAGCCGCGAAACGTAAAAAAAAAAAAAAAATCTCGCGGGACGTGAACGACCCGCGGAGACAAATGAATCTCGCGGATGCAAGAGAACCGCGGAAAAGCGCGCCGAATAAAAATTCCGAGTCTGGATATCTTGGGCACTACGGGGAGGGAAAAAAAAAAAAAAAAAAAAGACCGCCGCCGTATTTTTGTTGCGCCATGAAGGGTATAAAACTTGGACACTTTGCGCACATGAGCGAAGAGTGAGAAAAGGATTCTCCGCTTTTTCGCTACCGCAAAATTACATTTTTTTGACAATGTGCGAGAATGAGAGGATGCAGGATGCGACGAAAAAGGACAGTATATTCGTTTGAGTGACAATAAAAGGTCGAAAAATTCCACTCAAATCAAAGATAAATTAATAAAATACACGATTTTTGAAGTGCGACAAATGGAATTTACTTTTTCTGCAAACTACTCCAAAAAATGGTGTCTAAATTTGCATATTGTTCGGATGCAATATAAAAATGGGGTTGTTTGTATTTCATCCCCTTTGAGGATGGATTTAGGTTGAAATTTTATCCTTGCAATTCTTGTGACGATTTTTCAATAATATTCACTGATTGTTATTATTATATTTTTAGCTGGATATTTATTTATCTATAGATATTATTTATAAGATATTTTCGTATTTAGATATTCTATAGATGGTTACTTTTTTTAGGGGATATTTTAGATATTTTCAAATTCCTGATTCAGACTTCAAATTTGGTCTCGCAGAAAAATTTACCATCAATCATTTCAAACTGTGAACGAGTCTAGAAAAAAAAAAGTTTCGCCTTGTCGATAAAATCATTACTGTGCTATTTTGTGATGCCAATCTTTGCACTTTCAATGTCTGCAATCGAGTTTTAAACTCGTTGTCGCGAACTCTCTGAACTAACTTTCAGAACATTACTCAAGACTTTCGTCGTAGTTTGCGTCTGGCAATGCGACATTGAAATATTATGATTGCTGTTCGATAACTGAGAAATTTATTGCTGAATGATGCGATAATATAAAGACAAGAATAAATAATATACAAAGATAAATGCAGAAAATGTAATATGCATAAAAAGTTCATATTTTTTAATGAAGTTTCAACAGAAATTTTTTACAATGTATATTAAATTTCATATGCAGTATGTTAAATTTTATATATATGAGGCATTCCACGTGAAGTCGGCCACCCCATTTTTTAAAATCGCCAAGAATCGCATACAATTTTTTATAAAGTAGTTCCAACTGTCAAGAAAATTCGTGATTACTTTGAGATTTTTATATTACATATTTTAGCCGGAAAAAAATACAAAAAATTTTCTTGTCCCATTTTGTAACTCGAAAATTATTCATCGTACGAAAAAAAGTACAACATGAAATTTAGGATTTTCAACGTACTTTTCAAATAGAGCTTTCGGAGGAATTTGTAAAAAATTTCGATGAAAAGCACGTTGAAAATCCTGAATTTGATGTTCTACTTTTTTTTTCGTACGATGAATAATTTTCGAGTTCAAAAAAGGGACAAACAAATTTTTTGTATTTTTTTCCGGCTAAAAAATGTAATTTAAAAATCTGAAAAAAAATCACAAATTTTCTTGATAGTTGGAACTACTTTCTAAAAATTTGTATGCGATTTTTGGCGATTTCAAAAAATGGGTTGGCTGACTTGACGTGGAATGCCTCATATGCATGCAGTAATATTCCCATACCAATTTTAAACATTCTCTTAATTTCAATACAAATATTGAATTTAAGTTCATATTGTTAATTTTCCAATCGATGTCCATTAATTTCGACTTTGTATACTTGTTATTGAAATTTAATATCAAAAGAATATGAAATTTCAATAAAAAGTATATTAAATTTAATAACATTTTTTACAGTGTATAAACCAGAATACTGCCTTGAGAGGCTAAAAAAAAGTGTTTAAAATAGTCAATTTGCCATCTATAGTAAATTTCTCCTGAAATCGACCCTTCTCGAAAGCACACGATGACGAAATAGCAAATTCAGCGGAGAATGGCGAGGGTGGGGGGCAAATATATCTCGAAGGCATGAATATATAAAATATGCTGCAGTTATGCGCGTGTATACATGGTTACATGCGCGTAGATTACACGGATAGAATGTATTTGGTCGGTAAATGGATGTATCGATTTGATGGTGCATGTCTAGATCGAGGAAACAGCAGTAATAGGGTATGTGAACATTACACACATACACACACGTATATAGAGACGGGTGGTTACCGTCGATCACATATTTGCCAACATATTTGCCGAAGAAGAGCTTGCATGCAGCCGGCACACAGAGATGAGCTTTACAGAGGGCCTCATAACGTTCGTGAAGCCCCATTAATCTATTATTTGCTCTCTCTCTCTATCTCCATCTCCAGGTATTCAAATAATAGTTTCAGATACACAAATTTAGATTTTTTTTTGAAAACGATATTTTTTCTATTTAAAAAATTAAAATAATTAAAAAGTTGAATAATACATTTTTGTTTCAAATTTTACGACGAACTTTAAAAATTTAAACCTATTATTTGCTCTCTCACTCTCTCTATGTATCTCTAGGTACTCAAATGATGGATTCAGATACAAAAATTCAGAATTGTTTCTTGAAAATGATAATAGTTAAATTAAAATAATGATAGTTAATAGTTAATAGTTAATAGTTGATAGTTGATAGTTGATAGTTGATAGTTGATAGTTAATAGTTAATAGTTAATAGTTAATAGTTAATAGTTAATAGTTAATAGTTAATAGTTAATAGTTAATAGTTAATAGTTAATAGTTAATAGTTAATAGTTAATAGTTAATAGTTAATAGTTAATAGTTAATAGTTAATAGTTAATAGTTAATAGTTAATAGTTAATAGTTAATAGTTAATAGTTAATAGTTAATAGTTAATAGTTAATAGTTAATAGTTAATAGTTAATAGTTAATAGTTAATAGTTAATAGTTAATAGTTAATAGTTAATAGTTAATAGTTAATAGTTAATAGTTAAGTTAATAGTTAATAGTTAATAGTTAATAGTTAATAGTTAATGGTTAATAGTTCATAGTTAATAGTTAATAGTTAATAGTTAATAGTTAATAGTTAATAGTTAATAGTTAATAGTTAATAGTTAATAGTTAATAGTTAAATTAAAATAATTAAAAAATTGAATAATAAATTTTTTAGTCAAATTTAGTTAAATTTTTTTAGTCAAAACCAAGCGGGGTTTTGAACCTTCAACGATCAGGATGAGAATAAGCGATGAGCAAAGTCGGAATTCTAGTCGAGAAAATTTATAACAGTCATTTTAATGAACAAATTCAATTTTGGCCAAAATGCCAAATAAAAATTGTTTTCAATTAATTTTTTTAGAATCTTATGTCGATGTATTCCCCCCCCCCCCGCCCCCCTGAACACGAATCTACCAATAGTGTTCCGAAAAAATCAAAATTTTCATGAATTTTCATCAAAAACATTTTCAAAAACCGCAAAATAGCGAAATTTCAAGTGCTCACAACTTCGAAATCGAAAGATGCAAATGCAGAAATCTCGAAGGTCATCATTAGAGTATATATTTCTAACTAATTATGTAAATATTTATAAAAAATATATGTTTGAATTAAAATTAAATATTAAAATTAATAGGTATGTGAAGAAAAAAAATTTAGACTTAAAATAAATGTTTTTTTTTGCATTTCTTCAAAGGGTACATTTTCAACAAAAATTAAGGCAAAATTTTAAGTCAAAATTTTGAAAATTAACTGAGTGTCAGTCACTTTAGTGAAGGTAGGTAGTTCGATCGATTAATTGGGGAAACCCTAAGCTTTAATTATCTGGAATTAAATCCCCATCGGAATGAAGGAAACTGGAGTTTATTAAAAATTTGACAGAGACACAGGATGCTATTTTATACTGGAATAGTTTGTACATGCAAATATGTATAATGCATGTGTGATGACGATGTCTGACTGACCGGATGTGGGTGAGACGAGCAAAAGAGTCAGTGCTCGAGATCGGTCTCTCTCTCTCTCTCTCTCTCTCTCTCTCTCTCTCTCTCTCTCTCTCTCTCTCTCTCTCGCTCTCTCTCTCTCCCGCGCTCTCTCTCTCTCTCTCTCTCTCTTTCTCTTTGCACGACCATTCTCATCACCGCCGGTAATTTCCCCGTCACAAAGAGAAGGGTGAATGTCGCGACAGGGTTTTGCCGACCAAAAGAGCTTAATTTCCGAAACGAGAACGCGATACCATTGACGGGCAAAGAGGTGCAACACGCTCGAATTGATAAATCCGTAATTGAAATGAAACGCGAACCATTTCGCCGGATATTAGAAATCGCGTTGACCGACCGGACGTTCAAAGTTCCGGCTGGGAGCGTTTCGACAAAGTTCTCAAAATAATCCATAGAAAAAAAAAAATCAATGCGAAGCAAGACGATTTCGAATATAGAGAATAAAAAAAATTATGATGTTGAAGTTTGCATCGTTGCAACGAAAATAAATTTTTTCAATTTATTTATTTTTGTAATTGAAAAATCTCTCAGGAAGAATTATTATTAGAAATAAATAATTATTTATAAACAATAAATAATTATATACATAATTATTTTAAATAATTTTTTAATCATTTATTATATTATTATATTTATTATAATTTTAGAATTATTTTTATAAATAAACAATTGTCGTTGCAAACGACAATCAAAACGATGCAAATTTCAGCATAATTCTTTATCGATAATCGATAATAACGAATTTATAATCAATCAAATCCGACGATGGTCAAACAGGTTGAGGGATCGAAAAAGGGGGTTGGAGGAGGTTTAGCGATATATGGAGAGATACATTCTAGCGGCGAGAGGATGTAGCATCTCATCTCTTTGTAATCCCGAGATCGCAAGATGAGGCACGTTTCTTCACAAAGCACATGCAGACATAGTCTCAAACTCTCCAGAGCGAAAACAGTAATGCAATTGAAATTTCCCCCTCCCACTGTCTCGAATTTCTGTTTGGCGAGAAAGTCAATAACATTTGCCCCGAGAACGCCATTCGGTGTTTTTGCCATGCATTTCCATGTCCAGAATTTTTTCTTCAAAAATTGATTGATAATTTTTTTGTTGGTTTTGTTTTGAGAAAAACGGCTTTAAATTATGAAGAATGGAGATGCTATATCTAAGCGGGCCGAATGTTTGAAAATGTAGCTCATTCAATTTTAGACTTATGGAAAGTTTAAGAATACTTTATGAAATATGGAAATATGGAAATTTTAGAAAAACTTCAGGAACTTTAGAAATATAGAAACTTCTAAAATATTGAATTTTAGGAATATGGAAACTCCTAAAATATTGCATTTTAGGAATATGGGAACTCCTAAAATATGGAATTTTAGGAATATAGATACTCCTAAAATATTGAATTTTATGAATTTGGAAATTCCCAAAATATGGAATTTCAAAAATATGGAAATTCTTAAAATATGGAATTTTAGAAATATGGAAACTCCTAAAATTTTGAATTTCAGGAATACAGAAACTCCTAAAATATGGACCTTTAGGAATGTGGAACCTTCTAAAATATTGCATTTTAGGAATATGGGAACTCCTAAAATATGGAATTTTAGGAATATAGATACTCCTAAAATATTAATTTTTAGGAATATAGATACTCCTAAAATATTGAATTTTAGGATTATGAAAATTCTTAAAATATGAAATTTTAGAAATATGGAAACGCCTAAAATATTGAATTCTAGAAATATAGAAACGCCTAAAATATTGAATTTTAGAAATATGGAAACGCCTAAAACATTGAATTTTAGAAATATGGAAACTCCTAAAATATTGAATTTTAATTATATGAAAATTCATAAAATATGGAAACTCCTAAAATATTGAATTTTAGAAATGTGAAAACTTTTAAAATATTGAATTTTAAGAACATGGAAACTTTTAGAGCTATGGCTAAAAGGTGATACTATAGAGTATAAATATTTTTGGAAAATTCGATTTTTGACCCAATTAGTTAAATGTGACCCCATAAGTTTTTTTAGTAAATATTCAATTTGATGGCTTTTCCAAATTTTCATGATTTTGGAAATTCTTCTTCGGGATACCCTTACTTTAACACTAACAATGATGTTCTGTTGGGGTGGGTCGGAAAAATTAGGCCTTACATTTTTCTTAGGTCGAAAATTACAAAAAAAACTAGAATAAATATAAAATCTTTACTATTCCATTTTTTTACAGGAATGTCAATATCAATTATTAGTTCTAAAAGGAAGGTTATAAAAAAAATTCCAGAATTACGAAAATTCGAAAAAACCATCAAACAGCATAATTACCTTTTTTTTAAATGTGGGGTCCGAAATCGATAAGAATTGATATTACAAAATGATGTTTAAGCTTGCATCATTACGATGCAACCAAAACAATTTTTTTTTTTATTTATTTTTAGTGATATTTCCGCTTTTGACCCTTTTTGACTTAACAAAGACCCTAAAATACATTTCAACGATTTTAAATTTTGAAAACTTTTTAGGAAGAATCAAATTCATTCAAAAATAAACTGCTTTCGCTGCATTTGAAAGATGAAATAATTTCAAAAACATTTTTTTTAACCCTCCTTAAATTTTGGCGTCTGGGTCATCAAAGTCCTGCTAATGTTTTTTCTAAGAAAAAAACGTCAAAAAAATCTGAAAAAATTCAGCATTACTTTTATAACATTTTTTTCCACGATCCAATCATTTATTCAACCATTTATAATAAACAAAAATTCCTACTATTTTTTTAATTCCTACTATTTTTCTAATTCGATTCGAAAATTCGGCTTGTGCCTTAAAAGACCCAGTGTACGGACGGAAGGTTGAGAAACATTTTTTAAAAATCAACTGTCACTGAAAATGATTTCTCAAAACTAGAACAACCCTGCGAGAGATTAAATCCCGCAAATTATCACCGCCATTGTTAAACAGGTATATAAATTTAATTATCATTCGCTGCAATTATATATTTCGATCTCGTGCGAATCCTGACTCGTTCTTCATTAATTATACAACAATCAACGTCTGCGTGCATGCATCTTGAATTTCTCCCTCGAACCTTCAACCCTCCGCGCATTCTAGCGCGGCATCACAATTTATACCCCCCCCCCTTTTCTCTCCCTCTCCCCTCTTCTATACAGAAATCTTCATAACTACGTAAATCCCACCAAGACGTTTCTCACCAACGTTTTGTACGTCGGATTTTGCCCACGAGAACGTGACAAACGGGGCGGGTAAATTATATAATTACTGGATAGAAACTCCCCTCCGGCTAAATTGCTGAAGAGGAAAATTTCTATCTCGCGAGCTTTGGCTCCTGTTGCCGCTTTTCTCTCGCCAATAACAGCCGCAGAAGCGATGGAGAATTCTTCGCCCGGAAACTCTCCTCGCGCTCGAGCCACGCGCCACTTCCGGTATGACGAACAAAATTTAAAAAAAAAAAATCCCACACACAAACACAAATATACGGGTGGAAAAAGGTGATGGAAGCCAATTTCCGGAATCCGGCGTTTGGTAAAAAAAAAAATAATAATAATGTATTCAAACGGAATTGGTGAAAAATCGTGCAAATTTCCAATTTGCACGATTTTTTTTTTATCAAACGCCGTGCCGACAAACATTTTTCAAAACAAAACATTTTCGAAACAAATTGTACCAAGTTAACGGACATAGATGATCTACTTTTAATACCACACGGAAAAAAATGATCAGTGACAGTTCATGTGTAATATTTAAAAAATTACTGAATTTAATGCGGAATGTACGGTTCAGAACTGTAATTCAGGCGTTTTACTGGGAATCCATTATAAATTAATGGATTTAATATAGTTTCTACTTTTCAAACCATTATAAATGGTGATTTACACTGTAAAAAATGCAGTGTTCACCGCAAAAAAAATAACAAAGTAGAAATAACGAGCAGAAACTACGAAATCCACTGTGTTTGAACTGTAAAATTTACAATGGTCTCTGTAGAATGTTCAAAGCACATAATTAGAAATTGCAGTGTTCCCAGTGAAAAATCAAATGCGCGCCGCAAAATTTGCAACGTCAATTTTAATTTTTACAGTGTGTCATTGTAACGGGACGACCTGCGGCGGGCCACGATCTCTGCATTTCGCCCGAGATCCGCTAGATGGCGTCGGACGGCGCGCGCTCTCGCGCCAGCGAGAGAGCCACCGAGCACCTATAAGCTCCGATGTATCACCAACATCGGCGTCCTCAAGTGACATACAATTGGTGGAACATCACCCGCGTTCTGTGGTCGAGCAGTCCTATGGGCTGAAGACTACATTTTCTTAACAGATCACCATTGCATTTCGGTGACGCTCGTGCTCTTTATGGGTGCGAAGTTAAACTAGATTTGCTTCATTAATTGATCTCACGATTAATTAGTCAAGTACAAGCCCTCGTAGTTATGAGTCTGAGCGAGGATAAATAACGGTTTATTGCAATATTTGAATTAATTGTAATTAAATCAAATATCGAAACGTTTCACTACACTATAATTTATTTTAGAAATTGCAGTATTTTCAGTGAAAAATAAAAAAACGTACCGCAAAATATACTACGTTCTTTTCAATTTTTACAATGTACACTGTAATTTTTTCACGGGCCCTGGATAATTTTTACAATGTGAAAGGTGTAAAAAGTTCACCGGATACAACAGAAATATAACGTTTCACATATATAGTGTACATTTTACTGTTCCACACTGTAAAAATTCGTCTGATGGGCATGTACCATGTCATATGTGACATATGTAGGTATATTGTATTAAAGAAATATGCAAATTTCACTGTTTGCCCTTCCAGGAGAGGCGCTGTTGATGGGGAAAACTGTAAAAATTAATGGGAATCTCAGCAGTTCTCACTGATCATTTTTTTCCGTGCAAATTTCAACTCAATAGCTTAAATAAATAAATAAATGAACCGTTCTCCGGATATATCCATTTTGAGACATTTTTTCGGTCCGATCATTTTTTCAAAATATGATTGTCCGACGTTTTGGGACATTTTTAACATACTGACACGAAAATCTCTCGAAAGAAACATTTTCCGGGAAAAGCTTTCTTTATGAGGGAAGCAAAATAGAAAAAAAAAGAAGTGAATGGTAAGACCTGCGTTTGTAAATAGTGACTGACGAAGGTCACGTTTGGTCAAAATTTCAATGTGAAACTTTTACCCGTCTCAGAGTTTCTTCCAACGACCAAATACACAAACACACATATATATATATAGCTGGACAAAGGAAGGGCTTAACTGGGAGCATCAATCGTGATAAATACAGAGTTACGCCCTTCTTGCTCGCAGCATAAGATATACGTGTCTGTGTGGATAATTCGGGGCTCTGCGAAAGGATGAAGTGGGGATGCATGCTTCGCTGAATCCAAAGAGTATATAAAACAGATAGAGACATAGATATATGTATGGGTCATTCCATGTCAAATCGACCTCTTTCAATTTCGATGAGATTTGGTCAGAAGTTTTCTTTTATCGTAAAATGAAGTTCTACCGAAGGAAAAAAATTAATAACATTTTTTCGAAAATTCAAATTTTCGTCATTTTTTTCAATTTTTCAATTTTATTTTTTAAATATCTCAAAAACTATTATAGTTACGAAAAAAATCGTTCTTAAAGAGTATACTTGGGGCTACGCAAAAAAAAATGTACCTTTTTGAAAATCTCACGACGTTTTAAGATCAGTACAAACTATTATAATGAAAAAAAATTGAAACATGAATTTAATGTTGATCGTGGATTTGCACGAATTTTAAAAATTCGAAATTGTCCAAATTCATCATCTTTCAAAAATTTTTTTCGGAATATTTTTTTTTCGTAGCCCCAAGTATACTCTCTAAGACGAACACGGAACGATTTTTTTGTAACTATAATAGTTTTCGAAATATTTGAAAAATAAACTCGAAAAATTGAAGAAATGGTGGAATTCTGAATTTTGCATAACTTTCGAAACAAAAATTTAAAAAAAAATTTTCCTCAGTAGAAACTCGTTTTATGATAAAAGAAAACTTCTGACCAAATTTCATCGAAATTGAAAGGGGTCGATTCCAACAACTGGTCGATTTGACATGGAATTACCCATATATATGTATGTATATATGGTGTGTGGATTTCGCGTGCTTTCTGAGGGTTAACGGACCGCTCTCGTACTTTCTTCTTCGTCTTCTTCTTCTTCTTCTTCTTCTTGGCCTCGCTTTATCCAAAGTGGCAGAGAGAAGGAAAGTAAGAGAAATGAAGGGAAAAAAAATTGAGGGAGAGAGATAAAACTGACGAGAGTTTTGCTCGGGGCCACGAGAGAATCGTGGACTTTTCGTGTATTTCATAGTGGGCACTTCAAAAATATATCCATCGACTTAGGTCGTTATATATATATATATTAGACTGATTCAAAAAAAGCGACTATTTTTTGTGTTTCGAAGTAACACATTAAATACTTTCGGGAAGGTGAAAAAAGATGCCTGTTAGAAACAGAGCTCTTAATAATAGTATTTAGAGGTCGCACATCGCATATTTTTATTTCCCATTTAAATAACACAGGAAAAAAAAATTCAACTTTGAAATTTTATATCTCGGTTTCAAGTCAATGTACCAAAATGAAGGACGCATATACTTGTAGAGAATAGAACGCTCTACAAAATTTCTTTAAAAATTAGATAATTTATCTTAATGCAATTTAAACTTTTGTTACAGGAAAGATTTTACTATATTTAGTAATAAGTTTCAACATTTTGCCGGAAACTAAAAAAAAAAGTGAAACTTACTCTAAATTTAACTTTAACCTTGATTAACTTTTGAAGGAGTGAGTTTATCGAAAAATCATAGATCTTTTTTCAGAGCGTTCAATTCTCTACAAGAATATCTTCATTTTGGTACATTGACTTGAAGCCGGAGATATAAAATGTCAAAGGTAAAAAAAAAAAATCCCGTGTTATTTAAATGGGAAATAAAAATATGCGATGAGGGACCTCTAAATATTTTTATTAAGAGCTCTAATTTTAACAGGCATCTTTTTTCACCTTCCCGAAAGTATTTAATGTGTTACTTCGAAATACAAAAAATAGTCGCTTTTTCTAATCAGTCTAATATATATATGTATGTATGTATATATATTAGGGTGATTCGTTTCAGGGCAACTTTTTTTTTGACCCATCGTGCCCGAAAACCTTTGATTGGTGCCCAAAAACGAAGTGTTGCCAAAAAATATTTAGAGATCGCGAATCAAAATTGAAGGTTTCCCATTTGATTAACATTGAAAACAATTCTCATTATTAGTGTTACCATTCCGCGAATTTTGATATGACAACACCCCCCTTTCACGAAACTTCGTTTTTGGGTACCAACTAAAGGTTTTCGGGCACGATGGGTCAAAAAAGAAAGTTACCCTGAAACGAATCACCCTAATATGTATATGTGAATTTGCGAGTTATAACGAGAAAAAAAGCGACGAGACGTTGAGCCAGACGGAGACGGTTTGGCAAAAAATTTGGCAAAGTCTGAGTGGGATACACGTGTATATAGACACAATTTTTTTCGTGGATGAAAAAAAAGGGATACTGAAGCTGTGTCGAAAGGGTCATCCGCGAAGTACATTTGCTCGCTTTTTTCTATCTTTCTCTCTCTCTCTCTCTCTTTCTTTTTCTCTCTTTCTAGTAATAAAGGCAGTACATGCATCGCATGTGCGATGGAAGAATAAATTTATTATTGAAGTAACACGGACGACGATACAAGAGAGAGAGAGAAAGAGAGAAAGACAGGGAAAAAGAATGGTCGTGGAAAATTATGCTGATCGGGTTGCGAATTAATTAATGTAAGATTAAATTAATGGATGTAAAAATAAAATTAATTATTACAAAATTCGAATGATACAGCCAACAGTTTTTAAATTATAAAATTTTATGCACATGAAGTTTCGAATTGAACGAAAAATTAGAAAATGTATTTATTTAACGAAAAATTGGAAAAAAGACTTGAATTTTTTTAATTATTTTAAATTATTATTCACCAAGTAAATACTTGGTGAATTATAATTTTAAAAAATCAAAGATTTTTCAAGAATTATTTCCAAAGTGTTAACAAAATCGCCAAATTGTTTCGTACGTGAATAAATTTGTTGATTTTTCGTTCAAGTCCATGAAATTTTTTTTTTCCAGGTCTTATTTTATATTTCTTCCGTTATCGTCTTCGTCCTGTTCGAAGTTCAATAAATCTCGAAAATCAACTCTAACTCGATCCAGTTTCAAATCTGGAGCCAAATATTTATAATTGATATTCAATTAAAATTCTTCAATTTTATTTTTACCAACGTCGACAGAATCATGAAATCGTTATTATTGGATGAAAATTAAAACTAAATTAACTTAGCCACATCTTCAAATCAATTTATTTATATTTTTAGTTTTATCTAGATAAAAAATAAAAAATTGAAAAACCCAAAATCAACCCTAACTCGATCCACGTTTCAAGTTTGAAGCCAAATATTTATAATTGATTTTCAACAAAAATTCATTAACTCAATTTTTATCAGCGACGATGGATGATTGATTTAGATAAAAATTAAAACTAAATAAACTTACAATTGGTTAAATTTTTTAATTAATGTACTGATATTTTCAGTTGTATCTAGATTTAAAAAAAAAATTGAAAATCGCCAAATGTCTTCGTATAACATCATTAAAAAATTTAAAAAAAATAATTAAAAAAATAATAAAAATAAAAATAAAACGCGAAAGCCGATCTCTTCGTTGAGAAGCTATCGGTTTAATTATCGAACGAGAGACAGGAGGAGTCCTCTTGGAGATTTTTCTATTCCCCGAATGACACATATCGTCGATAAGGAGAAAATCCCGGGCGGAGATTGATTGCCAGTCTCAACGATGAAGAGTCTCTCGACGTCTCGTTAAGCTGACGAACGTGGAAGCTCGAAAAAGAACAAGGAGGGGAGAAAAAAGCTCTCAGAGGCGAGTCCATTCACCGGAAAATCAAAAATTGTCGAAGGAAAAAGGGAACAAAATGTCGCCGTTGTGATTAAGCCCCCATATACACACACCCATAAATCAGGACGGATTTTCCCCATAAAGCATATGGGGCATTCCATATCAAGTCGACCTGAGTGTGACCCTCGACCTCGCTGATTTCGTTTACGATTTTTTATACGATTCTTCCAACTCGAAATAGCATTCAGAATTTTTTTCAGATTTTTAAAACCAAATTTGAGTACGTTATGATTTTTTGAACATTTTTTTTCGAAAACCTCGAGGGCCCCAATTTAAAAATTTGAAAAAATTCCGAATGCTATTTTGAGTTGGAAGAATCATATAAAAAAAATCGTAAACGAAATCAGCGAGTCCGAGGGTCACGCTCAGGTCGACTTGGTATGGAATGCCCCATATAAAAGCGTGTATCCCGGAAAACTCGTGGGATGCGCGGGGGTGCATCCGCGCAATTTTCATGAAAACCGAAGCTCGGCTACGAGCGCTATCGATTTTACGTAATGGCTCTCTCCTTCTCTCTCTCTCTCTCTTGGAGGTTCGGCAAGGGAGCTTTTAAAGCCAGAGAAAGCGAGAAAATCCTTTTCGTTTTATAGCCATCACGCTCTCTCTTCGCCTGACAACCTAATCTCGTTCATCGAACTAATTCATTCCCCAAGTTCCCGCGGGCTTCGCTTTAAGAATATTCGATTGAGAATAGTTGGCGATGCAGCCTTCCCCATCGACCCTTTCCACCTTATTTCGCCGCCCCGCGCTCCCCTCAACCATCGAGAAGCCTCGGAGCAATCGAACAAGCGCTCCGCGTCAACCTCAGAGCGGCGTATCCGCGCGAGAGCTCGAAGCGAAGTGCCTCTCTCGGGGCGCTCCGAGAGAGGGTCGAGAGTGGGGGAAGCGCGGTAGTGGGGAGCGCGCGGAGACTGGAGGGGGAAAAGCCCCTGTGGATAGACTACACGTACGACACGGGTGTGCGGCGTGTGGGCGCGCGCTCGGCGCTCGCGATAAATAAATTGGGTCGCTTGCGAAACGAGGAAGAAGGGAAATGAGGGGGATGCAAGAAGGGAGAGCGACCTCGTTTTCCCCGAGAGACGCATAGACGCCCCCGCGAATTCTCGCTCATTCGCTATCGTCGCGTCAGATACACGCACACATGGAAATACATCCATTGTGCGAACGAAATCGAACTCGCGCGAGAAAGAGAGAGAGAGAGAGAGAGAGAGAGAGAGGGAGAGGGAGACGAAGAGAGATATGTCGGTTCTGGGACATTTATCAGCGCACTTGGTAACTCCCACACGCTGAGAACTTAAAGCTCCTTAGAGTTTTATTACGCTCTTGGCAAAGAGAGAATTGTCTTATCAGCCCGTTTTAGAGCGAGTTTTTCACACCGATTTTTAGATTAAGGGGTCTACGCTAGGATTTTGGAAATGTAGGTTTTTTTGACAGGATTTTGGGGTTGAAAAACAATTTCAGTAAAAAAAAATTAAACAGTTCGATTCTCAATTTTAATCCTTCTATTTTAATTTCTTTTTAATTATCTTTAATTTAATTATAATAGTAATTAATTGTTTTTAATTTTTTATTATCTATTTGTAATTTTGACAGTGCTTCACAATCACATTCCCTGGGAAATTACATAACTGTTTTTTGGATTGATATAAACTTTTCTTTTTGTAAACAATTGAACGCTTTTTTTTTGCCAGAAATAGATTCATTTTTTCAAAAGCGCACAATTTCTACAAAATGTGATTTTTGGAAAAAAATCAAAATAATTTGAAAATTCAAAATAATAATAAAGAATTTTTTTCTGAGAAGAAATCCTACCCTTTTTTCCATAATCCGAAAATAAATAGTCAAAGCTAGAAGGTGTTAGCCTTTAATTTCGAAAATTATTATTTTTAACATTTGTGTTTTTATTGAGGGATGTTGGACTTTTTAATGGACACGAGTGAATTTTTAATTGTTGCTACGGGGATTTTTAAATTTCTTGAAAGTCGCGAATAGGATGAGTAATTAGATTTTATGTCAACTGTATCTGAAAGCTATTTTAATTTTTTATCTCTGGACAATTCTTTTGTTCAGAAAATTTTTTCGAAAACCGTGAAATGTGAAGTGGTATGAAATTAAATAAATCGTGTAATCTCGAATGTATGAACATGATGAAAAAGTCCTTGCGTTTGATAAACTCGGTCGCGCAGTGCCACTGTAAAATAACAATTAAGGAGGTTGTTGCGGCACTTGAAACTGGGTCAAATAAGCGCTGATTTTTCAAAATCGTTTCTGCAAATATTTGTACACGAATTGTCAATAATGAAACACCAGGCTTTACCGTAACGGGTGTCCTCAATAAAAAAAAAATGCTTGTAGCGATTGATTCGCCGTACCCTCGATTTTTTTGGCTGATTCTGATGAATGACATTTTGTTCAATTTTTTTCCGATAAAAATATTTTCAATAAAAATGGGTGATGTCTTACAATATTATTACAGAACCTTAATCTTGCAAGATTCTTTGTTTTTTTTCTGAACATAAATTTGTAAATGGAAAATAAAAAGAATGGGGAATCAAAATGAACGAAAGTTGGGATATCCCAGTATTATGACACTATCTGGTGGTGTACTGTATACTGAAATTGCGGATATAAGATAAGGTTTTCCCGAGAGTACCGAAGCTCAGTTTCGCCGGAGACATGGATATGGGGCGTTCCATCCCAAATCGGACAGTTTGAAAAACTTTTTTTTTCATTTTCTCAATTTTTTAATGTTTTTTAGTACCCATAAGACCCTTCCAGTTAAGTTTTGAGATTTTTTTGATTACCCGTTCAAAAGATATTAAATTAAGAAAAAACCGCTCTTTTTTTGGTATTTTGGTCATAACTTCTTTGATAATGGTCTGGATTAAAAGTTTTTTTTTCAAAATTTTTGTTTTTTAATGGCCTTTTCAGAAAAAATACAACAAAAATATTCGACGCGTTTTTAAACTACAAATCGCGTTTTTAAAAGTGAGTGTCATTTTTAATTTTTTTTTTAATTTTTTGTTTCAAACATCTATCTATTCAACAATTTTTAATACTAGTCCGAACGTGGGATTTCCATAACTACTATTTTTTTCGATTTTTGAAAATTAAATTTTTTTCTTTGCATAAATTATTATGAATACCAATTTTTGTTACTGTATAGTATTTTTTTAATAATTTTAAATCAATTTTGACACTTTTTCATTGTTAACAGATTTTCAAAATTAATAATTAATCGATGAAAAAATAACAAAAGTTCAAGAATTGTATGAGTGGGCATTGAACCTAAATAGTCTACCGAATATTGCTGTCAAATTTTCACCCGAAAAATATTACTTAGATGCAAAAGAAAGATTTTATTTGCGATACAATACTGCGAAGTCAATCACAGGGGAACACAAAAATTTCATTCAATTATTCCAATGAGCAACGGAACCGTATTGACAAAGAAATATTCTAATTCAGGAAATAATCGTATATGTAAGATTTTCAAAAAAATACGTGAATAAATAAAAACTGTTGTTATTATTGTTCGCCAACAGACTTTACGATTAATTATTAATTTTAAGAACTTGTTAACAATAAAAAAGTGTCAAAATAAATTCTAAATATTGAAAAAAAAATTATACAGTAACAAAATTGGTATTCATAATAATTTATAGAAAAAAAAAATTAATTTTCAAAAATCGAAAAAAATAGTAATTATGGAAATCCCACGATCGGACTAGTCTTAAAAATTATTGAATAGATAGATGTTTAAAGCAAAAAATTTTTTTAAAAATCAAAAACGACACTCACTTTTAAAACGCGATTTAAAGTTTAAAACTCAAAAAAACTCATTCAAAAACTCGTCGAATATTTTTGTTGTATTTTTTTCTGAAAAGGCCATAAAAAAACAAAAAAATTTGAAAACAAAAACTTTCAATT